>NSJW01000912.1:0-322428 GCA_019955255.1 Castanospermum australe | reverse complement strand
CAGAATCATCAGTCGGGTGGCTTTCGCCTCAACCCATTTTGAGACATAATCAACAGCCAGCAATATGTAAGTAAAACCATGGGAAACAGGAAATGGACCCATAAAATCAATACCCCAAACATCAAAAACTTCACAAAACAGTATAGGTTGCTGGGGCATCTCATGCCTACGGGAAATACTCCCTGCCCTCTGACAGTTCTCACATGACTTGCAAAACAGATATGAATCATGAAACAAGGAAGGCCAAAAATAAACCAGAATCTAACACTTTCCTAGCAGTTCTTCGGGGTCCAAAGTGACCACCACAGGCAGAAGCATGGCAAAAATGTAAAATGGAATGAAACTCATTATCAGGCACACATCTCCTAATTACTTGGTCATTACAGAATCTCCACAAATAAGGGTCATCCCAAACATAGTATTTAGATTCACTTTTCAATTTCAGAGTCTGGGCCCTAGTGGAATCAGCAGGTAAAACACCAGCAACCAAATAATTTACCAAGTCAGCATACCATGGAAGCTTACCTTGCAGCTGTAAAAGCTGCTCATCAGGAAAATCATCCCGAATGGGAGAGAGGTCAGAAGGATGGTGAGTGATCCGACTCAAGTGATCAGCTACCCAGTTCTCTGCTCCACTTCTATCCTTAATCTCAATGTCGAATTCTTGGAGCAACAACATCCACCGAATAAGTCGAGGCTTAGCATCTGCCTTTTTCAAAAGAAACTTCAAGGCTGCATGGTCAGAAAAGACAATCACCCTAGTATCTAGCAGATATGACCTAAACTTATCAAGTGCAAAAACTACAGCCAAAAGTTCTTTCTCAGTGGTTGTGTAATTAGACTGGGCAGAATCCAAAGTCTTGGAGGCATAGGCAATGACATGAGGAGCCTTATTGACCCGCTGAGCAAGAACTGCACCAACAGCATAGTTAGGAGGCATCGCACATCAGCTCAAATGGAAGAGACCAATCTGGTGGCTGGATCACCGGAGTTGTGGTCAAGCAGCGCTTCAAATGATTAAAGGCCGACTTACACTCATCATCAAACACAAAATCTGTGTCGTGCTGCAGAAGGTTGGACAGGGGCCGGGCAATCTTGCTAAAGTTCTGGATGAAGCGCCGGTAGAATCCTGCATGACCAAGAAAAGAACGTACTTCCCGCACAGACGCGGGGTAAGGTAAAGCAGAAATAACATCTATCTTAGCAGGATCTACCTCAATACCCTTTCTAGACACTACGTGTCCTAAAACTATCCCTGACTCAACCATGAAATGACATTTCTCAAAGTTCAACACAAGATTGGTCTCAATGCATTTATTCAAGACTCTAGCCAAACTACCCAAGCATGCATCAAAAGAAGACCCATACACAGTAAAATCATCCATAAATACTTCCATGCAATCCTCTAAAAATTCAGAAAAGATGCTTACCATGCACCGCTGAAAGGTTCCAGGCGCATTGCAGAGTCCAAAGGGCATCCTTCTGTAAGCAAATGTTCCAAAGGGGCATGTGCAAGGTAGTCTTCTCTTGATCTTCTGGTGCAATATGGATTTGGAAGTAGCCTGAGTAGCCATCCAAGAAACAATAGTGAGACTTGCCAGCCAACCGCTCCAACATCTGATCAATAAAGGGTAAAGGATAGTGATCCTTGCGGGTGGCCTGGTTGAGCTTTCGGTAGTCTATGCAGACTCTCCAGCTGTTCTGAGCTCTTGTGGGAATTAGCTCATTTTTCTGGTTGGCCACTACAGTCACTCCAGACTTTTGGGGAACTACCTGAACTGGGCTGACCCACTGGCTGTCAGAGATGGGGTAGATAATGCCAGCTTGCAGGAGCTTAGTCACTTCCTTCTTCACCACATCCAGAATAAGGGGATTCAGGCGCCTTTGAGGTTGCCTCACTGGCTTAGCACCCTCTTCCAATGAAATTCGATGCATGCACATGGAAGGGCTAATGCCAACAATATCAGCTAAAGTCCACCCAATCGCCTTCTTATTTTCCTTCAATAATCTCATCAGCTGCTCCTCTTGATCAGGTAGAAGGTTTCTTGCCACAATGACTGGCAGCTGCTCATTCTCCTCCAGGAAGGCATATTTTAAGTGATCAGGTAGAGATTTCAGCTCCAACTTAGGCGGCTGCTCAGTAGAGGGAAGAAGCTTGGTGGGTTGCACCAATTCTGCAGCATGTACATCAGTTGAACCTGTAGTGCCTGAAAATAAATTTAAGGAAGCAGAACTTTGCCCGGACTGCACAATGTTCACATCAGAATTAACATCCCCAAGCAAGTCAGAATCACCATTTAAATCAGAATCACCATCACTATCTAGTGCATCGCAAAAACTAGAAAAGCATGAAAATTCAGTGCAAACAGGGCACCATTCATTATCAGTACAACCACAAACAACAGCGTCATTAACAGATACAAAATCTGGATAATCAACACACAATTCAGCATAAACATCATCAACCACATCATCAATCACATCAATACACAAAACTGAATGCTCTTCCCTAGGATGTTTCATGGCATCAAAGATATTAAAATGCACAATACTATCACCAAATTCCATGGAAAGAGTACCAGAATGCACATCTATCTTAGTCCTAGCTGTTTTCAAGAAAGGCCTCCCGAGAATAATCGGGGGTCCACTGCTAGGAGACTCACCCTCCATCTCTAAAATGTAAAAATCAGCAGGGAATATTAATTCATTTACTCTAACTAAAACATCCTCAATCAGACCAGCAGGGTGAGCATTACTCCTATTAGCTAACTGGATAACAACACCAGTAGCACGCAAAGGACCGAGGCCAAGAGAATTATAAACAGATTCAGGCATGACATTTATGGAAGCACCTAAGTCTAACATGCAATCATCAAATTTACAATTTCCAATTATGCAAGGAATAGTAAACGTCCCTGGATCTTTGCACTTCTTAGGCATGGGCTGGATGAGTGCTGACACATTCTGGCTCAAGCTCACTCGCTCATTCCCTTCAGTCGCCTCTTGTTGGTACATAACTCCTTCAGAAATTTGGCATATTTGGGAATCTGCTTGATCGCGTCTAAGAGAGGGATGTTAATTTCAACTTTTCTGAACATCTCTAGGATCTCATTCTCTTGTGCTTTCTCTGCCAACTTTTTGGATTGAAGGGCTCTCTGAGGGAAAGGTAGAGGGATGGGGGTTTCAGACTCATCATTGCCTTGCTTCAATGTTTCACTTTTCTTCGCATCAGTCTTCTCCTTTTCTAGTGTTGGTTCAGCCTCAACTGCAGCTTGCTTGGGCTCTTCTAGTTGCTTGCCAGACCTTAGGGATATAGCACTGACATTCCCCTTTGGATTAGGAATTGTCTGTGAAGGAAGAGAGTTGTTAGATCCCTGGGGTTGGAGCTGGTTCAGTGATGTTGCTAACTGCCCAATCTGAGTTTGCAAATTCTGAATGGAAGATTCAGTTCTCTGCTGGAATTGCAAAGTGTTCGTTGCAAGCTGCTTCACCAAATGTTCCAGTGAAGGACCACTACTGGTCTGCTGTTGGGCTGGTGGCTGCTGTTGCACTGGCTGTGGAGGTATAGATTGTTGGAAATTCTGTTTGTGCTGTGGAAACTGCCTATGTTGGTATTGTGGAAAATTCTGTTGGTTCTGGTTCTGATTCTGGTTCCACCTTAAGTTTGGATGATCTCTCCAGCCAGGAATTATAAGTGTTTGAAAATGGATTATGTTGCTGTTGATACTGTGGCTTTTCAGGAAAGACTCCTGCTGCAGCTACTGATTGGTCTGGAGAGGTGCCCTCTTGCAGAGTTGGGCAAGCATCAGTGGGGTGGAGTGGATCAGAACAGATACCACATGGTTTGCTTATCTGTAGGAGTAGGAGAATGCACTGTTTGTGTCACTGCCAATTGCCTTACTAATGAGGTCAATTCGTCTAGTCTATTTTCAAGTCTTTGGTGGTCTGCACTGGACGCTACTGCTGGTTTCTGGGCACTGTGATATTGGACTGGGGGTGCTTGAATTGAGAACACCCCACTGCTGGTTGCTCTAGTGCTGAATTGTTGGGAATTAGCTGCCATGTTTGCTATCAATTCTCTAGCCGCAGCAGGTGTCTTATCAACTAAAGCTCCACCACTGGCTGCATCCACCATATTTCTGTCCATGGGTAACAAGCCTTCATAGAAGTACACTATCAGCAACTGATCAGATATCTGGTGGTGTGGACAGCTTGCACATAGCCTCTTGAACCTCTCCCAGTATTCATGCAAATTCTCTCCATTTGCTTGCCTTATGCCACATATCTCCTTTCTGATTGCAGTGGCTCTTGAGGCTGGGAAAAAACTTCTCCAAAAATAATCTCTTCATGTCATTCCAGCTTCCAATGGATGAGGGTTGAAGGTAGTACAGCCAGTCCTTAGCTCCTCCATCTAGAGAGAAAGGAAAAGCTCTCAATTTAATATGCTCCTCATCAATTCCTTGTGGTTTCATTGTGCTGCAAACCACATGGAACTCCTTCAAATGCTTATGTGGATCCTCACCTGCAAGACCATGAAACTTGGGAAGCAAATGGATAAGACCAGATTTAAGCTCAAAGTCAGCATCAAGATCAGGATATTGGATGCACAAGGGTTGATAGTTAACGTCAGGTGCAGCCAATTCCTTTAAAGTTCTATTGTCCATGCTCTCAGAATTAATGAAACTATTACTAGAATAAGTAAAATCTACACTATTAGAAGAATTAGGAAAATTAACAGATGGAACAGAATCAGAATCAGAATGCTCAATATGCTGAATATGCTCAGACTCAAGAATCAAGTTCAGTAACAATCCTATGACTTAGCCTAGAAGCCCTTCTAGCAACATGCAATGTTCTCTCTATTTCAGGATCAAAAGCAATCAGGTCTTGTGTATTGTTACTACTCCTAGTCATACAGCATAAGGCATAACAGGCAAAAACACTAACAGCATACAAAATATGTAAACTACACTAAGAAATTAGCCAAAATAAAATCAGAAACACTATCAAATGAATTTTAAAAATTATGGGACCACCACAGTAAAATTCTAAAAATGTATTTTTGATTTTCTATAATTTTTTGACGATTTTTAAAAATCACGAAAATAAAAAAAAATTGAAAAAGTGGTTTAAACGATGGAATTTAGCAAGAAAACTCATACCAGATGAAGGAATTTCGAGATTTTGAACCCCAGATTTAACCCCAAAGGGGTTAGTTTTGCTCAGGATGGTGGATAAACTTTGGACACCAAGCCTTCAGCACCTAACTTCTACAGGTTAGTCCAATTATGCGACACTTGCGACACTTTTGACACTACTAAGCTACTCTACTCTACTGAAGTGTGGAACAAGGAACAATTAATGAAATGCAGCTACTCTACTCTAAGCTACTGTTAATATGCAATAATCGAGATCAAAAGAACAATGCAAAAATTCCCCGGCAACGGCGCCAAAATTTGACGTGAAACTGTCGAACTTGACTCAAATTAACTAGGCTTATAAAGAAATTTGTAATATAGGACAACCTGTCGTCTCCCAAGGATTTTTGCATAGGAACTAAATCACTCAATTAAAAAAAACAACAAATAGGGGGGGGTTTTAATTCGATTAAAATTAAAGCAAGAGAAAATTAATGCAAGAGATAAAACGAAATTAACAATTTAAAAAGCAATCAACCAACCAGAATTGAGGTTTCAAGGACATCCGTCACTGGACAAAGAATTACTGAATTTCGTGGTTGACCCTAAACAAATCGAAAATCCCTGCATTCATATAAGAACCCTCTCTACTAGACAATCACCTAGCATTTAATCAAACTCTTAGGCGTGTTCACCCATGCCATTGCACAGTGTTCACTTCAACCTGTTTTGATTTCAAGTCCCTTGGGTTAATCAACCTAAATATTAAATCTAACATTTAATCCCTTCCCTTGGATGATCAAAATACAGAAATCATAAACAAACCTCATGGACAAACCTCATCCGCTCGATTCAACGTACACAATCGTGTTTGCTCAATTTCGAGTAAAGGGGAAGAAAAACGATTCAGTTCATGGAGAGCACGAGTCCCTCTAGATTCAACAGCAAAATCCTCAAACTCATGGGTTGATTGAATGGAAAGTTAGCCTACCATGGCTGGGAAAAAAACAGAAAACGAAAAGGAAAGAAAAAAGAAGAACAAGATGAAGAAGATGAGAGAAAAGAGAAAGAGGTGTAGATCTGAAATTTCTCCAAAATCAAAAGCTGCTGTTCATGTACCCTTATATGCTATTTAAACCTAAAACTAAACAGGGTCAGGGCTCCAAAACTGGCCCAATTAAAAACATAACTAATGGCTTTGGTCCCATATAATTTGGACTCCTAATTACAAAGTTAAGCCCAATTAACTAAACATAGCTCCAGAATTTCGTGACTGACTTTGGCTCCAATTTTGACTGCCTTCTTGTCCGAATTTGGCCTTTCAAGCTTCTAATACCATTTGTAGCTCTTTGAGTTATCTGTAAAACGAAAGAAGAATGAGGTTAATCGGATACCTATAACAAAAGTTATGATCAAAATACTAGAACGGTGTAAATCTGGAAAAATAGCATGAAAATGAATTAAATCCAATTAAAAGCCCAAAGCCCAATTTAGACCAAAAATCATTAATTACACACTAAACAGCCTAAAATCATTAATCAAATGCAACAATTAAGTGTGATAAAATTCAATTATCAATGCACCACTGTCAACTAACCATTGAGGAGAGAAGATGGTATAACCAGATACTTTGTCCTTCGTTTGAGGCTGATCTATCAGGGACAACAGTCGATCAATGACTTCTGGCGTGAGTGTAGAGAAGGTTGTGGGGTGTCCCTGCAGGTGTCCCTGTGGTTCACTAGGATTGCGCTACGTTTACTGTGGCGATATTGGAGCGTCCTTCCATTCGATCTGCCTCTACCACGGCCCCTTCCACTGCTGCGGTTCGAATAGCCGCGAGCATACCAACATTTCGAGGAGTCATGGTTGGTCCTTCCGCAATGTGTGCATGGTACGTGATTTGCAGATTTTTCAGGGACATTTTGTGCAGCTGGCACAATGTTTTGCTTTGAAACCATTTGTGCCGCATATCCAACAGCTTCTATTCCTGTCATTCTTGTGCCCGAGCTATGGATCGGTGCGTTTCTTCTTGTGTAACCATTGCATACATTCTGTTGATCGAGGGCAACGGTGTTGTGTTAAGGATCTGAGTTCGTAGGTTACCGTACATGGCATTGTCCAAACCCATAAGAAACTGATATACCCGATCTTTTTCTGCTTCCTCACTGATATGCTTGGTCGCTGGACAGTTATTTCCACTGGGACAGGCATGCAAAGTTTTGCTCGCCTCTATCTCATCCCAAACACCTCTGAGTCTTGTATAGTAATTTGCAACACTGGTACCCTGCTGCTTAATCTGCATAAGACTTGCCTTAAGTTGATATAGTCTCGGAACGTTCTCCACGCAATATCGCTCTTTGAGATTGTCCCAGAGATCCTTTGCATTGTCGAAATATTGGATAAAAGGTTGCAGTTGAGGGTCAATCGTGTTGTGAATCCAACCATTGATCATGGAGTTGCAGACCACCCATGCGTAACCCTCGTCAGATCCATCGTCTTTCGGCTTCTTGATCGAGCTCGTGACGAACCTGAGTTTATTCTTTGCCTTGAGAGCGTTTTTCATGGCTTTGGCCCAGTTTTTCATAGTTTCCTTCTCCTCTCAACATCACGTTTGTCAACATGATGCCAGGGTTATCAGAGGCAGCAACGTAGAATGGTGATCTTGGATCTGTCACCTTAAGTTTGCTGCTGTTTTCTTTCGCCATTGCTTCGTGTTTGATAGGTATTGGCCACCTTCGCACATTCGAACACGATCAGAGTTTCTCAGCGGAAGTGTTTCCTATATTGCTCTTCCCAAAAGCCGGCTCAAAGGATTAGGTGTATCCTCCAGCTTAAATACTGTCCCCAAGTCTTCCTCCTGTCCGATGTAGGCTTAGACTTCCAATACTCCCCCTCACATCGGAGGGAGGTACACCTTTCTCGGGCTTAGACTTCCGAGCGCCACCGGTGGTTTTTAATTCCTACACGGGGCATGGGGTCATCGGAACAGGCAGCTACACCAGGGCTCTATAATACCATAATAAAATGGTATCAATCCATTTCAGGTAGATGCCGAAGTTTTTCTCTCTTGCTGCAGATACAAGGTTGTGTCCTTTTTATAGACCGGCTCGTGTGCAAGTGTAACTAACAAATAAGAAGCTAAAACAAACATACAAAGAAATAGCTAACAGATAAAAGAAGCTAAACAGATAAAACACCAAAACTATCTAATCCTATGGAATTGAATTTGAATCTCTACATCAGCATCTTCACTGCGACATCTGCATGTCTTCACCGGTTGGATAAGTTGGATCTTATCCTATCTCCAATACATTTACTTTGAGTCCGCTTGGTTTTTTTTTTAAATTATTTTTTTTGAAAAAAGGTATTTTTAATATATTTTGAAGTGTGTTTAGATATAACTTTTAAAAAAATAAAAATTAAAAAAAGTTATTTTACTTTTTTTTTAAAAGCTAATAATATCTAGTTTATGATAAAAGTAGAATAAAAAGTAATTTTTAATATAATTTTATGATAAAAATATCTTTTACCTTTATTAAAAACTACATTTCATATCATCTTTTTTTTTCTTTCTTATAAACTATATTCACATAAACTTTCCTAGATAGTTATGTGAATTATATTTTAAACTATGCAACTTTAAGCTATTGTTCTCTAATACTTTAAATCAAATTTTTATCTCAATGATTATACCACTTAAAGAAAGTAAAATAGAAAATATCAGTAACATATTGTTAAGCATTTAAGTACAAAATTAAACATGTTTTTATTATCTTACGTCTCATTTTTCATAATTCTGTTATAATGACATATATGAAAACCTCACCGTCTCTATTATGTTATTCCATTTAATTGTATATTACATATTATAACTCATCATATCTTATATTTAAATATTTTTTCAATAATTTTGATATAAATAAAGTGTTTCTATTCTTTTTTATCCAAACAAACTTAAATTTTTTTTATTATTTATATATACTTCTTAAATATTGTATCCAAATGTAAAATTATTTTTTAAAAAAAATATACTAAAATAAGAGATATATTAAAAAATAATTTTTTAAAAAACTTATCCAAACAAGTTCTTTATCTTCAACTTTATCTTGTGGATTTTTATCTGAGAAGAGATCAGGAGGAGGTAATGCAACACTCTCTCAGAACAGCATGCAGTTTTTGAGCAAATTCTGGGTTCTTTGCTGCACCGGGGACATACTTGGAGACATTTTTTACATGCATATTTTCTGCAGGTGGTGCTTCTGTATGTGATGAGCATTCATATGCTTCTGTATGTTCAAATCTCTCTATTTCATTTATTTCAACATGGTTTATTGGATCTGGTTTAGTTTGAGTGCCCACTGTTGAAATTCTACCAAGATCAGATAAAACTCCCTGCCCTCCAGTCCCATCATTAAGCATCAAATGTGTGTTGTTGAGAAGTCCCATGATCTCCGCAAAACCGCTTACAGCAAAACTGTAGTTTTGGAGCTAGAATAAGAGCGCCAGGAGCACCCATCATATTAATAATGTATTCGCTGCACCAGTTCAACAAATTAATAACAGCATTTGAAATTGTTCAAACATAATGTAAGACTAGTGCTGTTAAGTTTTATTAGAAGGCCATGTGCCTAATATGATAGGAGCATAATGCTAAACTAAATGATCCAAGTTGAACAGTGTGTGTTGAAAGAAGAAAGTTCAAATAGAGTGACTTAAAATCATTAGAGCATCCAAATAAGCATAAATTGCTATTAATGTACTCAAATTATCTATCCACCAGTCTGCAATACATTGAATCATTCTTCCCTTAGGACCTGAATGGCTAAATCACATTCACACGAGTGCTATGCATCATTTAACAATGTTGTATTAGTATACTTGTTAACTACATGAATGTGGACCAACTTCCTATCTCAAAGGAGATGCAGAGCACCAGAACTACAAAATGGAAAAATGTGAAACAAAATTACTTTCGGAAGCCCTGCCTTTTGTCACCATGATGATGAAGCATAATATAGAACACGTACCAATCAGCATCGATTACATCAGAGGCTGATTAAAAGGTGTTTATTGAATAAATCTCCCTCAAAAGCAATATTAATTATTAACAAAGGGAATTAACATTCTACCACAATTTAATTACCTTCCATCATCGGCTTAATTACCATAATATAAACTCGGCCATAAACGCCTCCAGACTCCACATTCCACAATCAAAATACGTTTTCCACGTGCAATGGGATGATGATTAAAAATTGCACAAAAGCACTTGTCTCAAGTGTTTGTTTATATTTTATATGCAAATATGTGATAAATTGAGGAAATCTTATCGTAAAAAGTGGGGCCAACATCAAGACAGCCAAGGGGACGAAGTTACAAGGGTTCTTATAAGAATCAGGTAACTCACGACAAAATTCATATGTATTTTCAGGATTTAACTTCGAGGTTTCATTTTATAGAATAAAGTAAATAGTATTAATTATTAATAAAAAAAATTAAGAATTAATATTATAATAAAATAAATATATATATAATAAATTATAAAATTATTAAAATTTATTTTTATAATTTTTTTATTAATAATTAATATTTTTTATTTTACTTTTAAAAATAAATTCTTACTTTGAAAAAGACAAATTTATATTTTCAACTATTACATTTAGTCTATTAAAATGATAATATGTTAATAATATAATTATTCAGATAATTAAATTAAATATAAAATAATTCGTTTACTTTAGAATTTTTTTCATAGTCATAGCCCACCTTTTCGCTATTTTATCAGCATTACCAACTGGCCCACCCATTCTATTAACGACAATAATAATATCAAGAAGTTTCTGAAGTAAGCCACTATAACTAAAAATTAGTCCTTGTTCAGAAACACAATACTCATTTAGTAATCAGTCAAAATAAAATAAAATAAAATAAAATAAAATAAAACAACACTCATTGAGTAAAGTACAGGCTTGCCCTCGCCGCAGTGAGAGCGTCTGAGTCTGGCCCTTGCCCTTGCCATCGTGACCCGGCTGTCTCCGCCGTGCCGAAACCTCTCTCCGTCGTGGCCATCCACCATTGAAGCATAATTCAAGCTTTTATATATCTAGCATGGCAGGTAAGTTTTCTATCAAACAAGTCCAATCTTATTATGGCCCGCTTATCTCTTTGGTTGTTCTTCTGCAACTTTCACATCCTGTTTCTGAGAGCGATATGTGCGACCCATTTGCATTTTTTCTTCGTTCTCGTCCTGTTTCTCAATATTCCTAACCCGTGTCTAGAAAGTTGTCGATTGGGTTGTTTTGAATTGTAAAATATGATACTTGTGCATTTCTGGGCCTTTCTTGGTTTTCCACTGCGCTGTGTTTGCTGTGTAGCCTTCTGAATCATTGTTGGGTGTTGGGATATTGGGGAGGTGATAATTTTCTGGGATTTGTGGTATTTCAATGGGCTGTTTGGATGAGGGTCATTTTCGTTGTTGAGCTTGAAATTATCCATTCAAATTGACTATACATAGATTTAAGGTATAATGGAAGAGTGGGTATGGGACAGAACAGGCTCTTGGCTCTCGGTGACTGATGAGATGAAGTTGCAGAGTTGTTTTCAACTATGCCTTCTGCTTATGTTTTTGGCATGAACTTTATCAGTGGAATGACTAGAATAGTGGCTTGGAAGGAAAAATGCAAGAACAAATAAACAAGTAATTAATTGACAGAGGATTAGATTAGGGATTAGTTGCAAGTTCATTTTGTCTTTAGAGGCAGAAAATAGGAAGTAGTCTTCCAGGAAATGAGTTGGTGACATTTTGCATTCATTTGTTTTTTTGGTTTTTACTTCTTTTTCTTCCTTCCCTTTTCCCTTTTCTAATGAAATCAGCGAAACAGAGTAGTTTAGTTTATTTTGGAGGGAGATGCCATTATTCGTTTCAGCCCAAAAACAGAAGAAAAATGAAGAGATGGGAGATGCCATATTGCCATTGTTAGGCCCCCAATTGATCCAGTTTCTTTTGGAAATCTGATAATGAACTTTCTTGTGCATTTCTGGGGTTTTCCGGGAATGTTATATGTCTGAAAGACAATTTTTGGCAGTTTGTTGGGTTGAATTTATTTATGCCCCATTTTCAAACTGCAGAGTGCAGAGCACTCAAGTCGTAATTTCTGTTATCCTCTTCCTTTAGTTTTTTATTTTCTTCTGTAAAATTGGTTCTACTGTGGTTTAGTAAAAACAATTGTTTTTCTTCACAGCACACATGAATAGCAATAGACAGCGTAACCTCGGGGGTGGGGCTCATCATGTATTGGACTATCTGAAGCGCATGCAGGCAGAGAATCCTGCTTTCTTTTATGCAGTCCAGGGTGACAATGATCATTCAGTTGGAAATATATTTTGGGTTGATGCAACAGCTAGAATGAACTACTCTTATTTTGGGGATGCCGTTATATTGGACACAACCTATAGGACTAACCGATACCGAGTACCATTTGCCTCTTTCACTGGGTTTAATCATCATGGGCAACCGGTGTTGTTTGGTTGCGCATTGATTCTCAATGAATCTGAGTCCTCATTTGTATGGCTATTCAGGACTTGGCTCCAAGCCATGTCTGGACGCCACCCTGTCTCCATTACAACTGAGCTGGACCCGTTCATACAAGTTGCTGTTGCCCAAGTTCTTCCTACTACTCGCCATCGGTTCTGTAAATGGGGCATATTCAGAGATACCCGAGAGAAACTGGCTCATCTATGTCAATCACATCCTGCTTTTGAAACTGAATTCAGGAAATGTGTTCATGAGAGTGATACCACCAATGAGTTTGAGTCTTGTTGGCAATCACTGTTGGAAAGATACTACATCATGGATAATGAATGGCTTCAGTCAATGTACAGTGTACGGCAACATTGGGTCCCTGCCTACTTGCGGGACACTTTTTTCGGAGAGATATCTTTAACTGAGGGAAATGAATGTTTGAATTTTTTCTTTGATGGATATGTGAATGCTTCCACCACCATACAGGTATTGGTTAAACAATATGAGAAAGCTGTATCAACTTGGCATGAAAGGGAATTAAAAGCAGATTATGACACTACTAATAGCAGCCCAGTTTTAAAAACACCATCTCCTATGGAAAAACAAGCTGCAAATCTTTACACGAGAAAGATATTCATGAAATTCCAAGAGGAGTTAGTAGAGACTCTTGCAAATCCTGCAACAAAAATTGATGATTCAGGAACTATCACCACTTATCGAGTCGCCAAATTTGGAGAAAACCAAAAATCTCGCACTGTCAGTTTTAATTCTTTTGAGATGAAAGCTAGTTGCAGCTGTCAGATGTTTGAATATTCAGGAATTATTTGTAGGCATATATTGGCAGTCTTCAGAGCAAAAAATGTTCTCACACTTCCATCCCAGTATGTGTTGAAGCGCTGGACAAGGAATGCAAAAACTGGTGCTTTGTTGGATGAAAATGCATCTGAATTCCCAAGCAATTCTCGTGAGTCTGTAACAGTTCGATATAACAATCTGCGTCAAGAAGCAATCAAATATGTGGAAGAAGGTGCAAAATCTATCCAAATCTATCATGTTGCAATGAAAGCTTTGCAAGAAGCTGCTAAGAAGGTTTATGCCATAAAAAATCAAAGTACTGGAACCGCAGAGAGAGCTACACTAGCCAATGGAGGCAGGGGTGAATTGCTTGCAGGCGATGATGTGCCAAGCTATCAATCTGTGGTTTGTTTCTTTGACCTTGTGATTTTTTCCTTACATCATAAACCTAGCATTAGGTAGAAGTTCTCACTAGAGCAATTATGTGCACAATGTCTCTGCTTGATGAATTCTACAATGAGCTGCATCCGAGGAACTAATTCATATTGGCAGTTTGTTAGGGGGAAAGTCTGGATTTTATATGAACTAACAGAAAGAAATAGTTAAAAATGGACTTTTTTATGTTACCATCCTTGCTAATTCTCCCATTACTGAGTTGTGATGGGAGACCTTGAGTAAAACCTGTGAGATGGGGAGTGGATGACAGGGCAAGGTCTAATCTTCATTGAATAGCTGTATACTATTGCTTATTTGTCAAAGCAAACATCATCATTGTCCTCAATAGTGCAAGTTGTAGGGAAGGACCAGGGAAGGGATGATTATTGCTGGTTCATAATTTTCGATTGATAGTCATTTCGAATTTAGATAATGAAAGTAAAAGGATAGATGTAAGCGGATGCCAGAGGAGCTATTTCACCCCTACCTCATACTTTCTACTGGATTTTATTTTACTTTATTTTTAGAATATTTTTTATGCAACAGGACATTTGTAGATCATACATGCTTGTTGATTTCTACCTAATCATTTTCTATGTGGTAAGATAATGACATTGGATATTTGATATTTAAAAAAATGTATGCTAATTATATTATGATTTTATGAGAAGATTCCGTATTCCATATGCTTTGGTCATAACATGTTTATTAGTCTGTAATTAACTTTTTTTTATTTTTTTCTTTCTTATTCTGTGACTATGATGATCTCTCCTCGTCCCCGTTGTTAAATATTCAAGTTCTATGGTTTTTAAAGTAATGGAAATCGCATTGCCAATAAATTTAAATTGAGCTTGTTATTCATGAACTTTTGCAAATATTTATATCATTCTTCCATAGTTCCTGAAGAGGGACATTATCTTAATGCCACTTTGTATTTTTGCTTATCTTGTTAATCTTTTATCATTATGCTATTAACTATAACATTTTATTCTTACCAACAATTTAGTGGAATTATGGCCCCAAATTTATGTGTATGTGTTTATGTGTGCACACTAGAATAAGAACCACATCGTATACCTTGTATGTTTTCAAATAGATGTAGTATTATACAAAAATTTCCCTTTGGATCCTTATTCTTCAGGAGGAGAAGCAAAAGAGAATCCAGGAGTTGACTGCCGAGTTAGAGAATACGAATCAACGCTGTGAAGTTTATAGGGCAAACCTGCTGGCTGTGCTAAGGGATATGGAAGAACAGAAGTCAAAGCTATCAGTGAAGGTCCAAAATGCAAGACTTAGTTTGAGAGAGTGACTGCATTTTTATGATAGATACTAAATACCTTGGTGGGTTGCTGTTTTGGGGTGGGGGCTAAACTAGAACCTCCCTTTGTCTTCAGGCCAGAGAGGGTGTCCTTCATATGGAGGTTTTATCAACTGGTTGGAGAGCAGAGTTAAACTTGCAGCAAACCTTTTGCTTATGCTGTGAATTGCATGTGAAAGATTCATGTTCTGATTTCAATGATAGCCTGTTGTGGCAAACTAATTAGGAATAGAAATAGACTATCCAGCTTGTATAGTCAAGACGCAAATGACAAAATATCCTAGAAAACATTTGCAGATGTCAAGTTACTTATATATTATTAAAAGAATTTGACTTTTTAAATTATTGTTATCATAATTAAATTCATTTAACAATGTGTTAACTAATAACACATGATTTGATGACAGTATAAAAGAAATTATACATTGATTAAAATTTAATACAAAAAATTATGCCACACGAACTCTTAAGTGCTATTATGCAAGTCTCTTATCATTGAGCTGCTGAGCACTGATGTTAGGGAATAATATAAATGGAATTTGATATAAATTTATGTCGAATGACACCTTACAAACCCGTTGAATAACGTTTGGTATGCTACTTGTGCCTTTTATATACATGTGGTAATCATGACATCTAGCTTCCGTTGAATTAGGCTCTTACTAATTTCACGTAAAGTACCTTATTTTTAGTCTTTGAAAAAGATATTATTTATTAATTTTATCTTTAAAAATTAATTTTATCAGTTTAATTCTTTAAATTTTAAATAATAAATTTTATCTTATTATTTTTTTTAATTTTATTAATTTAATCTCTTAAAAAAATAAAATTATTATAAATTTAAAATTTAAAAAATTAAATTAATAAATTTAATTTTTTAAATATAAAATTAATAAATAATATATCTTTTAGACACTTAAAATAAATTTTACTCTTTAATATATTATATGAATTTAAATTCTTACGTTTGCATTCCGCCAGCACTCAAAGTCAAAAGCTCTTACAAAATGAACATTTGCAGAACAGACGACCAATGATAAATGTGTTGTACATTTATTATATTAGAAAAACTGGGTTCAACTATATGTTACAACAAAAATGACCTCATTAAATGTCATTCATGAGGCCAAAGAATATTGACTGACTTGTAAATGAATTTGACAAGAACAAATATTCGATATGCAACAACAATGGTAGCCTTCCACGGCTTGTCTTGTGCTACTGAATTCTGCAACCTTGTTCCTCTGCTCGGAGAAATATCAGGCCTCGTCTAATCCTCTACAAGGAAACAAGGACAGAAATGTTTTTATAGGATAACAGACAAAATATCCCAAAAGCCAAAATAATTACGGATGTCCCCATCCATAGTTTGATGTTGCAGAGAAACAACCTTAGCCATGGATATATCAAAAGACTGAATTTAACATTCCCCCTCTGATTTATTCCTACTTTTCTTTTCCTTAAATGGCTAAATACCTCTTTGGTATCTCTTATGCGTAGCAGTTCCAATTTTTCCGAAGGCCTTCGATTGGATAGGGTAGCCAGCTGCAATCAAGACTACATTAGTACATAGATAGCAATAAAAATAGAAAGAGCTAATGTCAAGTCACAGATATGTAGTCACCCAAAAACTGAACCGCTCAGGGTCTCGTGGTGAGGGCATCATTACTTCAACATTCAGGAGTCTCTCAAGTCTTCTTTGATCTGTACGAGAATTCTGCAGTTTAGAACTGGTGCAGTCCATTGTCATTTGTAGAGTTGCAAAGGAGAAAAATAATCCTAGGTTGTGCCCATTTGGACAAATGGGAAAACACAAACTATATTGCTGTCAGAATTACCAGACTCCTATTAATAGTGCTGGAAACAATTTATTAGCTTTTTTTTATTTTTGGAAAAAGAGATGACCAATATATTTCCATTTTCACTCAACAGGAGATGTACAAGGAAGCCGGTAGGTAAACATCACATAATTATAGTTTAAATATACCTTGTCTTGCTGCTTCTTTAGCTATTCTTATCCATGATCGAGCATTTTCTGCTGCATTATATATCATTTCCTGTAACTGTAACAATGTAAAAATAAGTAATAAGCAGTAACTTATACAAAGATGTAAATTTTTTAGAATAATGCATTCAATCATCAGACTTGTAGCTAGAGCTTAACATTTAAAATAAGTATTGAGGATGAGGAATTTAAATTTTGAGAACAATCTGAACTCAATAATTTTTTAATGTTCCATCATTTCATATTTTGGTCACAGTACACAAGATTCCTTGCATGTTGAGGTTAAGCAGTACAAAGCTACCTATTCCAGCCAAGACCAAAGTCAATCAAATTAGAAACAAAGCATATTATTAAAGAAATATTCAAACACCCAAGAATGACATTTACAAATTGCAACCCTAGTAACATATGATAGCATCCTTCACTTAAATCTACCAGTCTATAAGATATGATAGCATTCTTTCCTTGAACCTACCAGTCTATCTCCTAAGAAGCTTATAATGCTTCAACCTTTTTATCTTTGAAAATCAGATAAATTATTATGCTATCCAACACAGCAAGGTACAAATAAATTCAAGTCAAAATTACAGTGAACTTACATCCTCTCTTTCTTTTGTCCCTTCTGGTGGCATAATATCCTGTATCCATTCAACCTCTGCAACACGATACCTGGATAAAACATTAAAGCATAAAGCCATATTGCCTTAAAGAAAAACATTGAGATCAATAGCAACAGAATTTCTTAAACATAACACCCAGTGACAACATACCCATCTTGATCCCAAGATTGGACGATGTGAAATCTCCGACGACTTTCAATCTGCACATAGTTGTACTTTCTTACACATTGAAATATATTATAAAAACTTAAGAAAAAGCAAGTCTAATTTAGCAGTATACATGTTCAAATCAAAATTTCTTAGGAGCTTATACTTGGACTATTAACACCAAACCAGGAGTGACAACAATTAAAATGAGAACGCTATGAATTGTCCAAGAAATTCTTTTAGACCTTGTGGCAAGTAATATTTGAACAAGCAAGAGTTACAGCTTTCAATAAACTGCTAGGTAGATTCATCAAACATGACAAAGGTTACAAAATCTCGAAAGACTGGTAGTTTTGTAAAACATGTTGTCAGATAGCTGTGGGGTTAAAATTTTTGAAACATATGAGAACAGTGTAGGCAATCAGCATCATGAAAATATACAGCTTCTTTGCTTCATAATGAAGAGTTATACATATTATTAATCAATAAATAAACATTCTAACCCTCTAGTTTCTGGATTTGGAAAAGTGAGGATTTTAAAGAAAGAGAAACTTTTGATATGCTGGGAATATCTTGTGATAAGGAGAACTACACCACAGAGATGCTCTCAGAAAATAGAGAAAGAAATATGAAAAGAGGCTCTGCCGCAAAAGATGAAAGAGAGAAGTGTCACTTTCTTGAAAGTTGAAAGCAAGACTGAAAAATTTAACTTCCTAACTTCATCTTCACAAAATGCAACTAAGTATTATAATTAGAGCAGAGAAATCCACATAAATACATGGAGAAATCAATTATATTTTCACCTCTATATAGAAACGACCATCAGGAAGTGGCTCACACCTACACAATCAAATAGAAAAACAAAATCATTTATTTATAGCATGTGGCATATATGAGAAGGCATTTTATGGGGGGATATGTATTCAAGAATTTTTTTTCTGGGGAAAAGGATGCCAAGGACCTACTCAGTGATTTCCACTTCACAGGCAAACTCAGCTAAGGAGCCTGTCGTAGGCTCAATTATAACCTACATGATTAATAGACACAAGCCACAAGCCAAACCGAATAACAGATGCATATGGTCAGTCCAATTATATACCTTAAGCAGGAAAAGGGAAAGAAAAGGATCAGTGGCAATAATCTACCATTCCCATTCGATGATTTCCTTCCATTATTCTTCTTACCTGTATAATAATACACAGGTATAATTAAATCAGAGATGTGATGACAAAAAAACAATACACAAGTAAAATAAAATCAGAGATATGCTGACATTCAGACCATTTATCATTAAGGAAATTAATTTCCAGTTTAGTGTCTCCCCACAGATTTTATTCAAATTTGAAGATAATATACAAACTCCAAACGCAACATATCATCAGCCACCATTGCCCCCGCTCCTCACTAAATGTTGCAATCATGTGCTATAAATATAAGGTCAATTAGCTTAACCAGAACCATTCAAAATTATTTCTAGAATCCTACCTGGTACTGAAGTTTTGAACAAAGAGTACATCAAGTCATGGATATTATATTAAGGACACAAAATGTCCTCTGATGTATGATTAATTAAATTAGTGAAGAACGCCAGAACTCCATTTTTTTGCTTCCACTTACCACTCAAAACTGAGAAAAAACTGTGTTTACCAGCATTCTGGCTGATTGACACCATTGGTTAATTTACTGCTTCAAACTGCTCCCCCCCACCCCACTCTTGATTAAAAAAACAAATATCAATTTTTTTTTCTTTAAAACAATATAGTAAATACGAAGATTATTTATTTTATGTAATAAATATATAACTCTTTTTTCTTATTTACTTGTGAAGAAAAAAGAAAATGGAAATGAGATAATAAATATAGATATAATTAATTAAAATTAAGTGTCTTTTTAGGCAAGTTATAAAATAATATTAAGGCTTTTTTTTTTCCCTATCTCAATTGGTATAGTTGTTAGATCATGTTGCATTCATTTTGTCATTATCTTAAATTCTTCACTAAAATTAATTGACTGTATCAGTAACTTTAGATCTATCTATATAAATTTTTATTATTAACTTTGTTCTTCGTACATAATATCTAATGAATTATTAACAACAAGCTGCAGAAAAACTAATCCTCAACTTGCACATTCAAGTTATATTCAAATTTCAAATTTTCTAATGACCATCAACAACCATTTACCAACTCACCATAAGTCTATATCGAGGTTCAAATATATGGAGTGGAAACTTTTGACATGGAATGACAACATCCATGACAAAAAGAGGGAGCAAATCTACACCAAAGTTGGTTACACTGTCATGCTCTTGCTTCCTTTCAGCATATTCCTCGGGAAAGTTCTTTTGTATGATGTTCTTCAATGTCACACTAGAAACAGTCCACAGGAACATAAATTAAGAAAAAAAGAAAAACACAACCGTGCATCAAATCTATTAGAACTTTTACTTGGTTGCAACATCTAAGATTAAACTGAATTCAGAGAAATGCATCCTCACAAGCCCATAAGATATGCCTAGTATAGCTATCAAAGGGCTTCACCAATCACCAAAAGGGGTATTGGAAACATGCAACTTTTTCCATCAATCTGTGCCTTGACAGTGACACATTTTTAGTAAGAAAAAGTTGCACAAAAGAGTAACTTGTTACTGCCACATGTTTGGCACATGGGCCTGCAACGTGCTATAGTTAAAACCATTGAATGGCTATCCTACTACAAAAACTACAATGAGAAAAACAAAAATGGCTAAAACTTTTCCATGGTTCTTTATATTACATTGTGACATCTTATAGACAACTCACCTGATGGAACATGTTCTAGGACTAATAAACAGAACTGTCCTGCACAATGGGCATCTGTTCCCTAACAAATTAGGGCAAGAATCAACAGAATATAGAATATATGGGTTCTCATGGAAAATAATCAATAAGAGCTAGTACCAACCACAGTCCATTGACTGAAATAGACATGAACGGCAAAAAGAATGTCCACAAGGGGTTGTAACAGGTTCATACAGTAACTTCAGGCAAAGAGTGCAATCAAAGTCATCATTGCGCTCTGGTTGTCCATGTGTACTCATCCTTGTTGAATTAGCCAATGCTCTTTCCAAATTTTGAAGAGAAGCCCGAAGAGAATTACTACATGACATCAAAAGAAATGAAAAAGCACTCAGATGAGATAGAGTACAGTAAATGACTATTGCAAAAGGCTCTATATTCTGGAGTTCCATCAACATTTCCAAAAGGGATATAAATAGAAATTAAAAAATAAGAAGTGAGAGAAGAATTGCAAATGCGTAGTACCTAAATGGATCAACTTGAAGGCCTGAAATAATAACATCCCGGGCCTTCTCATATTTCTCCAACTGTCAGTTTGATACAATCTCATGTTAAGTCACGTTCAATGAGGACACGAACATATATAAAAGTGGGCCCGAGAAGCAAGTGTTAAGCCACTTATTTTCACATAATATGCCAGGAGTAAAAGGATGTGAAATTGACTATGGGCAAACACACAAGCTGAATCAATTTTTTGTATCATAGAACACTTACAAACCTACACAAGAAAGATCACTTAGTCATCTGGCTTCACACAATCACTTAATAAACACTCTGCAAATTACACATCTTCAAACTCACTATGAAGCAAAATGTTGTCTCAAACTTAATTGAACTTGTCAGGTAGAAGATCCAGAACATAACAACAGAACATTATATGATACAAATGTAAAGAGGATTCTTTAGAATCGCAGTCAATCATTTGTTGGTTTATTAGATGAAAGTATGAAACATCCAAATAATTTTAATTGTATTGCTCTCTGGTGGGTTTCACATAGAATTAACCACACTAATAAAAGTGCCTTCTATTTAATAGTATTCACTAGAATCACTGGCAATTCCTAAACAATTTCCCCACTGTCCCATACTTATTCTCTTGAATAACCCTAACAGCACTCGTGTCCAACTCCACACTTGCACTTCATTCAAGGGTGCCTAGTCAAGTAGCTACAGTAGGGTGTATTTCCCCTCAATTAGTGACATGATTTAAGAACCTAATTCATAAAAAGAAAAAAAAAAAATCCAAGTAGCATTAAAAGGAAAAAGCATGTCAATTACCTAACAAAATGTACATCACATACACACACCAAAATCCCATATTTTAAGATAAATAGAAGCACAAGTCCACATATACATATTAACCTTAAAAAAGAAAAAGATTAGGGTTTCCCATAAACTACAAGGGAGATTAACCAACTAGGAGAGCAGGAGACTCTTACCAGAAAAAGAGCATTGGCCTTTAAAAGGTATGATTTTACTGAATTACTTTGGAGGTCAACAAGCTTCTCGGCATCCTTCAGACCCAGCTGAAATGATTATCAACAATTCACTTAGTAAGTACAAATCAGTTTTGAAAGACGATAATATAAAGATGATGTGATAGGACATACTTGGGCATGTGTTGTAGGATCAAGCCCACTCAATGGTCTATATTCAGAAGCTGATGGAGATCTTTGCTTTAAAAATTGGCTAATCCTGAGTGAAACATATCATGATTGCCATGAGATCACCAAACTTTGCAAAAATGAACCAAAATTATTCGGAAGATGATAAAAAAAAGTTTGTAATAAGTAATCAAAAACAAAATTGTTGAACTATGCTTAACCTAATATAAGCTGCACTTCGATTGCTGAGGATGATCGGATCACCAGATTTGATGTTATTGGCTCTTGAGTAAAAGTTGATTGCCTGAATAAAGAATCTCAAAGGTCAACACTGGAAAAATATAGCATAAAGCATGAAAAATCCTAGTGTAAATATGAAATAATTCCTAATATCATCCGTGACATTTGTTACAAATGTCTCTTTATAATGTTCTGCTTCCACAATAAGACTTGCAATGCATGAGAACTGCATTCCTCTTCCAAATGTGATGAGTGAAACCTTTTTCGGGAATAAAGCATGTACGTAGTGGAAAAACAGTAAGATTACAAAAAAAAAATATCAAATAAGTCTAGAGCATGACATATTGCTCAAACTAACAATACTTTGTATTCCCCATGCAAAGCATGCAGTTAAACACCAAATCAATTGTTTATCAAGATAATGCACTATTCTTCCTATTATGTAGGGCTTGCGACCAACACCATTATATTTGACTTCCAGAAAACAGGACAGGAAAAGAAATGTGAATCAAGCTCTATAAAAGTTGCTAATAAAAAAAAGAAAGTACTGAAGATGTATCATGACTGTAGTTAAAACTTAACACAAATTTTATCTAAAAGTAGCATATCTTTATATTTAATTGCAACATGATCTACTTAGTTAATTTGTTAACTACAAAGACATAACAGGACGATATGATTAGGCAAAGACCTTTCTTTTGAATAAAATGATTAAGTAAAGACAAGAATAGAAGAATTAAGAATAAGATTTCACCGCATGTTGCTGCATCCAGAACCATACGGGTGTGGAACAAAATCCATTCTTCCCAAATTTCTTGACATAAAGCTATATATGATATATTAACATTCTCACTCCGACTGTCCGAATTCCATTTCATATTATAAGAAAGCTTAGTCCTACATGACAGAATAGTTTGATGAAAAATCACTCCAATAATCCCATTTTCTATAGAGAAAGAAATATGAATCACAAGTAATCATCATATATAAAGAGACTGCATTCAAAAGAAATCAACAGAAGAACAAGAAGAATATTAATATTAGCATACTGAAAGATTTTCATTACCTCTTCCATTCTGTTCTCTCGAAATGCCAAATTTCCATTCTGCACAAGCTCATAAACATGATGAAATGTGTCCCATGCCAAACCTTCAGGTTCATTTGCCTGCAATCCAACCGAAGTTCAGTCTTCACATCACTACAAAATCCATTTTGAACGTTTGATATGCATGTGGTCTGGATGATTGAATTCTATCCACTATTTTGCTCACAATTTGGGACTCAAAGTCTCAAACTAAGAAAAGAGGCACCACCCAAAACCCAAACCTTTCTAACATGACCACTATTTAGAGCCTATGTCAAATAAAGAAGAAAATTTTCCCATTGCTTAGAGTACGGGTATATTCACAACTTCTTTGTTTTGAGAAACCAATATTTTTTAATCACAAAATTAAGCCATTAATTATGTTTTTTATTATTGAAGCAGCATATCAGGAAAACCAGTATTCCTGATGTAGAAAAACAGCACCCAAGAAAAAAAAAATAGAAAAGAATCACATTTCAACTGCCTTTTCCTGTTCTCGGATTTCTCACCTACCAATTAAGAGTTAAAGGGAAACGGAAAGTAAGCTAACAAGAGGGCATGTCTTTTCGTATATTCTTCTCAGCAACCAGACACAAAAGAGGAAGGAGGCAAACCAAAGAAACAAATCTGAAAGAAAAGGCTGTGCACAGCTGTCTAGTAAGAACATATACTACGGTGGATGCAAACCAAAAGTAGCGAAAGTTTTGTTAGATACTGGAAACATTGCTTCAGCTGCTTAACCTGATTTCCCAACAATCAGAACCCCTATAATACTAAAATACTAAAAAGAAAAACAGAAAGCACACATTGGAAGAAAAAGTAAAAAAGAGAAATTCTACACTCGATGAATTTCGCTTCTTGAAGTTCAATATTGCCACCGAAAATCGAACAACATTTGGAAAACGTGACCTAAAAGAAAAAAGAAAAAGAAAAAAATAAAAAGAAAGCGTGTCTTTAGGAGCACGATCGAAATTAAAAAACAAAGCAAGTGAGTATATCAAAATTGTACAGAATCAATGTCCGTCCGCGTAGTTCTAGTGCTGCATTTTCTCAGGAACCAAACAGCTGAAGGAGAAAAGAACCAAAGAAGAAAAAAAAAAAACAAAGCAGCTGAAGAGAAGAAGATAACTGACCCAAACGTAGTCGTCGACATCATTAAGAGCGTCGGCCATGGAAGGAGGAAGGGATTGGGAAGCCATTGAAGGAGAGCAGAAAGAGTGTGTGAAGTGGTGGATGCTGGCGTCGTTCAATGGCGAAGACGAAGACGAGAGTGGAAAGTTGAAGGCTGTGGGAAAGAGGCCGAAGGGCGGGTTAGGGGCATCGTGTTCGTCCCTCGCTCCTTCGTTTCATACACGGACCAAATTCCACTACGTCCTCACTCGCTCGCTCGCTCTCTCTCGCTCTCTCTCTCGCTGTCTCTCTCCCCCAACCAAGGGCAATTCCGATTCGATAATTAAAAGCAACACTAACTAAGCATTCAATGATGAATAGAAACGAGAACTGATTGCTTTGTGGATAATGGTCTCCCTCTCTTACAGTACTATATGTTATATTTGGAAATATGCCACTTCCCTGTCTCTGCTGGCTTGGGTTTGGGCCCTTTCTGTTTGGATTGGATGGTGGCAGTGCCACACCAAAGCCTCTCAATTTGCATAGTTTGTGTCCAAGGAACTTTGACCGCACGCGTGGCGGCTTTTCATTTGTCGCTCCCTCATTCCATGCGCCAAACAGAATCTCTGCAAAATTTTACTACTAACTAAAATTTAGTGGGTTTCAGGTGTAATTTACTTGGGGTAATAAAATGGGGTTAGTAAGTTCAGGGAAAGGGAATGGCTTAAATTTCGACTAAATAACCGAATCAGTTTTTAAAAGATATTATCAAATTTATATTAGTTTTTAAAAAGACTATTATAATAAAATTTTAAATTTTTTAAAAATTAATTTAAATGATAAAATAATTTACCAAAAATTATAAATAGAATTAAAATATTTTTAAAAATTAAGGTAAAGTCAATGAAATTTTTTTAAAATTAATTTGGTGATGTAATTATTTCGATAAACTACTAATTAAGAAAGTTATTTTATTTTTAAAATTTATTTTTTTTAAAATAAGAGATTTATTTTTAAAAAAAATAAAAAAATTATAATTATTAATAAAAAATTAAAAAAATAAGTTTTAATAATTTATAATATATTATTATATATGTACATATATTTTATTAGAGTTTTAAAATTATTATAAAATTTTATTATATCCTCTTAAATTTTTTTAATAATCATTTTAATATTTAATAATATAAATATTAAATAAAAAATAAAATATTTAATATCTTAAAAAATATAAAAAAATATTTAATATTTATTTTTATTTAATAATTAAAAAAATTATTAAAAAATGAGTTAAAAAATATAAAATTATTCTTTTTACATATATATAGGCTTGGCAATTAGTACACAGAGGATGAGCAGGAGACAGCGCATGCCGTCTTTGATTCGTTTTGACTGGGAAACGGCACCCGTCGGAGATGACAGAAGCACTGGGGGACAAACACCACGCGAAGTTTACCAAAACAGGACCATGTAACATTCGCACACACCCTCGGTGTTCTTGGTTGGTGGGGTTACATCTAACAAGAATAATTATATAACTTTCTAATACATTCTCCTAATAATTTTTTAAATTATTAAATAAAATAAATAATAAATATTTTTTTATATTTTTAAAATATTAAATGTTTTATTTTTTATTTAATATTTATTTTATTAAATATTTAAAAAATTATTAAAAAAAGTTATGAAGATATAACAAAACTCATCTAACAAATGGACAATGGCAATACCATCCAACATCTATTAATTGATACACCGTGAAAACTCAAAAAACTCGAGGTTGGGTTGGAGCGTTGCGTGACTCATGTGAAATGTGGACCAACCAATGTGGGTAAGCATATCCATTCGATTTTTGTGCTAATAGCCGATAGGGCCACGTTCATTTGGTCACGTCCACATTTTTGTTTCCAAGTTTGGTGGTGGTGTCACGGTCGTCTTCTTTGGTTCTGGGCATGGTGGGGGCTGGGCATGCAAATAGGGAGAGGATGGGATTTATTGCTGGTGCCATCATAGCCAACGACCGTATGACCATTCGTGAATGTGTGCTAAGTGCTAACAGAGTATAATTTAAAAAATATTTTTTTAAAAAAAATTATTTTTTAAAAAAATTATTTTTTTATAAAAAATTCTTTTAACAAAATTTTAATTATAAATTATTTTAATTATAAAATAAGATATTTTTCCGATATCTTTCATCTTTGTAAGGTATCAGTACCATTTCAATATATCAAAATATAATAGGTTAGTTTATAATTTTTTTTAATCATTACTGGTTTACATATCTATCTAATAAATACTATTTATTTTATTAAATATTTTACAATAAAACTTTAAATTTTAAAAATCTTTTTTATAAAAAAATTACAAAAAGTCAGAGAAAGAATATTAGAAAAAGTTACAGAATATTAAAGAAAGAAATTGTATTATGAATTTATTCTCTCAAAAACTCTGTTAAGTTCAAATTCATGTAATATAGTTTTAGATAAAGTAAAACAATATTGACTTATTCTCCGTTTATATCTTCTTAATAGATTTTTGATTTTTGAGTTGTTTCTCAAATTCCTCTAAATACCAATTTTTGTTCAAGAAAACGATTATTTACTTAAGTTTTTTTTTTAACTAAAAGAACTTTTGTATATAAAATTATAAATAATGACAAAAAGATTTAATCTTTTAATTATTATAAAAAATTAAATAAGAAATAAACTAATGATATTATGTTATGTCGTAAAAATACTGATACTTATATTATAAATTAAATATCATAAAAATCTCTTATAAAATAAATTAATATAAATACACACTTAATTTATAAGTTAATAAAACTCGTGTGTGTCTACTCATGTAATTGACTGATTGTGCTTGCCGTTTGGCCCAAGGGAGCAATTTTGTGATAACACAAGTCCAGTTTAAATATATTCTTTTGTATTAACTTAATGTTTGGCAGTACCCAAGATTAGTATAGAATAACATAATGTTTGAGTCACTATTGTCTCCCTTTGTGTATACAAATGTCTATGCCCTAAGTTATATATATATCCAAGTAGTATGAAGTGAGTATTTTACTATTTTTATGCTAATTGACATGTCGGTTGATCACACGTTATTTTAATGAAATATTATTGATTTTGCAGAAACCATATGCTAAGTAAATAAAAACAACAAATAAGAGAGATTAAAAATAAGGCTTAATTACAGTTTTAATTCCTTTATTTTAGTAAAGTAAATAATTTGGTCCTCTATTCTAAAAACGAACTAAACTAACATATAATATTATTGATATTATTAAAGTTACAATAGAAAATGAAAGGCTGGAAAAGATAATTTATCCTTCAGAATAAAGAGAGCACATTGAGAATGAAGCTTGCTCTCCAAATGAAAAGATAAAAGACTTTTATGTTTTTGTGAATCCATTCCAAGTCAGTATGTTATTTTTTAAGAGCATTGCATGGAATTTATTTTACTGATAAAAGTTACCATTCAATTTTCAACAGAGCAAGATTTTCATGAAGTTCACCTACCTTTATTCAGAAATTTCAACGAAGAATTTGGAAAGGAGCTTTTCCTTGAAGACCCTGTTTACATTATCCACAGAATAAGGCTAATAGGTGATGAAACATTGGGCATATTTAGTCTAAATTGGGATCAATTTATTCATTATTATGGACTGGAGGAAGGGGGATGGATAAGGGTCAAGTATGGCTGAAGAAAGTCGAAATAAAAGTTGAAAATATTAGAACGGAGGAAATAGCTTATCCATCTCCATCAAGTAGGCCAGTTGATGACCCTAAACTTTTTCTTTCAATGAAGCTGGCAAAATATCAACCTAGATTAAGCTCTCTAGTATGAAATATTTTAACTTGTTATCCTTTCCAATAAATTATTTGTTTGATAATGAAAATTTTCCAGAACAATCTTTTGCATAATATTTATTACCAATACAGGCATTACTTGCTGCATACGGAGATAAAGCAAGAGAAAATCCAAAACAAGATTGCATTCTAATTGATGAAGATGGGATGGATTACCATTGCAAATTCAGATGGACTGGCAAAAGAAAAAATGAGGTATTCCTAACATGTGGGTGGAAGGCATTTTGGAGGGAAAAGAATTTGAACAAGGGAAATGTATTTGAGACGATGATATATGGATCTAATTTGGCAAAGTTTTGGATTTTTGTGAACTGAAACAAATGATATATGGGGAATCATTTTTAGAAACTTGTTTTTGGTAGGGATATGTTGATGTGATATGTCATGGACCTCCTTGCAATGGCATTAGTGGTTTCGATCACTTTAGAAACAAAGATAAACCCATTGGATGATGAAAAGAACAAACTACTTATTAATTTTGTGGACTTCAATACCTTATAGATGATCCACATGGAATCTCACTAACCATTCAAAATAATCTTCCTTCAGCTCCAAAATATAAATTTTTAATTGTCAATTCATCTCCTTGATCGAAGTCCACTGCTTAATCTCTCTTAGCTTGGATGGATAATCAGATGATTGACCATGAGATCCATCACCCCCCACCTATCCAGATGATCTTGCGACAAATGTTCTGAGTTGCTTTTGTCAATTATACAACTATCAGAACCCTTTTTTCTTGTATTTTCCTAATTTTAATTGCTTCACCCGATCATTGTACCGATAAGTAATATGTGGATGGCAAGCACATAATGTTGTGCACAAATTTGTATCCATTAATGATTGGCAATAATTTATCCAGGGGTCCTTGCAATGACGAGCAATCATATACTAGAAATGTTCTGATGCATCCCTAAATTGCATTGCAACACATTTGGGAAGTATTATTCTACACACTCTGCATCTAATGTAACATTTCCTTTTTCATAAAATATTTTTATAAAGTAATTTTAGTTTCTTTATTTAATGTGAATGATTTATTTAAAATTTTATTTGAAATAATTTTTGTAATAATAATTATTTTAAAATTATATTAAAATAAGTATAATAATATGACACTAAATTAAAAATAATTTAATAGTATAAAAATTATCAAAAATAAAATTTATTAGAAAGAGATTTTGTATTATAATTTAGGAATATTTTTATTAAAATGATAGATAAATTAAATGACATTAAAAAAAAGATAAGAAAACGTGAATGTTTACGCTGTAGAGATAAGGATCTGCTAATATTTGTCAAAAGTTAATCATTACCTATTGTTTAAAAAAAAAAAAGGAACAACACGTTGCTTTACGTGTTGCAGAAGGAAGGAAGATTTTTCCTGCAATTAACTTATCATTCAAGGAACACTTAACACGTATAGATAGGGGGGAGGAGGAGTTATCTGGAGCCGAGAGAAAGGGCGGGAGAAAAGAGAAGAAAGAAAGAGAAAGAGAGAATGAGAAAAGGAAAGAAGGAAAAAGAGAGAAAAAGAAAGGAGAGGAAAGAAAGAGAAGAAAACTGAAGAAGGAGGGAAAAAGGAAAAAGAAAAAAATTACAGAAGTAGGAAAATGAATTTTTTTTTAACTTAACTAAAACAATAGCTTTTAAATATGATTATATATTTTTATTATATTATTATAATTAATTTATCTATATGTAAGGTTTAGAAGGCTGGTGCTGATATTTGTGATTATGATTTGATTTTGAAAATATTATTTTAATTAGAGTTATCATATTTTAAATGTTAATTTTTCTGTGAGACCAATATTGTATACTATTTAAGACTTAAAAATTAATCTTTTAAGATATATGATTTTTTGATATTGAACTATTAATACCTTGGTTTAGATATAAATGGACCATTGACATTGAATTATTGATACTTTTACTTGGAGATGTTTTGTGATTTTTATAATGATCTTTGCAAGAATATATTGATACCTTTACTTAGAGATAATTTTAAACTTTTAAAATGAACTTTGCATGATAGGACCCTTATGCAATTATCTCTCTATCAGAACTATAAACTATATCGAAGATTTTTAAATGAATTATGAATCATTTTAATAATTATAATTGGTCCCTTATTAAATTGACATTTGAAATTGATGATTTTAAGCTTTAAGAAATTTTACTTGTTAGAAGTTTATTACGTAGAAGTTTTGGTTATTTATTTATAATGAAGTTAAAGTTTTATATGTACAGAATCAATGATTTATATTTATTTCTATTTATGCGCGTGCATTATATTTAAAGAAAAGATTATGTTCATCTATGTTTGTTCATGTGCATTATGTTTAAAGAAAAGACACTTAAAATATACACCTAACCATGAAAAAGGTAGAGGGATAGATGTAAGATCTTTTTATGTTACCTATCTTGGTTAGTGTGATACTTATCTTGTTTTTTCATCACGATATTCAAAGTAACACCAGAAATAGAATATTCTCTAAGAAAAGACCTTCGACCAAGATGTAAAACAAACAGACATAGAAAGTGAAAGTAAAGCTAAGATTAAAGATAATATAATATATAGAACATTTGCATTTATTATGTTTGTATATGTAGTTGCATTGAATTATTTATTCAATAATTATTTAACTATGCTATTATATTTTAGTTTTGTTATTGAGAATAATATTATCATATTTAATGGCCATATGATTTTTTGTGGCTTACACAACTAAAACTCATCATGTGTTTTGATAAATATTTTTTTAATTATACATCTTCCTATTGAGAATTTTAAATTCTCACTCTATTTATAGTGATTTCAGATTAGCATATGTATTGTGGACTTCTGAGAAGTTTATGCTAAAGTAAAAGCAAGACATCTCATTTTAAGAGACTAGAGGCTATATGATATCTAGTATCATCCTATGTTATATTGTAGCCCATCCCTTTTTGCTATTTTGATATAAATGTTTAAGTTGTAGTAAAAACTTGACATTGTTATGCTTACTTTTAATGTATATTATGAAATTATCATTATCAATTTTAATTTTTGTATTATTGACATAAGTTACTAATACTTTGTTTAGGATAATAGTTTCACTCTTTAAGAGTGTGCCACCCTCCAGCTCAGAAGTAACATTGGGCTGGTAGGCACATAATGTGGAGCAGAATTTTGTATCCATTACTGTCTGGTTGTAATTTATCAAGGATCCTTGTCGCAATGAGCTATCATACTAGAAATGTCTTGATCCATCCCGAATTGCATAGCAACCGTAGGCTCTTCACCCAACTGCTCAAGTCTAGGTTTAGATGATGCCTGCACATAATATGTTTCCACTTGTTCCTAATTATATGGGCAATCAAGTTTCTATGATGAACAATTGTAACCTCTAATAAATGTGATGACTACAAGTTTAATCAACGATGAGTGTAATAAAACAGAATTAATGACCTGGATTAAAATGTACCACATAACTTGATCGACTGGGAAAAGTATGATGTAAACTATTTGACCATCAATACACCTTGGATAGTACTTGGCAGGTAGCTTTCCTTTTAAATTCGGCTTGATTTTGGCACATGAATCTTTGTATAGTGTTGATTTTTTTTTTTTAAATTTGTTGTCACTATTGTTTTATAGGGATATGTTGATGTGATATATGGTAGACCTCCTTGCCAAGGCATTAGTGGTTTCACCTGATTTAGAAACAAAGAGAACCCTTTGGATGATGAAAAGAAAAATCGACTTAATTGTTTTTATGGACATTGTTCAATCCCTTATAGATGATTCACATGGAATCTTAATGACCACTTATAATAATCTTCATTCAGCTCCAAAATACATATATATTTTTAATTGTCAACTCATTCCCTTGATCGGAATCCACTACTTGATCTCTTGGGTTTGAATGGAAAACCAATTGACGGCCCTTAAGTTCGAGAACCCTCCTCCTGCCCAGATGAATCTTGTGAAAAATGTTCTGAACTGCTTATGTTTATTACACAACTATCATAACCCTTTCTCGTGTACTTCCCGGCCCGAACAGGCTGGGGTAGGTTGGGACGAAGCGATTCCTGCCGAAATTGCTATCCATACACAAAACAGATAGTTTTGGTTCTCTATTTGTTGTTAAAAATTTAACAAAAAATGTTAATGTGATATTAAAAAATAATTTTTTATTTTAAATAAATAATTTAAATATATTTAATATATATATAACTTTTTAAATACTCAAATTGATTTTAATAACAAAATTAATTTTTTATTAATTATATTTTTATTAAGATTAATTTAAATATTTAAAAAAGTCAAATATATGTCACGTACATTTAAAATAGTTTATTTAAAAATAAAAATTAATTTTTTTCATGTAATATCAATATTTTACATTAAATTTTTAACGGCATACTAATAAAAAGATCAAAGTTGCTGATTTTTTTTAAAATAGATAGATTAAATAGTTCAATTTCAAAGTGGGGAGACTAAATTTTCTATTTTGTTAAAATAAAAGAATTAACACTATAATTAAGCCTAAAAATAAATATATATAACATATTGTGTTGGACAAACACAATTTTTGTTAAAAATCAAATTAAGGTGATTTTGTAACAATGATATACATAAGCCCACGATTTAGACTCTAATCCAAAGACTGAAGATATTACTTACTTAAGTATATTTGTACATAAAGGCTATGCCTCTTACCTGTGTGTTTATACCCATGAAAAGTTATAAGAAGCTACAAATTAGCTTATGTCCCTCTTTACACTTGCTAACTTCATGATCCATCAGAACTACAAATTAGTTTACAAAGATTTGGATATAATATATCTATCTTCCATTTGAAAAAAAAAAAAAAAGAGAAGACTGCATCTCTCTTGTAAAGTAAACAAATATTAATAGATCATTCACAAAAGCGGAGGCAAGCTTTTGTCTTTATACTTAAACCTCGGCTCTACCATTTATATATGTAACTAGTACTAATTTTTTTTTTTGGTATTGTAACTAGTACAAAATATTAATAGCATAAAAACTTCACATCGTACGGTTCTCACGGCCATTTCTCCATCGTCCTCTTCATATTTGGCAGCCGAATTGCTAATCACTAATCATTCAAGGAGTCTGTGTAGTAACATTGTTGTACTATTACACTATTATTCTCGGGAAATTATTCTTTCGGTCCTCTTCTTTGTTGTCCTATTACACTGCATATGTCAATATCTTAATGAGTTATCAACCATTAATTAATAAGTAAATTCTTATTTTATTTTTTAAAAATATAAATGATATTAATTTGATCTTTAAAAAAAATTAAATTTAATCTCTCTATTATAAAAAGTAACATTAAAATAATTTTTATATTACGAATCGAGATAACAACACTAATGTAGTTTTTAATTTTGGGACATAATTGATATAACTTTTTATAACTAAGGGAGTAAATTAATGTCACTTTCTATAATTAAATAGTTAAATTAATGTCAATTTTTTTAAAAAAATAAAATTGATGTCACTTTTTATTATTTAAAAAATAAATTGATGTCAACTTTTGTTAAAAAACTAAATTAATTTCATTTATATTTTTGAAATATTAAAATAAGTATTTATTCTTAATAATTATTAGTTGACTTTATAAAAATATTTATTATGAGAATCATTAATCAATAAATATTTTATAATTTATAATGATATTGATTATAGCAACTTTATTATTATTATTATTATTATTATTATTATTATTATTATTAATATTAATGATTGGGCCGTAAGGATCTGCAAGCTTTGTTTGCTGCGCGGAAAGGAATCAAGCTATTGAGGTCTTAGATTTGTGGAAAAGCTCCTATTTTGTCCCACCCTTGGGCATTCTTTAGATTACTTTGCCTCTCTTTAATTTGTTGGCAATTTTATATGATCAGAATTAAAATACTCATCTAGTTGTAGAAACTTTATACTAATCTTGTGTCCATTTCATTGGGAGAATCTACTGATATAACCCAGATGAATTGCCACGATAGAATTTAAAATGTTGTAAATAAAGATGAAGCCAGACAAACATTGTTGGATTTGCTAGGAGGAGTTGAGTAACTTTCTTGGAGATGTTTTAGTCAACCTTCAACTAAATTCGTTGATGAGTTCAAGAGGAGTTTAGCATCCATGAGAAATTATTATTTCACGCTCCCCATTGTTCGGATCAAGACAAGTTTGGTATTTGATGGTAACATTGAACTCGAAGAAAGTTTATTTAAAATATATTTGGTATGGGAGTAAAAGTGAGGATAAATTTTTAAAGAATGAACTTTCCATACAGTTTTGTATAAAAAAACTTATTATATAAAAATTTATCTCTATATTTACTTCCATATCAAACTAACTCTAAAAATAGAATTTGTCTTCCAATGTGTGTTTCTCTTTTGTTTTTGGTATTTGGATAGGAGTCCACTTACTTTAAGTTTTGTACACTTATACCCGTAAATAAAACATTAAATTTTATTTATCTAACTGTTAAATCATATGATATTATTCTCATAATCATACATAATAAAATTAAGATAAATTGTATATGCATAAGTATCTAATTTAATAGTTGATATTTATGTATAGTTTAAAAAAATATATTATAAAAAATAGAATAGTGAGATGAAATATTAATTCATTTTAAAATTATATGAAATTTTATAAATTTGATATATTTCATAAAATTTTTATTTTAATAATTAAATTGATGAAAATTTAACATTTTAAAAAAATCATTCATAATTATAAGTGTATTAAATTTTATTTTTAAAATAAGTAGATTTTTTTTTACGTCAGATCATTATTGAAATATATATGCAGTCACTTGGAAAATCAGAATACTACACAACCCATCCCTTGCAAATTCCAATATGGGTAGGACCGTTTGCTCCTTGGCATTGGCCTCGAAACAAGAAACTGAAAGACAGCAAGTGACCGCAGATTTGTAGCTTTTTTTTTTTTTTTGGTCGTCAGGTTTGTAGCTTATGTAAGGTCCAACAATATTGCCAAGAAACAATACTGGGCTTCATGAACCATTGTCCCTAATCCCAGCGTTTTTGGTCCCAGTCTTTTAATGAAAGACCCAAAAGCCGAAAGTTCCATGGAAAGTAATGAAAGAAAAGAAAGAAAGCAAGCAAGCCTAAGATGGGGCGCCTCAGGCGAGGAGAGAATAGTAAGAGTTTTGAGGCCATGAAGGCAATTTAATATTTAAATAATTTACTAATATGATTAGTTGTATAATAGACTACCTTGAAGGCAATTTAAAATTAAATTCATTTAGAGTTTAATTTTTATCTATTATTATAAAATTTATTACACTATCGTTTAATTTTATATTGATAAATTATTAAAAAAATTAACTTTTTAAGTAATTATTTGTATAGTTACACATTTTTAATAATGTATCAATACTCAATACATGATTAAATGATAATAGAAATTTTTTTTATATAAATAATAGATTAAAATTAAATTTATTTTAATAATTTCACCAAATGATATTTTTTAAGATATTAGTAAGTTATTTATAATTCTATGAAAAATTATATAAATTTTTTTTATTAAAATATGCATTAAAGAGCTGCACATCACAAACAAAATGTAGAAGGAAGAATGCTGAGAAAGAGACTCGAATAGGAAGATTTAAAGTGGTGTTTAATTGTCATTAAATAGATGGTTAGTCAAAAAGAAAAATCAAGCCAATCTTGTGGAGAATATGAACACAATCCACATAGTTGCAAACAAAAGGCAGCTTAGTGTAACCCCTTTCATGTCTTTGTTTGTGACTTTACTATTGTGTTCTATCTTATGTTGTGGACTCAAAGCCACATCAATATATTTTGCAAGTATATGTTGATTGCTGGACTAAAAGTAATTTAGAGTTGTCAAAATGCGTCAAAGGCTCAAAGCCCATGGGTCATCTCTCTCAACCCTGCCACTACTTCGAACTTGAAAATAGCATGAACAATTTATGCTTGTGTTTCATAAGGAAATTTCTGTCAATAGCCATTAATTCAGAAATGTCTTCCCTTTATTGTAGCTTATTCTTTCGACAACCCCAGTTGCAGTATCATCTCAATCTTCTTAATTCAAATATATTTGGCTTTATGGGAAACTTTCAATTTGGTGTGTGAATTATGAAATCATAACCGATTATAAGATGTTGAATACAATGACAGAGAGCATGTATTTACTGGGCATAGACCTTAAGTAATACAATGTTAATCAATGGTAAAAAAAAAAAATTGCAGGAATAACGAAAATGTTATTGGAGAAAATTGTCAGAATAGAGCTGGAACAAGGAGGAACAAGGAGTAAGTTGCTGCAGTTCTTTTACTTCATTTTTCCTACACATTTTGTAACTTTCTCTGGGACTTCGCTGTCCACAAGGCTGATTTTTCTGGCTTTCTTCTAGGTTTGGAAACTTCAATTATTGAAGAATCCAAAACATCCCTTGATCACTGTAGAGTCAGCCCATACGTTTGGCTTCCTCCCAAGGTTCTCTTCCCTTTACAAAATCTCCTCCTCTACAAAGCTTTGGAATGAGCTCATCATAAACTGGACCATAACCAGCCGATAAGCTTCGCTTCATTTTCTCAAACGTTCAAGAGGATAATTTACCCTTTCAACCCCAGAGAATACCAATCAAACTGTAGTAAAACTTATGGTTTGGTACCAAACCTTCTTCCATAATCTGATCCACTATCTTTTTCCCTTTACCAAATCTACCACTCAAGCATCACCCTTGCCACAAGAAAATGGCTGACCAATCTGGAGCACAACCAGAAATTTTGATTGTTTCAAGTATTTGACAAGAATCCTGAACTCTTCTGGTCCTCCCTAGGCAAGAAACCAGTATGTTATAACTAATCAAGGTTGGGGAAACCTTATAAGACTAATACCTCATCTCCATCATCAGATTTAAAGCTTCAGGTACAAGTAATGAAGGATTACATCTAAGATTCAGCTCACAAATGCTTGTAACAAAATAAATCTGGGATAACCCTATCTGATCTAATCTCTCAGATAATTCTCTGAGCTTCCTTCAAATTCCTCTGCTCAGACCACCCAAAAAGAAGACTTCCACAAATGCAAGGCATTGCGCCTATAATCTTGTCTTTATGATGCCAAACTACCCCTTCAGCCCTCTTACCATGCCCTTTTTAGCAAACTGCGTGAATGATTGCAGTAACTGAAAATTCATCATGGGGGCATTCATACTTATCTTAGTTCTTGAAAATACCCAATGCTTCATCTTCTTTCCTCAGTTTAACCAAAGTCTCAGCTACAAGACCAAAATGGGCATCCATGACTTGACCCTCCCTCCTTCTTGAGATCTGCAATCAAGATATCCATTCCTGGGTAGTCTTTCTTTTCAGCAAAAACTCGAGAGCATAGTTGTAATCCTCGTCTTCTAAATTATATCTCAAATTCTGACTAGACCACAAGAAGAACCCAAGCAATCTTCTAGTGTGTGACTCATGCTTACTAGAATCAATAGTGTGAGCTACAAGAGACGAAGTTAAAGAATCCATAAACTCATTTAGGCTCAATTCCAGATCATTCATTTCACCAATATATAGTGCACGTGACAATGCTGCAGAGTGCAGAGCTCTTGCAACTGGGGCGGTGTAGATATTGGCTGCAATGTGGAGCAGAGGGAGGCTGAAAAGTAGTTTAAAATTCTGGGTATACCCATATTTTGAAGCTAAATGCGTTTCCACGCAGACACGCATCTTGAATTTTTTCCCTTGAGAAATTCATCAAACAGGTTATATGCATAACCGGTAACTTCAAATCTGCAGACACACGATTGCGTGATAATAATCAACCCCAACTGCACGTAAACATGGAAAGTAAGAGACTTGCTATTATTTTCTGTGCTCGCCATCTTCGCGAAGACACTGCATGCGATTCCATCCACAAAAGCCAAAGGAGCGTCCAAAAGGATATGGAAAAGGGTACAATAGTAATTAAGTCTAGACATCAAGGTCATAAATGTACACCCGATAATTCCGTGGCACTTGCGTAAATATTGGCAAATTTGGTGAATCCAACCTCGAACCAAGAAAGTCTCGTTGCTTGTCTCTCGTGGTATTTGGACTAGATCGATTGGTTTCGCGAGCACCTCTCCTCCGATCAATCTCCGGCGAACCCGTCGTCCCCATTGCTTCCTCAAATTCCAACCTCCGATCAAAGTCGGGTATGCTCTTGGCCCTTCCCAGCGCTTCAATCACGTGTATATCTTCTTGTTCTTCTGCATGAAAGCATATCTCAAATTGCTCGTAATTTTCTGAGATTTGATTTCCTTGCAAAAATTTTTGGGGTTATGGCCGAAAATTTTCTAAGGAGTCTTTTTTTTGGTCTACTTTTCGATGATATTAATATCTAAGTAATTGTGATTGTTCTATCTGATTGATTGGAAAGGTGGGTGAGAAATCGGGAACGATGAGTCAGGTATTTGAAGGGTACGAGCGTCAATACTGTGAGCTGTCTGCGAATCTTTCCCGGCAATGCACGGCAGCCTCTGCTCTTGATGGAGGTAGTGGAATCTGTTTGTTTAGACTCAGTTTTCAATTCTCTTTGGTTTTGTTTGTTCGGTGTTTTACCCCCTATTTTGTTAAGTTTAATGATATTGAAATCCTTGTCTTTTATCTTGCAAAAAAATTATAGAAACAGGAAAAACGTCAGAGGAGTTCTGGATTTTTTATTTTTTTGGGGGTCGTTCCTAGTTGCATTTTGCATTGTAAATCTAATGATCAGATGTAAAATAAGGTTGGCCAAATATATTATATGATTACTGACCAGCGGGATGAAGAAGATGATAGTTTTTTTTTTTTTTCATTTTCTGGAAATTGTAGTAATTTCTTGTGAATCATAAATGGAAAATGGTAGACCGCCAGAATTATCTTGTCAGAATGAATTGTCATACTTAATGAGTGATTCTTATCACTTTATTTTATCCAACAACTGTCCATGAATTTAGGTGAATTGTGGCCAAATTCTATTAATTTTTGTTGGTTGTGTAGCACTAATCATCATAAATTTAGCTTTTTGCAGTTTTCTATTGATGGTTTGCTAAGTTCATATATTTTTGTTGAAACATGGGCTTGCTAAAGGTGAATGCTTGTTGAAAATTTATTTTTTATTGATCTTCTTTTTTGTTGAAGAGACTTAAGTTGACTCCAAATGGATCTATTGAAAATTTGGTTTTTGATATAGCCGAATGGTGTTGATTGATCCATGTAGCCAATTCCACTTAGTAGGATAATGCTTGGTTTTTGTTGTAAGCTTATGCTTTCCCCCTCCTCCCTCCTCCCCTCTTCCCCCCAAAAAACTTTTTTTTCCCTTTTAATGACTTGCCAGTTACCATTTTGTGCTGCAGAGCAGAAGAAGCAGAAAATTTCTGAAATAAAAGCTGGATTAGATGATACTGATGCATTGGTATAATAGGACTTCTGTTCTTCTCCTTCTCCGCCTGATTTTTGACTCTATTATAATTCCCATTTGAATATTTTTAGATTCGGAAAATGGACCTCGAGGCTAGGAGTTTACAGCCAAGTGTGAAGGCAACTCTTCTTGCCAAGTTACGGGAATATAAAACTGATTTGAACAATTTGAAAAATGAAGTTAAAAGAGTCACATCAGCTAATTTCAACCTGACTGCTCGGGATGAGTTGCTGGAGTCAGGAAGGGCTGATACACTGGCGGTATCTCTCTTTTCTACTCTCCCTATGATATTAATAGGTGTCAATGTTGTTCTTGAACTGAGAGCTTAGATTAATAATATGCATGTAAGAAGATACTGATTGGGAGATCTGAGATCAAAATGGGCTGGTAATTTTTATTGCTTTAAAGGCCTTTTGGTAATGAGTCTTGAATTGTCTTCAAGCCAGTAGGGCAGTATGTGGGCCTCAAAGCCAGTAATGCTTGATACATTTTAAATGCGCATAAGTGTTTTTGGTTCCTTTTTCAGGGTGGGGGTGGGAGACAATGCATGATATAGATATTTTTAATCTCAACTTTGGATCCTATAACATTTGTAATTTCACTTGCATCTCAGTCAGAGTAGTCAGAAGCAGCTGCTATCATGCTGGAGCAGAGCTTCCCCACTTCTAAACGCTCATGGAGGAGTGTTTCACTGTTGTGGAATGGAGCACCTCAATAGCAGCCCGTCGTGGCAAACAATAGCAGCCATAGCGGGTGAGAGTCTACAGGAGGATAGTTTTCTCCGTTTTAACCTCACTAAAACCCACTTGACTGCACCAAATTAGGGGTTTTTATGTCTTTGGCTCTGCACCCTTGACCCATTGCACGCCTGAAACTAATTTTAGGGTTCTGGCCTTCATTCGCACACGCTGAAACAAACATTACTGCAGCCGTTTTGCACCCATGATCCATCTCTCTTTCACACTCAACCAGCCTCACCCATGACCATCCCCCAGTTTTGCACTAACTAGCCTCTATTTTGCATGGCAGCTTCGTTCTCTGTTTTTCAGAGCTTAGTTGTGCCATTTGTCATGATAATTTCAACCTTCTTGTTTTCTCTTTCTATCTTCCAAGACAACTTATTGTCTTATCCCAGAAAAGAAAAGACATCACTGTCTTTTTTTTGGGTAATTGATATCACTGTCTTTTTATGGCATCATCACTGCCTTTCTTTCTTTTCTTTTTTGTTTTTATGGTGATAACTATCTTTCTTTTTATTTGGTTAGGCTTGTTAGACTTGTTGTTATTGGTACTTTGACTAAGATGAATGATGAATGTGTCTTGAATTTTGGAGTATTGAAACTCTGTTTATTGTTCATTTGATTATGTTATAAAGTTTTAAAACTATTACGATTATTAATTATGTGTCTTATAAATTTTTTGAAGTATTTTCATTGCAGCCGCTATTTTTGATGTAGTGGTTCTCCACAATTTGCTATGCTGCCATAGCATTTTTGCGGGATGGCCACTTGGTGCCGTGTTCTGCCATTAAACCAGTTTGATCTCAATACTATGCTACTTATGTGTGGCATGCGGATAGATGTGAACATTTTAGCCTCTTTTCATTTATTATGCATTCTCATGGGCACTGATGGATGCAATGACAGGTATCAAATGATCAAAAAGGAAGACTTTTGATGTCTACTGAGAGATTAAATCAGTCCACTGATAGAATAAAGGAGAGCAGAAGAACAATGCTGGAGACTGAGGAGCTTGGTGTGTCTATCCTCCAAGATTTGCATCAACAACGCCAATCTCTACTCCATGCCCATAAGACAGTAAGTCTCACCACTCACTAGTTCGTATTTTCCACTTTGTAATGTATTGGCTCTGTTTTAACCAGATGATTGATTATTGATTTAGCATTTGATACTCAGAAATCTTCTGAACTAGCAGATACTCTTGTTGTAAGAACTTCATTATTTAAAATGGTTTTTCCTGTGGGGAATCATTCTGACCTCAGGCTTGTCAGATCTGGTTTTCCCAATACTTTAGTCTAATTAGGCTGTCTAGGCTGGCATACTAATTATTTTTCCCATCCAGCTCCATGGAGTAGATGATAACATTGGTAGGAGCAAGAAGATTTTGGCAGCCATGTCAAAAAGGATGAGCAGGAACAAATGGATTGTTGGTTCCTTGATCACAGCTCTGGTCCTTGCGACCATAATAATCCTATATTTTAAGCTGACTCGTTAGCCTGCGGTCTTTGCTTGTTATGTGGCTCGGTGTCTCAGATTGGTGTGTATGCTTCCGAGCAATGTGACAGTTTTTGAAGAGTTGTGTGTGCTGTAGTTCTCACCTGTTTCTCTTATCACATGTAAAATTCTTTCATTCAAGTAAATGAGAATATCAGCATGCCACGTTCCTCTTTTGTGGTTCTTTGTTCAATTAAGAGCAAAATTATTTTTTTTTAAATTTTTAAAAGATATTTTATTTATCAATTTCGTTCTTTAAAAATTAATATTATCAATTTAATTTTTTAAGTTTTAAGTTACTTATAAATTTTATTATTTTATTCTATTTAATTTTATCAATTTAGTTCTTTATAAGAACGAAATTTATAAGTAATTTAAAATTTGAGAGAATGAATTGATAAAATTAATTTTTAAATAACGAAATTAATAAATAAAATATCTTTAACTAACAAATGATTTTATTCCTCAATTAATTCTATGATGTTTTGTACTTGGAAATCTAGAAAGAATATTAGAAAAATCGTCAGTATGCCAACAAAAAAGGATGAGAAAATGGTGTGTTTACTATGGAACAGCGATAATTTGTTATCAACCAATTAAACACAATGCTATAGGAAGATTTGAACGGTAAATCACTATTAATTAATCGAACTTCTAACAGTTTTTTGTATTCCAAAATTATTTTTTTATATTTATTATATGTATACCATCTCTAATTCACTATAACCTTACTGATCCATGATAAGCTCCACGACCCAAGATAAGGTATGGTTGACTTAACAATAGGGAGTAGACGTTGCCATTAGCATCTTTGGCAAAATCCAATCGCTTGATTCATTTTTCTGTTTTTTTTTTTTTGAAAATTTCACATTTTATAGTATATAATCTTTAGTTAAAATGCATTGCCTTAGCTGATTCGCTTAATCATTACTCTCGCATAGTTGGGAAGTAGCTACGGTTGCATTTCGATGACTAAAACTAACCAGTAACATAGAGAAATAACCACTTAGCCACTGACAATTTTCAAACCAAGATGAGAAGTTTTAATCTTGACGAAATCACCATTTTAGTCCCTGAAAAATACGCGGTCCATCATATTAGTCCCTAAGAGATTAAAATTCCCTTCGATATGCCGTCCATTACATTAGTCCCTAAGAGATTAAAATCTCTTCTATAATCCCTGAGAAATCAATATGTAATTCACGTTGGTCCATTAGTGAACTTCGATCAGTTTAAGTTGACAGATTTCGTGAGGCGGCACGTTAAATGTTGAAATGGTTGGTGGAACTGAGTGATCCAGTTGGACAACTCTTAAACACTAATTAACCACCATTAATCAAATCCCTAACCACCCCTAATTAGAACGAACCAAATCCCTCCAAAACATGCAACAGAAAGTCTAAAACAGCGTTGTTGGTATGCTATATGACCACCAAAGCAAAATCTCCCTCATTTTCCCCCCAAATTGCTATAACCCCCAACCAACCCCCATATATTCTCAGACCGTCACCGAAAACCTAAACCCCCAAATCAAACCTCGTTCTACGACTTTGTGGTTGAATCCCGTTTGAAGCCGATGTTGATTTGTGTGGAAGGCAATCGTTTGGCTGAGGAGAGTGGCGGTCTTCAATGAGGTAAGTATTTATCATGTATTTATTGTGGTTGTTTGAGTGTGGTCCTTGTATTAAAGAATGTACAACGAGTGCATGGCTATGGCTATGTTAAAGTGTGGTATGTTGTGTCCCATTTGTAGTGTGATATGTTGGAAATTTTTCTATATTGTGGTCCTAAGTGTAGTGTGCTGTCTTGTGTCCTATTTGAGAATTTCTGTACTGTGGTCCTACGTGTAGTCTGTGGTGGCATCTATTGTATCCCATTACTGGCAATTGGTGTTTAATATTGTTAATGTTGTTTTGTGTGTGTTGTGTGGTCCCATTTGTTTATTAAAATGTGGTTAGTAATAAATTAAGTTTGATTGGATGTTGTCTTGTAGATGGAATTGGATTTCACTTTTGTGTTTCATCACGGGAGAAAGTTTGTGAGAGATTCTAATGGAAAACTTGAATAATGTGGTGGCCAAATTGATGTGTGGGAGGGATGTGATCCTGATTTGATCAATGTTTGGTACATTGAGGACTTATGCAAGGAGCATAGATACCTGAAGTTTGAAAACTTTTACTGGTATATGGCTGAGATGAAACTTGACGAAAGATTAAGGCAACTTAAGGATGGCATAGATGTGCTAGACATGTGCATAGTTGCAAGGCATAATGACAATGAGATGCACATATATTTTGAGCATAGGATAGATGAACCTAAGATAATTTCCATGTCACCAATTGAGGATGCTGCAAGTTTTGAACAATCTTATTCCCAACTTAAGCTAGAAGAACAAGAACCTAACCTTGCAGAAAACACACACTCTAAAGCACAAACTAAGCCAAAAGTTGAGGTAAAACCTAAGCCAGAACGTCACCCACAACCTGAGCCAGACCTCACCTAAAACCTGCCCCAAAACTTGCTCCACAACCTCATTCCCATGGTGACTATGATGCTAATATTGAGACCCAACTTGATTTCTTCCTTGGGGATAAGTTTTATAACTCAAGTGATGGTATTGAGTCAGATGGTGATGAATGTGATAGTGAGGAGACTTACTTTGATTACTATGATAGTGCTAAGGACAGCCAATATAGACCTCCTCCATTTGAATCTGATGATGAAGAAGAGGAATCCAGCCAAAGGAAACAGAATAAAGGGGTAGAAGGAGAATCCAGCCAAAGGAAAAAGAATAAATGGGTAGAAGGAGAGTCCAACCAAAGGAGAAAGAAAAAAGGAGTAGTGCAGAAAAGGAAGAAGTCTAATGTTCAGAACAAGCCAACAAGCCCAAAAGAATGACTTCCTTTAATGCTACTTATCAGCACTTCATCCAACCAACTCAAGGTTAACAATATTGGGTACAGACACCTCAAATAGAACCAACTCCACCTCCTATCAAGAGGCCTACAGGAAGGCCAAAGAAACAAAGAAAAAAAAAATGCCAAATAGATACTTGTCAACCCTTATAAGATGAAATGAGCTTATTCTAATATGAAGTGCTCCAAGTGTGGTGGCTTAGGCCACAACACAAGAACTTGCAAAGGCCAACTTGCACAAAAACATAATAAAAGAAAAAAGAATGGTACTGCAGCTGCAGGGACAGAGCAAATTAATCCTCATGATGCTGCATATGAGATGGATCTTACACAATCACACCCACCTTTTGAAGATGCAGGTCTATTAGTTGCTTAGGTTCTGAACTTTAATTTTGTCCTTCATGTGTAATTTCTTTTGTTTCACATGTTGAGTTTAGTATGGTTTCACATTTTCCATTATGCAGGCACCCATTATTAGGCCTCCACCTGCTGTTGCACCTATTAGGCTTGATGCAGTGAGGCCTCCACCTATCAGGCCTGCTGGTAGAGGATTAAGGCCTTTACTTACTGTTGCTGCACATGTTAGTCCTGTTGCAATGAGGCCTCCAACTCCACAAGATCCGATATTTATTGAAGAAACGATGCAAGTAGCAAGTAGGGGTACTACATAAAGGTTTATGAGATTTATGCCTACTCCAGGTCTAAAAAAACTACCTCGACCAAACTAACAATGAAATGACTTAGGTCATATTGTAATGCATAGAGTTTTTTGGACATAATAAGTCTTGGGGATGAATGACATTTTTTGTGTTCATTGGTACATTACTTACATGTTAGTGTAGGAAGTGTTGACAGTGTAATTAGGCATAATGGTATCTTTTACAACACCAATGACATTATACAATGGTTCAATGAATGTTAAGTTTAATACAAATCTCATGTGCAACCTATGATTCAGTTTTATGCCTTCAACATTTTATTTCTATTCATGTATTTATTATATTGCTCATGTGTTGATTTTGTTCCTTTTAACCATGAACATTAACCATAAAAGAAAACAAAATCAAACAAATGTCATATACCACAATGTTAACATTTTCATTAAAATGTAGGCGGTACAAAATGACATCATTGTCAGGTTACAAATGCTTCCATCCCACTGCTTACACTACATAAAAACCATTGTCACTCATCTACTTCCATTCGAATTTAATTACATTACATCATTCATCTACTTCCAACAACACACTACTACCATACAAAACACCAACACCAAATTAAGGACAATTACACAAACTTTAACTGTCCTAACTTGCCTCCCTAACTTCACAATCCTCTTACTAAGTTTATAATTAGAAGATGACCCCATTTCATAATTTGTCTTGGCTACATAAACCTCAATTGCATGATCCAACCAAGAGAAATAAGCACCTTGTGCTGCATTCAAATCAAGTCAGCATACAGAATCAAGTCAGCATTAGTCAGATTGAATAAAGCATTACATTCATTATTAGTCTACAATGTCACCTTGTACAGTGGGCATGTGAAGAACCTTCTACTGGGGTTTTGAACCGTTTTTGAGGTTAGACAAACGGTTGAATTCCCACTAAAACATAACTTTCATTGTGATACCTTCTGATGGCATCCATTGCCCATACACTCTGTAGAACCACTCCACTCCATATCTGACGATAAGCTTTGATTTTTGGATGCTCCAATAGATGTGCCCATATCTCCATCACCCGTCATTTTGCTTTCAAATGCTTCCACGGTCGACGAACAAAGAGAAAAGAAAATTTGGTAGTATTTGAAAAATTAAGGATTCAAGAGGAGTTGGGAAATTAGAGATTTTGAGTCAATTAGAAAATTAGAAATTTTGAAACAGTTTTTTTTGCCACGATGACATTTTTTGTCATGTCAAACAAAATTAGTAGGACAAGCAATTAACATGCCAAATAAACATATTCGTTAAGGCAGACAAAAGAATTTCAACACGTTAACCAACTTAAATTAAAGATTGATTTCTCAAGTATTATAGAGAAAATTTTAATCTCCAAGAGACTAATATGATGGACAGCATATTTTTCAAGAACGAAAATGATAATTTAGTCTTTAATCTTTGATTTCCGCCAAAGTTATAGGCATTGAATCCAAATACTTTGAACCTCGAGTTAACCATTCTAAATTGGTTTAGTAACTCAAACTCAACGCTCTGCACAAAGAAAGTTAGGGAGGGTAAAGGCATTTTAGATGGTCGTGATATTTTGATTGACAGTAAAATTTCAGACAACATAACTCATTTCTCGCGACAACTTTTTAAGTGTCTGATATTGCTCCACAAACATAAGCAAGCACAACCTGCTTCTAACAGTTTCAATAAAACAAAAGGATGATACTTTCAACCGCATTGGACATAACCAGCAGGAGGTACACCTTCCGGAAGAGCTCGGTAGAATGGATCATCTGAGGAAGTGATACTTAAAAAAGACAGAGCAAGTGAGTGCTTGAACTCCAAATGACGAGGGTGCACATTGATCAGCACCCGACATATGAGGGCACATGCTCATCAATTTATGCCGAGGCAACAATTTTCCATTAAAGCAAGCAAGAATGGCAGGTCCTTGACAGGACAATATAGTGCAGGAAACAATTGACTCCTTCATCCTTTGGTCAACGTAGCTATTTGACATTCTCAAGCATCCTCGGGAGAGGAATCTCTTGCTGCATGGTCATCTTCATCCTCTTCATCATCTTCATCGTAGTCAGCAGAAGCAGGTTGTCCGTTAAGAACAACATTAGCACCATTCAACTTTCTGACAAACTGTCCCCTCACACGAGGCCGCCTTTCAGCAAGTCGTTTGCGATTGACATACCTAATTTTCTTGTCAAAGCAGCGCTCTTTCCTTTTCTGTCTAAACTTCATCAGTGCTGCCTCTCTCCTATCAACTTTACTTAATTTTGCTTCAGATGAACTTGAACTTCCAAATGATGGCCATGAATGAGCTGTAGAAATCTGAGAAGGTTGTAAGCACATATTCATTGGGTAATATGGGAAGGATGTCATCCCCGTAGCATGAGGACCTTGGGGAAGATAATTGTACTGTGCAATCATAGTTGTACTAGCGTGATTCTGCAGGTCCTGGATATTCTTTTGATACAGTTGTGTTGATGAAGGCATCATAACATGATTAACAACTCCTGAAATATAATATGGATAAGCATGTTGGGCAGGCATGCCAGATACTTTAACCTCAGAACCACGAGTTCCATTTCTTGGCAGCATCACGCCATGAGGTAATTGTTCTTCCTTGTAGTGCTTTTGCTGTGAAACTTCCATTGATGCAGGTGGAGTACAAGACCTCTCAATAGAGAAAGAATCAGGAATACTATTGCTGCTGGGTAAGTCATCTTGCGAATGGCTTTTACACATCTCTCCATTTTCATGAATTTGAAGGTCATTATCCCCCTGTTGAGCACCTGCTTGGTGCATATCTTCTATCCTCACACGTGTAGTAGCATTATTGTCAACATGAGCAATACCTTCAAAGTTGCTCTTCAGCATTGTTGCTTTAACATAAGTGAAGAAGGCTGATGACTCTCCAATCCTTAGTTCACTCTTCTTTGGACCAGATGAAAAATGTCCTATAAAATTATGGCAAAATCAGAGAGAAAACAATAAAACTGAAAAGAGGTATTCACATAAGTAAAATTTTATTCAACCTCGGAAACTCAAAAATCCCTCTTAGATTGAAGCTATTTTCAGAAATGAAAACTATTGAGCTCTATAGAAAGCAAAAATATGAGGTGCAAGCTACCATAAGTAATTCTGTTACATGAACAAATGTACTTAGATAGACCAAAATTGGCTAAAAGAAGGTGAGAAAAGATAGGAAAAACCAAATTTTATCATCATTTGTGTCATTTTATGGGTATTCAAACAAGTTGTCCTATACAATCATATGAAGTAACTAGTTGGGCATTACACTGTATAACTTCAATGTTAATGCAGCAAATTAGTATATAATTTCAGATCTTAGAAAAAAAATTCAAGAGGAGGAGCACACCTGTTCGGCGATCACTAATTCCAGGCACATCAGGCCTATGTTCTGATACATGAGCATCTGGAGGCTCCTCAACAACAGCGGCAGCAACAGCAACAGTGGACTGAAAAGGCCAATTATATACATAAATGATCACATAACGTGATTACAACATCTTTTGAGCTGCAGTTGTTAGCAGCTATATAATAATCTGTCTGCTCATAGCTTAAACACCAGTATATTGCCAAAAAATTAACATCCTTTTCTGCACTACTGATTACCTCTGGATCTGTGCGGGATCACATCACCACTTTTCTACCTACATCCACATGTATTCCAATGGCTCTATACATAGTTGTCACTTTTTATATCTTCAATTTTTGTGAAAATATTTTTCAAAGTATTACTTTATAAACTAATTTGCTTATGGTTTCCATGCCCATGCTGTTCAGCATTTATTTAGGATACTAATTTATTTATGACTTGCATCTGAAATGTAGTTTAAGATTACCTTTTTCAATGAGCTACAGGTCATTTGCATTTACTCAATAATCAACAATTTACAGTACCTATGATTTCTGGGGGTGTATAATTCAATTTCTATAGTAGCATCAGACTTGATGCCTCCTTTACATATATCATATATGTAAGGCATATGAAAACTAAGCATGTAATTTGCAAAGTAAACACAAAGTTGACTAAAAAAGTAACCATTTCTTCATATGATCAATTTAATTTCAAGGTTTACCATGGTGCACAAGCTCATTAATTTGTGATCATGTTGAACCTATTGCTTACTTTCATTCTTTAATTATTTAAACACTTTTTTTTTAAAATTTACCTCTTGTTCTTGTTGGATTGACATTCCTGTCTCCGGATTAGTGCTTCTCTTGGACTTGTCATCTGTGTCATCAGAGAACAAGGTGGTACTGTTTGTATTGGTATCACTAGGGTCTGATGCTACCAGATCAAAGTCATAAGTCAAGATGTTCTTCTCTACAAGTCCAAGCTGCCAGCATAAATATAGATCACATATTTTCAGTTTCAATTTGAAAACATCTAAGTGTACATTGGAAAATATAGAGAACAGTGTCATCTGAAGGAGATATGCACATGCAAAGAGCAAAATCAAGCTAGAGGAAAGGGGAAAGGGGAGAGGCCAGGCTAACATTCTATATTCCAGGTATGGTAGTTCCATGTAAAGTAGTGTTTGCGTATGAAATATCCTGTTAAATCAAGGTGGATAACTTCTCATTTCCACATTCTTCCCATCTGACGAAGTCATGTAATATAATTTCATACAAAATGAAACCACTAATTTATAACAGACATAAAGTTCATACTTACACGAGCATTTTGATTCAATCTTATCTGACAGTGTAGTCAACAACTAATTTAGTCAGGCATCTCATATTTATTATCATTTATTTTAAAGTTGATATAATCGCTTATAGTTATACTTTGATTCCCCCCCTCCCCCCTTTTTTCTTTTGGCCATAACGTTGCCCCTGCACTGCTGCACAGATGAGGAAGCCAGATAATTGGTATGTGAAGTGGCTCCCACAAATGGTGGTGTTACCAAAAAATATTGTAAGAACCAACTAGCCCAACCAGAAATCTAGAAACTGATTAGTAGATTGGTCAGATTAACCTCAAAGCTTACCAAGAAACTTGTAAAATGCTAAATATATATTTTACCCATTTAAGCATATTAAAAGATTATGTATAATATCTTATTAATTTAATTAAAGTTCATTCATGTGTAATTCAAGCCCTGGCTCATGTGAGGTTTAAATCTTGACACTCTAATTTTCTAAATATGTGATGGTTTTCAAAACACTGCAACTATGAAAGTGGACAGCATGAAAGTGAGGTGCTTAAGTAAGTCCTCAGCATCCATTTCATATTACCTAAAGTTTACTGAGAATAGGTGGAAAACTAATAATAGGATGAATGAACACAAATGGGGAACATCCATAAATATGAAGTTGGGCAATACAAAACCATGCGTCTCCTTCTCCACATGTGCGTCCACAAATTTAATAGTTCATTTGTGCGTAAAGGCTTTACTAGATAGTCTGCTGCTCCAAGTCTCAAGCACTTAACAACAATGGATACCTCATCTTGTGCGGACATCACTTATCAAACCAAGATATTTGAAAACATTGATGAGGAGCATAATATAATTTGTTTAAATTAAAGAGTTTTACTGCTTTCTTAGCAAAATACAGAACCAAAGCTTACTTATAACAGGAATTCTGTGCAATTCCTTGTCCCGTGCTATGTACTTCAACATCTTCATGCCCTTCTTCATTGGAAGGTCAACTTCAGCTAGTATGACATCTATATGTTGCCCCTCTGCATTCAGTGCATCAATTACCTGTCTTGCTGACCTTACTGAAGTAACTGTCATAAAAAATGCGGAGTTTTCAAATTAATCTCAAAGCACACCATCAATTGCATAAGCTTTAAATGAGACAAGCCAAAATGCATCACTGATAGAGTCCCACATCGAAAGTGGGGGATCCCGAAAGGGGGTTTATAAGGGTATGAGAGAAGAGGATGTTTTCAAGACAGCATTCCGCACTCATGAAGGGCACTCCGAGTTTTTGGTGATGCCTTTCGGGTCGACCAACGCACCCCCCACATTTCAAGCATTGATGAATGAGGTATTCCGCCCATTTTTGAGGAAATTCGTATTAGTGTTTTTTGATGACATACTCATATACAGTAAGAGTAGAGAAGAGCATTTACAGCACTTGGAGAGGGTCTTGCAGAAACTGAGGGGAAAATCAGCTGCTGTTAAACAAGAAGAAATGCAGCTTTGGGCAGCCAAAACTGGAGTATTTGGGTCACATCATCTCAGCTGAGGGGGTCCAAGCTGACCCCGCAAAGATTGAAGGCATGACCCGTTGGCAGAGGCCCAAGGATGTTAAAGGACTCCGTAGATTCTTGGGGCTGATAGGGTACTATAGAAGATTTGTAAAAGATTATGACAAGATAGCCCGGCCGTTAACTCACCTGCTCAAGAAGGACGGGTTTGAGTGGAATGAAGAAGCACAGTTGGCTTTTGAAAAGTTGAAGTCAGCCATGGAGATTCTTCCCATGTTAGCCGTGCCAGACTTTTCTAAGACATTCGTGGTGGAGACAGATGCGTCAGGAAAAGGGTTGGGAGCTGTGCTGATGCAAGAAGGGAAACCGAATTGCATATCTCAGCCAAGCCTTGTCAAGCAGGGCGCAACAGAAATCAGTATACGAAAGAGAGTTGATGGCAGTGGTGTTGGCAGTCAAGAAATGGAGACATTATGTGATGGGGAGACATTTCGTGATACGGACAGATCAGAAAAGCCTGAAATACTTGACTGAGCAGAGACTGATGGGTGAGGAACAGCAGAAGTGGACCAAAAAGTTGATGGGGTTTGACTTTGAAGTGCAGTACAAACCTGGAGGGGAGAATAAAGCTGCAGATGCTCTATCCAGAAGAGAAGAATTCTGTGCCATTTCCACTTTTCACATGACAGATTCCGAGCAATGGGCAGAAAGAGGTACAAAACGACAACAGGCTAAAAACTATTTTGCAAGATTTGTTGACAGATCAGGAGGCTCATCCGGGATATATGGCGAAGGGGAACCGTTTATACTATAAGGGGCGATTGGTTTTATCCAGAAATTTGGGAAGGATACCTGCAATCTTGCAGGAATTCCATGCAACCCCTTTTGGAGGACATTCGGGTTTCTTTAGGACATATAAAAGGATAGTTGGGCTGCTATACTGGGAAGGTATGAAGGGAGATATCAAGAGTTTTTGTGGCAGCCTGTGATATCTGTCAAAGGAACAAATATCAGGCATTGTCTCCAGCTGGTTTGCTGCAGCCGTTACCGATCCCAACTCAAGTGTGGAGTGATATTTCTATGGACTTTGTTGGGGGATTGCCTAAGTCACATGGCGTAGACACTATCATGGTGATTGTGGACAGACTCACTAAATACGCCCACTTCATTCCCTTGTGTCATCCATTTTCAGCCAAGGAGGTGGCTAAAGTATTTGTGAAGGAGATAGTGAGGTTACACGGGTTCCCCACTTCAATAGTTTCAGATAGAGACCGAGTGTTTATCAGTCAGTTTTGGACAGATCTGTTTAAGCTATCCGGAACAACCCTCAAACTCAGCTCAGCCTATCACCCGTAATCTGATGGTCAAACAGAAGTGGTGAACAGGTGTCTTGAGACTTATCTCAGATGCTTTGTGGGGAATAAGCCTAGGTAGTGGCCTAAGTGGCTTAATTGGGCGGAATTCTGGTTTAACACCAATTACAATAGTTCTACTAAAATGTCTCCTTTTAAGGCATTATATGGGAGGGACCCACCTGTTTTGCTAAGGCAACCGGAAGATTTATCTGTGGTGGAAGGGGTTAACCAGTTAATTGCAGAAAGAAACATGATCTTGGACGAGCTAAAGGATAATCTAGCAATGGCACAGAACAAGATGAAATCGCAAGCAGATAAGAAGAGGAGGGATGTCAGCTACCAACCGGGAGATTATGTTTACTTAAAGATACGACCCTACCGATTTAAGTCTCTTGCAAGGAAGACCAATGAGAAGCTAAGTCCGAGATTTTACGGCCCTTACAAGGTGATAGAAAGAGTGGGGCAAGTTGCCTATAGGCTACACCTCCCCGACTATACCAGTATACATCCGGTTTTTCACGTGTCATTACTAAAAAAATCAACAGCAGAGGTAGTGAACCAGCAACCCTTGCCCAAAGGATTAACAGAGGAGTGGGAACTGAAAGTATAACCGGCGGCCTGGGAGAAAGGCCCAGGGGGCTGAGGAGAAGGGCTGACCGGACCTGCCGGACCTGCCAGGCAGAGTGCAGCCGCCGAGGACGTAGGCTGTCCAGGAGCGGTGCTATGATAGAGTCCCACATCGAAAGTGGGGGATCCCGAAAGGGGGTTTATAAGGGTATGGGCTCTCCAACCTTAAAAGCTAGCTTTTAAGGTTGGAGAGCCACACTACCCTTATAAACCCTCTCTAGCTTTTAAGGTTGGAGAGCCCATACCCTTATAAACCCCCTTTCGGGATCCCCCACTTTCGATGTGGGACTCTATCAATCACACAGTAGGAATCAGAAGGCAAATGAAATTGCCACATTTGAAGGCATTTTCACTGATAGAAGTTGAAAAAGAAGGAGGAAGGGAGATGGAACTCACGAATGGCAGACTCCTCCACATGTTCGTGCTTGTGATTTTTAAAGACAAAACTTGGACCTCAAAACTAAAAACACCATACGAGAATCTACACTATACATGTTTCTAGAAGTTGCAGCAAGCAACACCCTTGCAAGGTCTTAATTAGGTCCAGTTGATGACAACCAAGCATTTCTCTTGGCATCATCTTTCATGTACATCTTCAAAAAATGGGCCTCAAAATGTGTAAGAGAAAACATGAACATTTGGATCATTCATTGAAAACAAAAGATTTGGCTATTCTAGGGTCAAGTGAGGAGTATTAACCATCGATGAGAAGATCAAGGAAGTGAATTTTAACAACCTTATAGTTTGTTATACATGTACATGTATTTTATCATGATCTCAACTATTGATTTTCTCATTAATGGTTATAAATCCTCAATTTACCCTCTAAAGTGAGAGCCCTCACTTTAGAGGAGCCAAATCCGAAAAGAAATATTTGGATAGAGAACACAAATTGAGTTTCAAAAGGAATGATTATTAACCAGAGATGTAAAGCAACTCAAAAACAAGAAGACACAGCAATCTGGCTTGACGAAATATAAGTTTGACATAGAAAATAACAACTCTACCTGGCTTGAGGAAAAATAAGTTTGACACAGAAAATAACAACTCTAAACTATCCTTTCATATTGTTGCCAGCTTATAAATATATGTAATTCTCTAATAAATCCAGAAAACTCACATCTACAGCAATTCTGGATCCTCAGTCACCTTCATAGCACCAAATTTGAATTTAATCTTTTTTTCTAATATTATTTTCTCAAAACATGAGCTAACCAAATTTTTTTTTCATACTCTCAAAAAGATGATAAACCAGAGTGTGTCTATCATTTCCAACAACATGGTAAAGATCATGCACATAAAAGAAAAAATAACGCAAAAGATCAGCAAAAAATGGGGGGGCTTAAAATGGAAAAAAAGAAAAAGAAAAAAAGGGGTTCATACCCTGATAAGAGCATCTCAAAAGAAGCGTAAAAACCTCTTCCGAACTCTTGGCATCGTTATCGCACAACAAAATCCTTACTTTGCTTCTATCTACGAACCCATCACCATTCTTACTATTATTTCCAGCACCAGCAGTGTCTCTGTTCAGATTAATTTCCTCAGGCTCCATACCCCAAAACCACTCACTCGCCAAACACCCTCAAAGCAAAGGCTCAGAATCCATCCAAAAGCACAAAGCCCCCAATACTAGAGAACTTCCATTCCACACAATCTTATTCCCACAGCCCCGCTTAGCAAAACCATCGATGAATCAAATTCAAAACCCATACTCACACACCCACACCCACACCCACACCCACACACCCACCCACCCCTACCCCCGAGCCTAAGCTGCTTTGAACGGGTTATCCAAAAACCGCACCCGCGAGATGCGAACTCTTACTATTTGACGCCAAAAGCGCATGTTAGCAGAGCTGAAAAAAAGGTCAAAAAAAATTGATCTTTCTTCAGTCCCAGGACTCGTCAAGGCGACACTGATTAGCAGAAGAAAAGAGGAAACGGAGGAGGAAGAAGCAATGGCGAAGAAGGGTCTCGGGTTGCGATTGATCGTAACCTCAGCTTTTGGCGTGCACAAATCGTAATTAGCAAAGGCTAAATGCCTAAATCGGATACTGGCGGGGACTAACGTGCGCGGGGCAGGGGGAGGAGGCGCGGCTGCGGTGGGTACAAGGGCTTATGAGGAGCGCGGTGCGCACGCGGTGCAGGATAGTGAAAATGGGGACGTGGAAAGGGGGGGGGGCATGAGAGAGAGAAAAGTGCAATTGAAAAAGAGAGAGTGAGAGTGCTTGTGGGTTGCGGTCTGGATAGTTTGGTAGAGATGGAGAGGAGGCCACGTCACTCGGAGATCTTGCCCTTGTGACCAAAATATCCCGTTACTCTCTCGAATGTCGATCAATGGACTACAATCTTCTTTCCCTTTCAAGCTTTAAATTCTCAAAACAAAATAAGTAACAAACTTTCGTATTATTATTTTAATTTAATTTTTTAATCATAAAAAATAATATTAAAATAATTATTAGGTTATAAACAGTAATAATTTATATTATATATAAAAAAATTATTTTTTTTATCTTCACATTTTAATTTTTCTATTTTATCATTAAAATTTATTTTAACATATTTTAAATTAGAGATAAAATTATAAATATAAAATATTATAACCATTCCGCTTTCTCTCCATAACTGCTTTCTTTACACTTTCATCCTTTGATAACTGCTTTTAAAATTTCTTTCTCTATAAAATGAATTTGGAACCCGAAACCAAGTTTCTTTTGATACTTCTATTAATAGGGTGGCAATTAAAGTAAAAGTGTAATATCTTTTCATAAAATGTTGGATAACAAAATTGAAAATACTATCTTAAACTAAAAAATACTTAATAAATAAAAGGTAAATTGATGGGCACTTTAATGTGCTAGTGTTATTAATAAAATTTTTAAATAAGAGATCAAATTAATGTAATTTTTTATAATTAAAATATTAAATTAAAATTATTTTTTATTATTAAAAAATTATATTAATATTAATTTTTTAAAAAATTAAATTAATATTATTTTATTATATAATATTATAAATTAATTTGACAGCTTGTATAATTGTATTATGATAAATACATTATATTTACTAATATAATATAATACTCTAAACGTATATAAGAATCTAAGAATCTGCCCTTAATCCTAATTCTAACTCTCCAAGTCTCACACAATAAGTAATTTTGACACATATTGTTATTCTAACTGGATTTTCACTAAATATCTACTGATAATGGGGTGCTTCTTATGCTGGTGTCTGTATAAATGTACACCTAGGAGAATTTATTTACTTTTACTATAATAGAAATGCATGTATTTAGATAAGAAAAAAAAAAGGATAAGTAACTTGGTTGAGATTTCCTGCTCACTACGTGTAAAAGTCATGTATAATAAAATATTTAATAGCAGATTATTTCACACATCATTGTTCGGATGGCTACATAAGAAAGGCTACTGTGTTTTCAACAAAAGATTATACCATAAATGTGTTCTTAACTATATGTTTTAAATATTATTCAACATTTTTCTATGTGAAACAGATATGTTGTTCTTGGGTTCAGTTGAGGGGAATTTTACTTGTGTCCAGAAATTACAGCTATTTTGTTTTTTTATGGCTGAAAGAGGTCTTAGCTTGGCATCTGTCCGGCATCCCTCTAGTTGATGTTAATCCTTGACTTTTTTAGATTGGTGAAACTTCTTTTAAGTTACCCTAAGATAAAGAAGAAAAAAAGGCAAAGCATCCATTTGGGAATGGTTGGCACACAGGCCAAGGCTAAGTTTTGGTAAACCCAAATGCTGGCTGGGTTCACATCATCATAAAAGAAAAACAAAAGCAAGTTGTCCGGACCATCAGCGCTGTTCTGTCTGTGGACAGCAAGGGGACATAAAAATAACAGCCATGCCTTGCACTGTGACATTTATTTGATATATATCCCTTCTTAAAATTCCAAACTCCACCTGATTGCTGATTTAAACTTCAATTTATTCTTTTTGATCTCCTCCTCGTCTTTCTCTTGTCATTAACCCAGCCAGCTCAGCTGCGCAAGCAGTTGATGTGTTGTAAGTTGGGACGTTCTACTAAAAACTTTTAAAATATTTTTAAAATATTATATTCGACAACTAAGATTTAATTTAAATTTTATTATATAATATATTATATTTAATTCAGTCACTTAAATAATTATATTATTTATGTATTATAATTTTAATAGATTAATTGTAGTATTCTTAGAATTAATAAGAATTACTCCTATTGAATACTTGTTGGGCTACTACTGAATAGACGGAGGAATGAAATTTGTTAGGTGTACTTTTTTTAGGCACAACATCTTAAACACATACCACAGCGAAGCATGCCTGCGGTGATGTATAATTTTTTTAGCTTCAACATTCTTTGTGAACATAACAAATAAAAAAGTTAATACTTATTACTCATGTTTGATAACTTGACCATTAGCACTCAAAAGCTCAACTAAAGCTGCACCTTAAAGTAAATACCACCTTTCAAAATTGGGATACCAAAAGCTCCAGGATTTAGAAATAATCCACTTCTCAGAGCACAGTAACCACATACTTAGGCTTAATCTCACTCTCCCAACAAGGTTTCCTAGGCTCTATATTAATAGAGTAGAATCCTATCAATCTATATATATAATTGTATCTAATTAAATCGAGATAAATCATTAGAAAATTAAACTAAAGTGATTTCTTAAACATTTGGAGACATACAATTTGTGGGTTTGTAAAAGGACTTTGCTGGGCCAATCTTGGGTGCCAAAAAGAGAGACAATTTGATTGGCACTCGAAATCGATTTCTAACTAGGAACGAATTCCAACCCCCTTTCTCCAATCCCCGCCCTCCATAAAAAAGAGAGAGAGAGAGCGCTCTATTATTGACCAAAAAGAAAGAGACAGTTTCATCCTGATTTTTATAAATAGAACATTAAACCTCTGACTAATAAGATAGGACTGTGTAATGTTAGGTTCAAGGGACCAATAATTAAATAACTAATAAGTACGATCTCAGTTACAAAGAATAGGAATAACATTTGTATCTATTGAGGTTCTTCAACCATTTTATTCCTCTCTCCCTTGATAGTCCAATTACAGTTCATTTATTATATTAGTGAGTTATCTAGAGGTAAGTATCACTTTAAACCTTTGTTAAAACTTATGGCCTAACCTTGGAAGTGAAGTATTCTCCTCACTTCCTAAACTTACTTTCCAGCAAGAAAAAAGTAAACTGAGACAGCTGAAATTGTTAGAAGCAGAACATGCTTTAGCTTGAGTGTGAAGTAAGAATAATATATGATTGCACCACAACACCCAAAGAACAACAGTGTGGAAGCAACTTAAAAAATCTTCGGTATTCCTACCCGTTTGTTTTTCTCTTTATAAATATTAACCTGATTAACTCAATCAATCTAATATAACACAGGCAAGCAAGAGTTCAGATACACAGCAGGGATCAACATTATTAAAAAAAAAAAATGCACTTGCTTAAACCTTACCTCGTTTTAAAGTAAGTATTATAAACTTTATCATAAACTTTCAGATGCAGAGGAGGAATCAACTTCCCAAAACGTGCAAATTGACCCTTAAATTATATAGATATCTAACTATTGTGGAAACTCCATATACTATTGGTATGGTAATTGTTTTCGAAGCTCCATGCACAAAATTCTTTTGTATTTTGCTTTCATGATAATTTTTTTTTATCCAATCGACTATAATCAAGGTTAGATGTTTCGACCACACAGCTAGTTGTCAGTTCAAACAAAGTCGATTTTACTGTATCCTTTTATTTGGGTGAGTTTTAAAACTCGAGTAAAAAAGCAACAATAGAAATAATTACTATACTTACTTTTTATTTAAATATTTTTAAATACTCATAAGAGTAACAATAAAAGTAAATATAAAATAATTGTTTCTTTTTTTACTCTTTGATTGATCATTCTTCTACTTCAACAAAATTAAAATAAGTGTCATTTTTTGATTGGTCTACTTAGTAAAGTTTTAAAACTCAATAATTTCTAAGAATACCGTAACAAACACTTTCAAACAATACTTTTTGTTTACTTTCAAAAGTATCCGCCAAGTCAATTTCATAAAATTGGACATAAGTAATGGACATTTACCTGCCAAGACGTGAATAGCCAGCACCTAGAAATTTTCCTCAAGTTAAAGGTTAACATAAAGTGAATCCTTTTATTTGAATTACTGCATCCTTCTTTGCAGCACTATTAAATGAGTTAGCATAGATCAACGAGTTTTAATTCAAATGCAAGAAATTTAGATCTTTTTAAAGATCGATTTTAATAGTAAAAAATTAATTTTATTGAAATAAATATTTTTGAGAGGATCTCTATGAGTATATTTAAAATATTAATTCCTCATTTAGCAAGAGAATATTTTAAAAAACTAAAAGAAATTGGCTTGGACTGATAAACAAATTTAAACAGGCTAATAAAGTATCAATTGGACTCATTTAATATTAATTCACAAATTCAACTAGAGTGCTCATTTAAAAACGATACTTTTTTAAAAAATAAAATCACTTATTTAATAATAAACTTAATAATCAAATTAAATCAATTATTACATTACATTACAAAACTTAAATATAAAAATTGCATAATTTTTATATAAAATTAAATATTGACAAAAATTTATATAGGCTAATAGGCTAGTTCACAGGTAACAAGTTGGGTCAAAATTAATTATTTTTAACTAAATAATTAAAATAAAAGCTTAACCTATATAATTTATACAATTAAATGAATTAACTCAATGAGTTTATCTCATTTGGACAGCCGTATTCGCAATACATAAATTTGCACAGAATTTATTGTCTTTTTATCTTTCTTACCATTGTTTAACCATTGCTTCACACTAAATCCCAAATTTTCACCATAATTAACCCAAAACTTCCAAAGCTGCTTCTGGAATATCAAATTTCATACTTATTTTATGCTTCCGATCAGCCTCTAAATCAACATTTTCAGTTGAATGAAACCTTAAACCACCTTTCTTCCTGAATTAATTCCGTCTAAACTTATGAATATTATCCAGAAATAAAAATTAAAATAAAAAACGCAGAACATGAAGCCATAAATCATGATTTTCCCTTTTTCTTCTTTATATTAATCTTAGATTATGAAAAAAAAAAGATTAAATTAATTAAGGGAGCAAGGTGGCGTTGAATGTAATAACTTGATAGTGATACATGCATTCCTTCGATCATCAATGCAATGTTGATACTTTTTCGTCGGAAAGCTATCACCATCTCTCCCAATCCCAAGCACCCTTCACCATTTTTGAGATCCATCTCCTCTTCGCACTCTCCCTCTCATTCGGGTCTTACAAATGCCATTCTCAGTTGCAGAACCCACCATGAGGCACTTCGCTACTTCAACGACGCCTCCAGAGGAGTTGACCCTGCGAAGAAGCCCCAGCTTCACGCCGCCATGATCCACATCTTAACGGGGTCCAAGATGTACGCAGAAGCCAGGAGCTTGACCCAAGACCTCTTTCAGAAGCTGCAAAAGTCACGGAAACCCCGCGGTGCGTGCCATTTCCTTTTTGACGCTCTCAACCAGTTAGAGAGCTCTAAATTCAACCCCAATGTATTTGGGGTGTTGGTAGTTGCCTGCTGCGAGATGGGTCTCGTTGAGGAAGCCTTGTGGGTGTATAAAAAGGTGAGGGCTTTGCCTCTGTTACAGGCTTGCAATGCACTTCTGCATGGGTTGGTCAAGGTTGAAAGGTTTGATTCGATGTGGGAGGTATATGGGGACATGGTGTCGCGCGGCTTTTCTTCTACTGTCATCACGTATGGCATATTAATCCATTGTTCTTGCTATCAAGGTGACTCCGCGAAGGCACGCAAGTTGTTCGACGAAATGGTTGAGAAGGGGATCGAACCGACAGTTGTGGTCTACACTACTCTTATACGTGTCTTTTGCAATGAGAGTCAAATGGCCGAAGCAGAGGCTGTGTTCAGGTTGATGAGAGAATGCGGCGTGACCCCCAATTTGTACACTTACCAGACTCTCATGGATGGGTATTGCAAGATGGCTAATGTTAAACGAGCCTTTGAATTGTATCATGATATGCTACAGCGCGGCTTGCACCCAAATGTTGTGACGTTTGCTACTCTAATAGATATTCTGTGCAAGGTGGGCGACTTGAAGGCTGCCCGTAACTGTTTTGCTTATATGGCAAAATTTGGTGTTGTTCCTAATGCATATGCTTATAATTCTTTGATTGATGGCTACTGTAAGGCGGGGAACTTGCCTGAAGCAATGCATTTGCAACTAGAAATGGAAAGGTCTGAAATCTTCCCTGATATTTTCACTTACAATATACTCATTAAGGGTCTAAGCGACTCAGGTAGATTGGAAGAAGCTACGGATTTAATGCAGAAAATGGACACAGCAGGGGTCCTTGCAAATTCTGTGACATACAATGTAATAATTGATGGATACTGTAAAAATGGCAATATGGACAAGGCTATTGAGATGTGTTCCCAAATGAATGAAAGGAAAATAGAACCCAATGTCATCACATTTTCTACATTAATTGATGGGTTTTGCAAGAAAGGAAACATAAAGGCTGCAATGGGCGTGTACAAGGAAATGGTGATCAAAGGTCTTGTGCCCGATGTGGTAACTTACACAGCTTTGATTGATGGGCACTGCAAGGATAGGAACACAAAAGAGGCTTTCAGGCTGCACAAGGAGATGCTAGATGCAGGATTAACACCCAATGTGTTTACAGTTAGTTGTTTAATTGATGGCCTTTTTAAAGATGGAAGGACTTCTGATGCAATCAAACTATTCTTAGAGAAAGCTGAAGCTGGTTGCCCAGGAGATAAAATGTATAACAGTTTTGGTTCTCCAAACAGTGTGATTTATGCCATTTTAATTCAAGGTTTATGTAAAGATGGACAGATCTTTAAGGCCACTAAGTTTTTTGCAGATATGAGATGTAATGGTTTCCAACCAGACATGCTAGTTTATGTTATCATGTTGCAGGCACATTTCCAATCCAAGCACATGCTTGATGTGATGCTGCTGCATGCAGACATGCTGAAGATGGGTGTTATGCCAAATACTTCCATATATCGTGTGTTGTCTAGGGGCTATCGAGAGAATGGAGATCTGAAATCAGCTCATATGTGTTTTGAGCATTTAATGGAATATGGCATTCAGTGTTCTGAATCAGGAGGGAGCATGTTCTGACTCCTCAACAGCAAGATAGCACTAAGTATGCTGCTTTTGCTAAAATATATTGACAAAGGATTTTTGCCAAATGATCTTCAGTCAGTTAAATCAGTAAGTATGCTACTGGTGCTCAATATATTTACAGAGGATTTCTTAAGAAATGATCTTCACTTGGCTACTCCCTTCCCTTGCATATGTCATGCTTATTTGGTACTTGAGCATTTGGTGGAGCATGAATAAATCTGTTCTCTTCATGCCTGTAGCATTACACCAAGACCATCGACGCATATTAGGTAGTGAAGGGGATTTGATTTCCTATTCTGGTGACTTGTGACATTAGAAAGGCTGACTGGCACTGGATTTCTGAGGTTTTCTTCTCATCAACTGAGGAGTGAGCCGTGAGGACAGAGGAGAATTGGCATCTTTTGACAAGAATTATTCTGAGGCACACCTTGGCTGTTTTTCTTCGAACTAAACCCACGATTAAGTAAACTGATCATGTGAATTGTTTCTGACTAATTCATATAAATAACCAGCTTGGTTGCTTTATTTTGCTGTGAAGAATTTATGAATAAATGAGATCCAATTTGAGGACAACACCAGTTACTTTTCCTTTTCCTTTCATTTCAAGAGACGAGCAGTCGATGTAAAGTAATAACATGCACTTCTACATACTGCAATGGCATGGTCATAAGTGTCACAAAGAAAATTCATGAATCCTCCCAAGAGACTCGGGCTTCCCTTGTATATAACCTTAACTGAAAAAAAAAAAGAGTCAAAACAAAAGTTTGTGGCAAATTGAAGCCGGTTGGCTTGGGTTTGTCAATAACCGTAGCCAAACGGGCGTAAAGGGTGTTGTTAATTAAGCACATAACACTGCTGAATTTGAATCTGAATTTGTGACACTGACCATTCATGACTTACTTGAAATGGTTCCCTTTGGTTCAAAGGAGTGCGAACAAGTTAGTTTTTGTCCCCATTTTCATGAGGCATCATAAAGCTCAGTTCCACAATTGCCTTAAACCACCAAAGCCAAACCAGACCCTTAAGAAGTACCTTGAAAGCAACCGCCACACCAAGGTGCTGCCACTGTTCAGATACTTACTGAGAAAAAGATCCGCTTCGAACTCCATCGTTGATAGCTTTTCTTTCCTATTTGCCCTAAAAGCCTGCAATCACCAGCATTCCACCATCCAAGGAAAACAATTGCATGGCCTCATTATAAAATTTGGATACGAAGCCAGAGTTCAACTGCAGACATCTCTTCTGAAAATGTATGCCGAACTGGGGAACCTGTGTGACGCAGACCAAGTGTTCGACGAAATACCCACCAAAAATATTATATGCTGGACGTCTTTGATTTCTGCCTATGTTGACAATCAGAAGCCCGGCAAAGCCTTGCAGCTGTTCAGGCTGATGCAGATGAACAATGTGGAACCTGATCAAGTCACGGTAACTGTTGCTCTCTCTGCCTGTGCTGATACTGGGGCACTGGAAATGGGCGAGTGGATCCATGCTTTTGTTCGGCGTAAACAAGGGCTGAATGTAGATTTGTGCTTGAATAATGCTCTCATAAACATGTATGCTAAATGTGGGGACATCAATACTGCCAGGAGGTTGTTTGATAGCACAAGAAACAAAGATGTCACAACTTGGACATCCATGATTGTGGGGCATGCACTGCATGGGCAAGCACAAGAAGCTCTTCAACTTTTCTCAGAAATGAACACAAGGAAGGACAAGAAAAATCAGAATTCCTGCAGCTTTCTCATAGCCCCGAATGATGTAACGTTTATAGGAGTTTTAATGGCTTGCAGCCATACGGGATTGGTTGAGGAAGGGAAGCGCCATTTCAAAAGTATGACTGAAGAGTATGGTATACAGCCCAGAGAGCCTCACTTTGGCTGCATGGTGGATCTTTTCTGCAGAGCTGGGCATCTGAGGGATGCCTATGACTTCATTATGGAGATGCCAGCATCACCAAATGCGGTAACCTGGCGAACCTTGCTGGGGGCCTGCAGCCTCCATGGTGAAATAGAGTTAGGTGCACAAGTTCGGCAGAAGCTGCACAAGTTGGACCCTGACTATGTGGGTGACAGTGTTGCTATGTCTAATATTTACGCGAATAAAGGCATGTGGTATAAGAAGATGATTGTTAGGAATCAGATAAAACAGTCAAGAGCTCCTGGTTGCAGTTCAATTGAGGTGGGAAGTGGGGTTATTGAATTTGTGACTGCAGATGATAATCATCCTTTAAAAACAGAGATATATGATGTTCTTGAGCATTTGATCAGAAGCATGAAAGCTTATGGTTACTTGCCAAGGTCTTCTAGCCTATCAGAGTACCCATAAAGGGTCGTTTTAATGAACAAGCAAATTCTGCAAAGCTGTTTACATTTTTTTCTTTTTTCCTCCCATCCTTGTAAACAAAAAATAGAATAGAAACCAACTCAGAGACATTCCAACAAGAAAAGTGGTACTTATTTCAACTCTCAGTTGAGAAACTTCCCTGTTGTGGAACATTGTTAGCATTAAGAAAAGTAGTTTCCGTTTTTTGTTGAACCAGCCACCATTTGACTGACTTGACTTTCTTAACCTCCATTTTTCTTTTTTTCTTCCAAGTCCTGTTCTAGCATCTCTCTTCGTCGCTCTAACCTTCAATGCATCGAAAATGATGGGCGGAACTTGATAGAGTTCCCTCTGTATGGAAATTGATATTATACGCCATTTTTGGAGCACTCACGGGCTATTGAGTGTTTATTGGGTCACGTTAACCCAATCAGAACCGAACCAACCTATAAAGTATGGATTAGGATGAGTAATTAGGTTAGTTTTGGTCTAACCCAACTCTATTAGTTTGAGTATCAATTTTATTTTTTCAATCCGGCTACCCAATCCAAACCAATTTGATCATAATTGGGTTGCGTTAATGAAGATTCCAAGTGACGATGATATAAAAGAAATTCAAGTTGGAAAGCATGCTAATGGTGGTGGTACCTCTTTAAATGACTTAGAACTTGATCTTCATGATGAAGATAATACAACAGAGGATGCAATGGATAGTGATGGAGATGGAGAGACCATATGGAGGAGGAAGTTGCAATTCATGATGATCAAGGCCTCAATGAATTGCTCTACACTTCTAATATTATTTTCTTGTAGACGTGTTTTTGTGACTTGTTTTATTAGAGGGCGTGTACCTTTTTATTCTATTATGCTATTGCATTTTGATTTAAAGTCTATTTATATGTAAGATGTGATTTTAATGTTATTTTCCTTTTTGTGTATGTTTAATATGGGAGTCAAAATGAGAATCAAAATTTCATAGATGACTTTTGTTTATAAAACAAACACTGTTATTTTATATCTATGCGTATGCTCTAGAAAATAATTATATATTATAAGTCGAATCATGCAATTCCTATTACCCTATCATGTTTTACTTGTCTACCCCTTTTGATCCTAAACCGATTTATGAGTTTGACAACCTTTGTCTGTTGCTTAACAGAAGAACTTGGCAGTACAGCAGCAAGGTTAATTTTCCACATTCCTGTAGACCAATAAATTGAAGCTTATTTTGAAGTTATAAGGATACACACATATTTGAATCCCGATTAGGATATAGAAGAGCTATAGACAAGGAATGTCATCAACTCTGAGCAAAAGCGTATAATGATTTTTACTTTTTCTTCAAACCTTGTACTGTTAGAAAGCATAATTGCTTTCCTACATGGGGAGTGTCAAATTACAAGCTGATACAGAGAAGAGGGCTTCATCTGGAATTGAACCTGGCTCCGACCCTCCACAGCAGATTATTCACAAACTACGCGTCACAGCAGCAGCCTTATTGTGGACTGATTTCTTATGGTTAATTCCAGACAGGAGCAATTGCCGGTGACAGCTAGCCAGGCAACATAATGATGCCCCATAGATATGCTTATTCATGAATACTGTGCCAAGTTCAAACACAGTAAAACCAGTGAGAACAATATGAGATCATGCTCAAGAAAATACCTTCTACATTTTGCTTCCAATTGAGCGTTTTTCACACCACCAAAAATCTAATTTTTAATAGTATCTTGTGTATCGGTGAGATAAATATGATAACTGAGTTATGAGTATTAAATTATGTATAATTTTCACACTGAAACTGGCTCATAAGCAATGTCCGCCATTATTTTCCTTGATTGTTCCCTACACTGGCAGTCAAATTTTGCTGTTCAACCACCCAATAAAAAAATGATAAGTCAAAATTTAACGGAGAAACCTTTTTGGGATGAAAAAACAGCTTACATTGGAGCGTAAAATGAAGGGGATTCCATTGAGGTATTTCACACTGCAACCGGTTCTGGTCTTCTGCTGGTTTTGATTCCTCTTATAGCTATAAGTGGTTGAAGCCATGATAAATACATCAAAATCACATTGAATTTCCAATGCATTGCAATATATGTGAAATCACACTATCACAGGTTTAATTTTTGTTGTACCTTCAGCATAATCTTTTGCTCCAAACACAGCAGAACCAGCAACCAGAGCATTAGCTCCGGCTTCAATCACCTGCCAAACAAGAATATACCAAAAATTGGATCTTGCAACTTAAATGGATCCCATGGCTTGCTATTCCTTGTGAAAAGAATACTAATCCAATGACAAGATTAACATGCAACATGCAGATGCAGTCATCCTCCCCGAAAAGGTAATCATTGAGCCTTAATCAGATTATGTTCAGCATGTCAAAGAAGACAAGAAAATATGATTATGTATGGGAACCTTGTAAGCATTTGCCGGACCAACTCCACCATCCACTTCAATCCACGGATTCACTCCCTGAAGAGAGAAAGAATTCATTTAGAGTTTATGTAAGACATAAAAGTTGAAACAAACAATAACAATATATCTATATATGATTGCATCATACCTTCTCCACGCACAGTCTTCTCAGATCAGAAATTTTCTTTACTTGACTCTCAATAAAACTCTGGCCACCAAAGCCAGGGTTTACCGACATGATTAAGACCAAATCAACCACTGCCAACACGATAACAATATTATCAACTTTTACATTTTTATTTCTGCCAAAAGAAGTTAAAACAAGTAATGCAACATACTTCAATTTGTTGAGAAAGAAGCTGTTTTTCCTCTCTTGTACTTTCTTAATCAGGAGAAGAAAAAAAGCCCATGCATAACTCATGAGGAGTTAAAATGCATAAAGAGCAAGAAAAATAACATGTTACCCTCCTCTACTTTGCAAAATTTATTTTAGCACCAAAGTTTAAAAACAAGAAATTAGTCCCTTGACTTTCATCAACTTTATTCATATAACAAAAATTTCCTCAAATCACATAAACATCAAACTTGACATTACTAGTGGAATGAAAAATCAAACTACTTAAAATACAAACTAAAATGCTTAGCATGAATTCTAAATTTGAAAGTAAAATGTAAGTCTGTAACGACCTTAATTGCTGAGCTAATATGTCTTGAATTGCTAGAAAAATTGCTGAATAAATCTTTGACTTCTGTTTATAAAGTATAACATTTCCTTTTACAAGTAGTGTCAGAACACAGAAACAAAGTTTCCTATTATATGTCCCTACAATAGGTCAAAATTAGCACAATGATTGATTTCTTAGTTTACTGATTTAGCACAATGATTTGTTAATAATGGAACTCAGTTTACTGACAGCTTCTACTTCACTAACTTTTCTATTCTTAACCTACTCCATAGTCAAGGCTCGTATTGGTCCATGGTCAATGCTTAGTCAGCACATACAGGGAACCAAAGTCATAAATAACATGATTAATTTTCTTATTATATAATAAAAAGAAATGCAGACAGAAGGAAAAAAAAAAAGCAAGAGCTCACTGTCAAGGACATATTCTATTGCACTTAGTGGTGTAGCAGGGTTTAGGACAACTCCAGCTTTAGCTCCCAGGCTTTTCACCTAAATCAAGAGAATGTAGTCAAAACATGTTTGCAAGGAATAATTTTTTGATTCCAGTGCCCTAGAAATCTTTGAGCTGGAATAAGACTGCTGAATCCCAGTTATTAATTTAGACACTTAATTGATATGTAAAGGCAACATCTACCTCATCAGGAATAGTAACAAGTAGGTCACCTCATATGGCTCTGATCACCTACATGAGGGACTAATGCCTTCTACTGTATTTTACCATAACCTAAATAGTAGGTGATTGCTAACCCAAACCAACCAAGAATAGGAAGAAAAGGAGAGTAGTGAAATAATTTTACCATCACATGTTCATCCCAAGAATAAACTCACGGCACTACATATGACATAACAGCAAACGATTTTCTACTTTTTTTAAAAAAAGGTTTTAGAAAATGCCGAGTTTAATTTTAAGTTCAATCCTGGATTAAGAATTTCCAGATACAGCTATATGTTTCTTCAAAGGATTATATACACTGATCCAGACTCAAATGCTTCATGTAAAAGAGTGCTTCAAGATTGCTCAGTAAGAAGGATATTAATTTAGATCAGGCAGGTTGATATCTTAAATACCACAATAAACTGCAATAGCCATTTCTTTGGCCAGCCCTCAGACTGTTTAACTCTCTGCATTCACATCATGAAGCATAGATATCTTTACCAATGTCAATAGCAGCAAAGACATCAATCACTGTTTTGTATCTTAAAATTTCATCTCATGCACCAATATTATGTGATGATTACTAAGTCCTTGACAACAAGATTCTGAAATTGGATGTGATAGTTATATAATGGCTTAAATACATGTTGGGCCCCTCCAATTGTACAAAGTTTTAATCTATTTAGCCCCCTTTCAACTTTCAGTTGCGGCAATATTGCTCAAGAGTTAGATAGATCGTGAGGAAAGCCTTACTTGATTAACTGTACGATGCAAATGGATGGTGGAAGATTGCTCACAATGAGCACTGACTATATCAGCCCCTGCCTTGATAAAATCTGGAACCCGCTTGTTCAGGTTCTACAATCATCTACATTGCTTTAAGAAGTGTCAGAAAGAGTACTTATTATTCAATATCAGCTTGATTTAATATATGTTTAAAGATAAATACCAAGTGTACATCCAAAGGAAGATCTGTAACAGGGCGCAATGCATCAACCACAAGTGGTCCAATTGTAATATTTGGAACAAAGCGACCATCCATTACATCAACATGAAGCCAGTCACAACCTGCCAACTCCACTGCTTTTACCTAAACAAGATAAGACCCAAATTCCAACAATCACGACTGCTGAAAATCAGAAAACTTGCAAACAAAAACACAGATTTCCTAGAAATTAGCAAACTTGATTAGATGATTATGGATACACATTATAGCCAGAGGCGGAGCTAGAACAATTTCCTTTGGGAGGCCAAAAAGAGAAAATTCATTTTTTTTGGGGGGGACTGCCCCTGATTATAGCCAATTTGGACCAATGTCCTTTGTGTATAGCAGCAAAAATAAAAAATCAGATACTGATTACAGAATGTAAAACATATTATAGAACCTGCTCTCCCAATTTCGCAAAATTAGCAGAAAGAATAGATGGAGAAACAATGACATCACTTTTTGAAAACTTGTCGACACGAGATGTAGCCTTCACCACAGTCATATGTTTCCTCCTGAATACATAAAATAGCAAGTAACAAAGCATATAATATCAGATTGCATTATCCTTTAGAATACCACAAGGCAAATCTAACAGAAAATATGTAATAGTCCTATGTATATATTGCCTTTATAGCATATACATGCACTGCATGAATATGTTTTCATCTTATGGAAAGCAGTTTCAGAATCTCAATCTGAGTATACAGCCACAAACAAGTACATGAGATCTTGTCTTATCGAATAAAGCTATCAATCTGACATTTCCTTTAGCCAATGAATGAGATCCCCAACCCAAACCTCAGGGATTGGCAATGGAATTTTCTTTGGCCTATCGTAAATATAATGGCATGGATGTAAAGAAACAGAACCATCTGAGTTCTGAAACAGCATAGAAAGTTGTTGCTGCCCTATCAAATGAAGATAAAATGTATTTAAAGCAGAATTAGGTGACAGTGCCTGCATGGACTGTGTGGTATAAAGTAAATCATATGACTTCAATAGTCATGGCACTTTGCAGAAATATGAGATTGTCTTGGGGAAATGGTCAAATTAGTATTTGATTGTAACCACGATAGCACAGGGTAAAATAGGCGCTTTGCATGTGAACTAGCTGACTACTAAGTCTCCCCCCCCCCCCTCCCCCAAAAATAAAAACATGAAGCGCCATATGAAGAATCCTCGAATTATGAATGCTATACTTCATTTTTCTTGTAAATATACACAAGGTTTTTTTTCCCCTTTTTATTTGAATTAGTGGTAATATCAAACAAGTGATCCTTATCCAGAACACGAGACACCCCCCATAGCAAAAGCGGTAAGTTCCAATTGAAGATTTCGACAGTGAAATTTATGAAAGTTGTGAAATTGGATCTGTTAGCAACAATAAATTCGGTAACCAAGTAGACAGAATTGGACGAATGGAAGCAACACCTGGTGGAGAAAGTGAGGGAATGGTGCTGGAAAAGGGAGATTTTGTGAAGCTTGAGTCCCCCGCCCAATCCATGACCATGAATTTGGGATTGCAGCGTTGACGAACACAATGAAGTTGCAGCCATCTTCTGCTTCCCTCTGTCTCTCTCAACTATCCTTCACGGCTTCACCCAGCGTCAGCGTATGGTGTTGATGTAATACGAAAATACCGACAAATTTACGGAAAAATCGTGTGGCTGACACGTGTTGCCTTCGCTTTTTTTTTTTTTTTGGGGGGGATTTGCTTATCTTCAATGGTTGGCGCTGATTTCTTGCTTACGTTGCAATTAAATTAGAACATTTTAAATATACAGCTTTTATACAAAATTCGAGACATATAATATGTTACACAGTATTTACGATACACTGATCAATTATAATTAGTCCTGATTTTTATATTTACAAAATTATTTATAAAAGTTACGTATGCGACATTGTTATATTTAATAATCTTATTTTAAAAAAGAAAGATTATTTATATTAAATTTTATATAAAAAAGTTTCATATTATTTCCATAATAAAAATTTTGTGAGCCCTAATTTACACGTGGCCAACATAAATTCTGGCTTTGGTCTTTGTATTGTGCATATTACTATGCCAAATAATGTAACTAGTCATCTATTTATATTAAATAATAATTCAGTTAATAATTTCTACCTATCTAAGCATAAGAATATGTTTGGTAAAGATTATTTTAAATTTTTTTAAAATTTTTTTTAATAATATTTTAATTATAAATTATTTTAAATATATAATAAATTAATTTAAATACACAATAACCTATGCACTCTTATCTCCACTGTCTCTACTCAAAAGAGATGGTTTCATGACACATGCTGACGACAAATAGGGGTTATCCAACTCCAAGTTTCGATAAGGTTTTCCCCTGTGTCGGCATTAGTGATTTGCCATTTACGATAACATCAATATTGTCACTTAAAATAATAGTTAAAACCCACACAGTGTAAGCAAGTTGTGGTTAAGTGTGTACTCAATACAAGAATGTAATGTAAACAATTAAGTTGTAATTGAGCAAAATAAGATAATAGTGTTAGATTATGAGACTTCAGTAGATAATTATAAAGGAAGAAAATAAAAACAACACAATATTAAAGTAAAATCCAGGAAAGAACTTGCATTGATAACGTTGAAAACAAGCTACAGAAAGGAAATGAAATGGGAAACTCGAAAGAAGAGAACTTAAAATTTATTGAGTTGGTCTCTTGTGACTCATTTCCTGCTATGAGTGAGGAGTGTTGAATGTTCAATACTTTTTTATTATAGTTGTATAATTCAAACTGAAAGTTAACTTGGTCAGAAAATCAAATTATCAGGTCAACAGTCTAATCGTAGATTAAGCAGTTAAATAAAAGAATTTGAATAAAAAAAATAAATTAAAAAAATTTATTATATAAAAAAATAATTTATATTTTTAATGTAACACAATTTAATTATAATATTTAAAATATATATAATTAAATATTATAATATAATATAATAAATAAATATATTTTTAATTAATAAATAATATAAATTAAATTATTTTATAAATATTTTTAAAAAATAATATAAATTTAATAATTCTATCTAAGTTCACTTATTTTTTATTTTTTTTATCAACACAAAATGAAAAAAATATTAAAAAATTTAAAAAAACTTTATAATGAAATATAAAGACTGGGTCAACTATACTTGTCGAGCGGGTTAAGACAATTGAACAAACATAGGTCGAGCAGGCAGATTGGAATGGCCGTTCGGGTCGAACGCTTCGATGCAAAAAATAGTTTAAAATTTTAACCAGACCGATTTAGTAATCAGTTTACAAGATCAGTTTACAAGTTGCTAAACTCCCTGGATCGTGACACCTGTCTTGGAAGCTTCGAGATGGAGCCATGTGTCCTTCAAAATTCTTCAAGCTTGTTCCCACTTCTTGTCATGGTTGCTAAATGGACATCTCCATTAGTCGCTGTAGACGACCATGTAGGAGTTTTTAGACGTCGGTGCTTGTAGCCGTCCTCCTTCTAGATGCACGTCACACTTTCAGTATTTTTCAAGGTTCTGAAAACCGGACCGGACTGGCCGGTCGGACTGTTCAACCGTGAACCGGTCATTTGACCGGTTCGGTCAGGCTCACAGGATCGGAATACTTTAAAACCAGTAACCAACCGTTGAACCGGAGCTAAACCGGCCAAACCGTGTGAACCGTCACGGTTTGGCTAGTTTCCGGTTCAAAATTCAAGTTTTCAACGAAATGTGGACAAGTCAGGAACGAACACGGCCTCTTGGATTGAAGTCCGCGGAGCCAACCACCAAGCCATGATGGTCTTCTAGTTAATATTAGTCATTTTTTTTTATATACTATGATAAAAAGTCAAAATACTTCACATCATTTATCAATCAAAACTCTATTTTTCTTGACTTTTAGCGTGAATAAAAGATATATGACTTCTTAATATGATCTTTCGTGAATAATATATTTATAAAATATATAAAATGTGAAGAGTGTGTATGTGTCTACATATATATATATATATATATATATAAATATATATTAATTATATTACTGGTTCTACCACAGTAAAACTATTAAATTGAATCAGCTCATTCACTAGTTTAATACCAGTTTGATTTTTCAGAACTTTGTTAATGATATACCAAATTGAAATTTATTTAATTACTTACTTTACAAGTCTTTGATGGAATATTGTTGAACTTATGTTGTTTACTTGTTAAGGATTGTTATTGTTAGTATGATTGATTAATATTATGTTAGTATAAGATGTAAGTTATGAATTTGTTATTTAGTTAATTTGTATGATATGTAATTATATTATATTATTTGTATGAATATAATATTTTTTACTTTATAACATTATTTTTTTATGTTTTAAATAATTTTATTATTAAATTTATATTGTATTTTATAATTTTATTATTTTTATTAATATTCTTATATATATATATATATTTAATTATATTCTGTTCGACCAGGTTCAACCACGGTTGAACCATTAAATCTTAAATTAGTAGCTTAACGGTTCAATGACCGGTTCAATTTTCAAAACCTTAGTATTTTCACTTCAGTGCATGGCCACGTCATCAACTTTATGGATAAAACCATGTTCACCACCTTCACTGGTAACTGTCATTCTCCTAGATTTGTAGGAGTGGCTTGGGGTAATCGATACCATCCTCAGACCGTTGTCGTTGATCATTTTAGTACTGTCACTATGCACTTGTAATGTGTTAGCCCTCTGGCATTAATGTCAACAGTCTCAACACTGTCTCCTGAGCTTCTCGCTGTGTCTATATGAGCACTGGCAACTTGGAGAATTTGTCTTCACATAGCAAAATCAGTATTGCCATTTGTACGTCCCAAGTCCTTATCTCTTTTACAACTCTAGTGTTTTCTAATGATTGTCGACCTTTTCCTTAATTGATGTTGATCTTCCCAAATCGTTATTCAACAGCATCAGTATTGGCGACACCCACTAGGTTGTAATCAACCTAGTACCAATCCCTTTTTTAGCAGCATCAGTATTGCTTATTGCTTAACTTCGACAGCTTCAGTACTGTCGACTTCTGCCCTTTGTACCCTTTTTTACAGCATCAGTGCAATCAATTGTCTCTTTTCGACAGCTTCAGTATTGTCCATGTGTGCAAGCTGTCTTGTCATAATTTGAAATTTCTCGCATCATGTTTTTTCGACAATTCAACCACAACTTCAGCAGTTTTAGTATTGCTTCTTTTCTTCTCATTACATGATGACGTCAAAACATTAACGCATATTTATCAATTCAGAATTTTCATGCCAACACATATAAATAGCGTACCTACTTGAATTAACAATATTTGTTTCGACGAAAGAGAAATTTTAATAGGCCAAAAACGAAATTTCCACAATAAAGGAAAAGACTATTTAGTCACTAACATTTCTATTTAGTATGTACACTAATACTATAATTGGATGACATATAATAAGGAAAATGAAAAAAAATAAGAAAAAAAGAATAAATTTCTTTATTTGAGAGTTTAAAAATAAATAGAAAAAAAAAACTCAAGAAATATATTTTTTGTTTTTTATCTCTCAAAGATCCTAATATTCGAGTAGGCCTCTTGTAATGATGGATTTATTTAAGATAAGGATAATTATCTATTTATAATATATAAATTTTAAGAGAAGAGATGTGGAATTGTCATCTCAGCATTTTTAGTCCATAAAGAGCTGCCAAGTCAGTTTACTTAATTCTGCCACATCATCATTTTCTCACAATTTTGGCTCACCTCTCTTTCAGCTTTCCGTTACTCTCCCTCACTCTTCTGTGCTCATCAGTTTCACAACTCGGTTATATTTTTCAACCAACTCAGCAATTTCATCATCTCAAAGCTCCATTCTTCAGCTACCTCATCAATTTGTTTTATTTGTAGCTCTCATTTATAAGTAACGTCTCTCCCTGGACGTTACCATCTCATCTGTCTGACCCACGCACCATCGTTTCGCATCCACCACCATCCTCTCAAAGACTCTCCCTCTTCCCTCAATTGTCACATTTTCTTCTTCACATCGTCTCGCGGCAAGCTTGTCTAAGACCTCAAGCACTTAAACCGCGGTTTCCAACTTATCACTGAGACAAGAATGGCAAGAATAAGCTCAAGATCGATGCCTGGTTGCTGCTATCCGCACTGCTCTCAGCCATGTCGAGAATCTCATTACCAGGGTCACCAAGGGTTACCATTACAAGATGCGCTTCGTCCATGCCCACTTCTCCATATCAAGGCAAGTATTACCAATAGCAACAAGTCCATTGAGATCCGAAATTTTCTTGTGAAAAGCAGGCACTTTCCTGTTTCCCTTGCGTTTTTAGCGTTTAGGTAATGTGGCAGCCAGGTATTTTTTTATTACTTTCTGGTTTGTGGTTCTAGTCATTGGTTTTCAATCATTGATTTATGCGATATTCATTTGTTGAGGCCACGCTAGAGATAGAAATTTATTTGAAAAATGTTTTTCTTGCAATCGATTAAAGCATTGTTTCGCGTCTCACATCATCTCCAGATAATCATAGTTTATAGCTGTATTCAGAATTTGTTATGGTTTCATGTAGCAATTTTAGGGGTTATTTGTTTTGGAAGCTTAATTTCTCTCAAAGAATAGCCCACTTATACAGGTAAGCTTTAATTTTCCACATACTTTTTTTTCCCTTCATTTGTTTTGACATGTTCTTTGAAGGAAGTCATTCCACCACCACAGATGGAGTGAAAATAGCATCTATCATTGTAATTGCCTTTCGACATGGACGACACTCAATCTCTTGCTTCACTCCCAAAGATTCTCCCAAGTTTGTAGAAAGAGAAAGCTCAATTCTCTTTGGAATGAATTCAGAAAGAAAGGAAGTTTTCAATTCCTGAAGAAAATGCGATCTTCTGTGCCCACTTTCTTTCTATCCATTTTCTTTAACCCTTCTTGTAGGAAGTAACTGATTAATTTGAAAAAGAGCGCGTCCTTCACTTGCAATTCAGGTGCATTTTCCCTAAAAATCTGACCTGTCTTAGCTTGTGCATAACCAATCTGTGCAATTTAAATTTCAGCTGCATCTTTTTGTTCATTTCTCTTTGGACAAACAATTCCTTTCTTCTTTCTTTCTCTATCCAGCCACCGAGATTGCAAGCAGAAACCATTACCATGTTGATTAGAAAAAAAGAAAAGAAAATAGCATATAGAAAGTGGTGTGTGCAGAAGATGAGAAAGGAAGAGAAAATTTTTACAGTATGCTAGATAAGAAAGGCAGAGAAAGTGGTGGATTTGTGTATTCTTTTGTGTCAAAACACTTAAAATACAAGTACAGAGGAACTAGGCAAAATAGTACCATTTCCAACATTGGGGATCAAATTTAAGATTCATAACTTGAGTGGAATGGAATTCCACCACTGGCTAACCTACATAGTGGTCCCTTTGATAGCCAATCCAATCTCTACTGGTCTGGCTACTAAAGAAACAGTGTAGATGGTAGCGTTTTGCTCCATTCCCTTGAGGTGAAGCTGTTCAAAAAGCTACTTTCTTGCTACAAGTATTTCTTCTTTTCTTCTTTTCATCTATCTTCTTGGTAGAAGCAATTTTTCCTTTTTTTTTTTTTCAATTTTCTCTTTTACTGGTGGATTACTAACTATAATTTAGTTTTCATGGATACATAGGTTTATTTATTCTTGCATTATACACTGGTTGTTATGTGCTACTATAAACATGCTATGGAAATGATGCTTAAGGCAAAGACGGTAGTCATGGTGGAGTTAGACATCTAATAGCGCCTACACAAACCTCTTGTGTTCTTTTTGTAAGTCTAATTATTATGAGAAACTTACTCTACATTTTATTGAGTTAATCTTTAATAGCAAATAAACCTCACAATTTGTTCCTACTTTTCTACTTTGTAATCTTTAGTGGTTCTTGAAGAGAAATCAATCCCTTAATGATCAAGTTTGCTAGGAACTTAGTTAGATGCACTCTTCCTTTTTTATTTTGCAGGGTGAAGTAGACGATATATATTTATTCACAGGATGCTACTAAGAATATAATTATGTCTTTTATTTCTAAATTACGTTTATTCTGTAACTGCTCCCTTCACAATATTCTACATAGAAGCCTACATATACAGAAGATTGAATAAACACAGCAAAACACAGTATTTATTGCAGGACTTTTTACAAACCAACACTAGATACGTAAGCCTATGGCAGTGAAACACGAAAATGTCCATAACAAGTTGGTAGATGTGCGTTTCAAATATGAAGTGCTAGATAAAGTATGGTGAGAACTAAAAGGTTTGGAGTTTTACTTCAAATAAAACGATATTTCAAGTTTAGGGATGACTATGGCTGTGACAGTGACACATTGTTCTATTATTATATAAACTATCTACTCAATGTACACCAAGTGTGATACCGCATTTGATAAGTAAAATGCATATTTTTAGAGCTGTATTAGGAGTCTTAAATATCAGGTTCTATGCTGCAGATATGAAGGGCATCTGATATAAATTTAGCTTGAATTGACCTGTACCGTTTAGTAAAAAAAAAAAAGAAGTCTTATTTGGTAGTTAATTTAGTACTTTAAAGTTCTTTCAGTTGCTATAAGTATCTATCACAACCCCTCATTTCTAGATTTTATACTTAGTATTCGGCCCTAATACTCCATGTCCAGTTCTATATCATGGTATTTTGATAGGCCACAATCTGAAAATGTTTATAAATCTATAGACACCATCCTTTTCTATGCAGACTTGGATGTACCTAGCAATCCTAATAATACCCTTATGATTTTTATAGAACTTATCCATTTTTTAAGGATAAAGATCACCTTGTAAGCATCATTATGTGTCAACAACTTCTCCCAGGTTTTGTATGCAAAAGCAAGAAAATGGTTTTATTACTTGGAAATGTGAGGCAATAATATATACAGAAAATGTTCTAGCATTACACATGACTAAACCTCTAGGATTCAAGTATAGAAGAAGTGGAATGTATCTTTTTGTCAAGTGTCCAAAATATATCTAGACAATTAATATATATAAAGAAGTGCATTGGAGAATCTAGGCTAAATTGATTAGTGTCCTATGATATACTATGATATACAAGTTGAAATCATGACAAAAGAACATGTTATAAGAATTTGCAAATTTTTTTAGTGGATTTGGGACCTGCGACAAGACTTCCATTAACAAAAAATTTAGGTGATGATTAAACAAGTCCATGATATACAACTGCCATGATTAAACATGACTTCTCATAAAGCCATGTATTATTTTAGTTTCCTTCTCTTTTTTTTTTTTTTAAACAATGTGTTAGAGATGTAAAATCATTGATGTGTTTTCATCTAATAGCTTAAGCTTTTGGGATAATTGATTCATGACATGGTATCAGAGCCTCCACGGCCAAGTGGTCAGGAGTTCGATCCTTGTCGCCCCCATTCTTCACAATTAAGTTGAATTTCAGTACAAGATATGATGGGTCTGTGCATTGTCCATGCTTCAAGCCCAAAGGGCTCTTGCATGATGGGGCGTGTTAGAGATATAAAAGTATTCATGTGTCTTCACCTAATAGCTTAAACTTTTGAGATAGTTAGTTCATGACACAATGCTTTCTCTTCATGAAGTAAATTTGACCACTTCACATCTGCGGTGAAAATATTGTTGTTATGATATAATGCTAATATTAAAGTTTTGTATGTTCTTTGGTTTGAAATATTTCAAATGTTTATCAGATAGTGCATGGCACTATCCATTTTTTGATACTGACAGTTAGCCAGGCTGCTAGGCGTGATTTTGTCTTTTATCAGAGTTTACCAACAAAAAAAAAAACTTTTATCAAAGTTACATGTCTTTGCAGTTAGTATGGTTTCAAATGCTTAGAAACTAAAATCCAGAAAATTGGAACATTAATTTAAAATTAGTTGTTGTCTAAGATATACAAATTCGTTTTCAGACCAAAACTTTTTGTCACCTTTGACAAGGATTAAACTCTTTATGTGGTCGCTTGCATTTTACTGTGGCAGGGCCTCTTGGAAGAGTGCTTGAGGCAGATATTCAACTGGTCAAAGAGGTTCCAGCATGTGTTACAGTGCTATACTTAATGGTGATTTTGTTGGTGTTACTATTAATGATATTATGTGGACAGTATAGTTGAGTTAAATTGTGATATATAAATAGGTGTGACGTTGTATGTTAAAACCAATGTTCTGAAAACCGGACCAGACCAGCCGGTTCAACCGGTCGGACCGGGAACCGGTCCCCTCTCCGGTTCGGGCTGTTTCTCAAAACCGGAGAAGTCAAAAACCGGTCAAAAACCGGTAAACCGGTACCAAATCGGGTGAACCGGCCAAACCGGTACCGGTCCGTACGGTTACCGGTTTTGATTTTACAAAAAAAAAAAAATGCCAAACGGCGTCGGTGCCAGCGCTGCATCGCTCGCTGGAAGCCGGGAACAAACTGTGTGCGAGTTAGTACCGGCGAATCAGCCCCTCTGCGTCAACCATCGCCGTCGATAACTCTGATTTCGACGACTCCACTGCTTTCGTGATCCGAGCTCGCAACCGGATCGGCCTCCTTCAGGTCATCACCAAGGTTTTCAACGATCTCGGCCTTAGCATCGACAAGGCCACCGTTAAATTTGAGGGCGACTTCTTTATCAAGAAGTTCTTCGTCACCGACTCCAATGGGAACAAGATCGAAGACTCGGAGAGCTTGGAGAGGATCAAGCGAGCTTTGGCGGAGGCGAATAGCGCCGATGATGGGTCGGTTTCAGCGGCGACTGGCGAAGCCTGCGGCGAGCAGAGGAGCAGCGGAGCAGAGCAGAGCAAAGGAGAAGAAGAAGATGGATCCGTGTTCGGTCACTTCGGTGTTCCAGGCTTCCAGCTCCCAGAGTCCAATCTGCTGCAAGTCTGAGGTGACGTGAATCACGTGATAGGCTGAGCAGCTCACTATTCTGCAGTTCTGCTACATAGTCGGATATTGGGGTCCCTTTTGAATTTTTTTTTTAATTTTTTATTGTTCTTTGGTTTTCTTCTTTTTATTTAGTACTGTTCTCTTATCGTGTCCTTCAATTGTTCTGACTTTCAATAATTTCTGCATTCTGTCGTGGGAAATGTTTATTATATATAAAAATAAATTTTTGTAATTTATATTAAAAAATTATAAATTATTAATTGTGTTAAGAAGAAAAAAAATAATAAATGAAAATAATAAAAATATATAAATAAAATAAAAGAAATATTATTTTAAAGTAACATTACTTTTGTATAAATCATCAACTCTAAATTGGTGGAGAAGGGTAAAAGCAGATAAGGCATTTAACTTAATAAACAGATTTTTTAAATTATCTTATCAGTCTTCATAATAGAAAAAATAAATATATAAATAATTAATATATATATATATATATATATTTATATTTATATAAAATATATATATTTAATTATATTCCGGTTCGACCACGGTTCGACCACGGTTCGACCATTAAACCTTGAATCAGTACCTCGACCGGTTCAATGACCGGTTCGGTTTTCAGAACCTTGGTTAAAACCTTCGGTGTTTCTAAGTGATGTTATTAATTTTATTTGCTGTGAAAATACAATGAAGTGAGTTTATTAAAACAATATTATTATCAAAATGGTTTAAAATTATTGCAAATTGTCAACGGAGGCCAAATTATATTTGTCACTAAAGAATTCGCAATCCTGCCAACAGAATTTCTTTTTCGTAATATCTGTACAGTATATAATTTTCACTATTAAGTGAAATATTTGTCACGCATTACATGTAGCAAAGTTAATTACATATCTTATTGTAACAAGATTTACCATATTCTTATATAGGATGCACTCACATCTGGTTATTTCATTCCCTAAACACTACAACCAAACAAAAATTTAAATAATTTTATTTATTTACGGGTTTACATCTAATTATGTATAAATAACCAAGTCATGTTCGGTACAGGCCGAACCAAGAAGGTTGCATCCAAAGATTGTAAGTTATTCACACTCCTTTTCGGTTTTTGGTAGAGATTCACACTTCTTTTTAATTACTTACAGTTTTGACTTTTGATAAGTTAAAATGTCCTTAGTTAACTTATCTCTTTTCTATGTCCAACTTTTTATTATCCATAGTTATTTATTTATACACGTAATTTTTCAATATTTATTTTTACTAATTATTATTTATTATTTTATTTTTATTTTTAAGGCATAATATATATCTCAATGCCATAAGCAAACCACTTTTATGAAATTAAATTTAATGAAAACAAGAAAAAATCTAGAAATATTTTGACATATTTATGTTTACAATCTTTCTCTATTTTATTACCAAAGTTAAGTTTAAACTTCATAAAAATACATTTTCTTAATTTAATTTTTGTGAAATATAAGTTAAATAATATAAAGCATTCCAATAATTTATAACTAATAGTTATATAAAATATGAAATTCAATAATATGATTTACAAAATTAAAATTAAATTGGGTTACAATTGATAATTTGCTAATATCACGTTTTTAAATTAGGTTAACATTTAAATAATTTCTAATATATATGATTGATAATTTGACATACCAAATAATTATTTTTTATTTCTCATTCTTTTTTTATTTTATCCATTTTAGCTATTATTAAAACTTTTTCAAAAGGAGTTGTTACCTTTTCATATGTATATTTTAATTGCTAGTAATACATAAAAAATAAAATAATAAATCATGAATCTTTTTTTATAAAAAGTGATTGTTTTTGTTTCTATTAGAAAATTTTTAGCAAGTATATATTGAAATCATAAATTGTAAATATATTACTAAAAATATAAAGAAGTTTTACTTAAATAAAAATTACTTAATCATGGATATTTATGGCAATTAGAATCATAGATAATAAAAAAAAAGACTGTGAATAGAGCATGAAAGTAAACAAATAAATAGAAAAGTCGTTAATCTCTTGCACGTTGAGCAATGAGTTGATCCAACGCCAGATATAGCCCAGATCGATTCGAGGTTCGAGGTGGAACAGTGCACCGTGCACATGAAGATTTGCGGCTACGATGATGAAGAGGCTCAATAGGAATCCCGACGCTGACGCCGATCGGGAAAAGCTCTCAGATTTGGAGACTCGCGGCGTTTCCAAGGACCCCAACAGGAAATGTGCGCTTAGTTTGATGGGTCTCTTCTTGCTCTCTTTGATACTCTTCTCCGTGTCGGTGGTTCTTCGAGACCCGCCCTCAGATGCTGTGGGCCAAGCATCTCCAGCAGCTGTGTGCTGCAAGTCAAAGAAACCAAAGGTATTTGGCGATTTTAACTACGAGTTGTGCATTGCCCATTTATGTTTATGCGTTTTATACTTTAGTTGATTTTGAAAGTTGCATTTTGTTGTGATTTGTGAATCAGACTTCCTGTGATTCGGTCTTCAATGGGATTACCTCTTGCATTATTGTGCATTTTAGTTTCCCTTTTAATTTTGTAGACACTTTCTGCATACCGAGCAGAAGGAAACTTACATCCAACAACCATATGGCCTGCCAATCTTTTTTTGTGCCCATAAACATGTCAATGCTAAGTTAGATTAGCAGCCGTTTTTCTTTTTTTTTTTTAATTTGTTTTTTTAAAAGTACAATGAAGAATGAAAGTTGCCACTTGCCAGAAAATGTTACTGATGAATGACAAATGCCTAGTGGGAAGAACAGAATACATATTCAACCTTGATTGGTGGTTACTGGAGTAGAAATGTAGAATGTAGATTTTTGTTTTCAGGTAACTTTCTGTTGTTATATTTTCTAGCTGCTATCCATTTTTGCCATTGCCCTTTTCCTAAACAATATGTTGCTCTAATTTATGCATTTGTTGGTTTTCATAGTTTTGTTTGATAAAATATTTGCCTTGCATAAGCGAATGCGCATGAGAAGGCTTAAGCTGGCTACTTAAATGACTAAAAAAATAATCGAAAAATGGCTATTTTAGACATATGAAAGATGCTTCTTCCAGAATTTTCTATTCTCCAATTTTGGCAACCGATTCTCTTGCTAGTATGTAATCAACTTGTGTTTCATGTTGTGCATTTGTTTTTGTTTATGACTTAAACTAATTTACCCATGTCCAAAATGTTACTTCTTGAGATATTTGCATTTCCTGGCAACACATGGTCAAGTAATGGAATTTCATCTTCTCTGACTTGTAGGTTTGAACATTGATGCCTCTGATTCTGTTGAGTTGCTAAAAGATAACGTGCTTGGTGGCCTTCTAGCAACTGGATTTGATGAAAGTTCTTGTCTCAGCAGGTATCATTCAGTCATACACAAAGGACTATCAGGAAACCCTTCTGCTTACCTCATTTCTAGATTAAGAAAATATGAAGCTCTCCACAAAGAATGTGGTCCTTCTACTGAATCCTACCTCAAAACAGTGAAAGAACTCAAGTCTGGTCATTTTACTGAGTCCTCTACTTGCAAATATGTACTATGGGTTTCATATAGTGGGTTAGGGAATAGGATATTGACCTTAGCTTCTGCTTTTCTTTATGCTCTCCTCACAAACCGTGTTCTACTGGTTGATCCTGGAGTTGATATGATCGATCTCTTTTGTGAACCATTTCCGGATGTTTCCTGGTTTCTCCCTCCCAATTTCCCTCTTAACAGTCAATTACATAATTTCAATCAGAAATCTGCTCATTGTTATGGGAAAATGCTGAAAAATAAATCAACTACAAATTCCACGGTGCCCTCTTTTGTCTACCTTCATCTAGCCCATGATTACGATGATCATGATAAGCTTTTCTTCTGTGATGAAGACCAACATTTTCTCCAGAAAGTACCTTGGTTAATGATGAAAACAGATAATTACTTTATCCCATCTCTATTCTTGATGCCATCTTTTGAGAAGGAACTGAGTGATCTCTTCCCAAACAAGGAAACAGTTTTCCATTTCTTAGGTAGATATCTGTTCCACCCCACAAACAGGGTATGGGGACTGGTTACCAGATACTATCAAGCCTATTTAGCTAATGTTGATGAAAGAATAGGCATCCAGATTAGAGTCTTTGACACTGGAACTGGTCCATTTCAACATGTATTGGATCAGATCTTAGCTTGTACTTTGAAGGAGAATCTTTTGCCTGATGTTAACCGGCAGCAGGATATTATTAGTTCATATGGAAAGCCAAAGTCAAAAGCGGTACTCATGACATCCTTAAGCTCTACTTATTTTGAGAAGGTAAGAGACATGTATTGGGAATACCCTACCGTGACAGGGGAAGTCGTTGGCATTTACCAGCCAAGCCATGAAGAATATCAGCAAACAGAGAAGCAGATGCACAACCAAAGAGCTTGGGCAGAAATGTATCTCTTAAGCTTAACTGATGTGTTGGTCACTAGCTCATGGTCTACTTTTGGCTATGTGGCACAGGGGCTTGGAGGTTTAAAGCCATGGATACTCTACAAACCTGAGAATCGAACAGCCCCTGATCCTCCTTGTCAGCGTGCCATGTCAATGGAGCCATGTTTCCATGCTCCTCCCTTCTATGACTGCAAGGCTAAGAGAGGAATTGACACGGGTGCACTTGTTCCACATGTAAGGCACTGTGAGGATATGAGCTGGGGTCTCAAGCTTGTAGACAATTATGGTTAGCTAGCTATGGTCACGTATGCTATTAAGATTATCAAAACTCACTTGGAAGTGTCGCAAATTTTGTTGTACAACAATAGAATGAGTAATTCCTTTTATATTTATATTGTATCCCATAAAAACCACGATAAATAGAACTTTCTTATTAACATCATTTTTTTACAGTTATTGAGTACATATTTTTTAGTGTATCTAGAGTATCTTTCCACCCAGAAGGTGAAGGATTAATTTCCTAACTTTTGGTCATGTCTTTTACGGAGAGAAGACTTACCAAGAGATCAAAATCCAAGCATAATACTTATGGATTTTAAATTATTTTCACTTGGACTAATACATGTTGATAACAGTTATTGAGTACATATTAACATATATGGAAATGACTACGATTACTGGGTGTAAAAAGTATAAAATAAGTTCAATACTAATCATATTATAAAGGAGTTTAATGACGTTACTAAAACATGAGTGGATGATTTACACTGACCTCTGTCAGGCACAAAGCACGCAAGCACTAAACCTTCGATTACTGTTATATTCCGTGACTTCAGCAGTGGGAAAATTCATGTTCCCACAGAGACATGATCAAGGTATTTATGGATTAAATTAAAATTGATTTCATCAAACCAACTTATAGGAATCATCACATTAACCTTTTTCCACTCTCATTTAATAATAACTGCTAGGTATGTTTATTTATTGGTTATTTTTTGAGGAAACTTGTCTCCGCTGATCTTAGATTAAGATCTTCAACACAAATTTAAACACTTGGCCTTAAATGTTTGGCAAACCAAATACCAAGAGCATACTGGAAGTCTCATCTCCACCTTAGATGATTCTTTGTCTATTTTCTTATTCCAAATGTAGCAAAAACATTCTCATCATACATATGCTCCAAATTATCGAAGTATTGGAAAGCAAGATCAGTATACATCCGTTAAAACTGTAGGTTTAAATTACAAACCACAATCGCGACGGGAAAGGAAGCAACATCCAATCATTTAACCACACAACAGTTAAGTACTCTAATGCCATTGAAATTCAGCTTCGGTCTTGTACAGGGATCAGTTCTTTCTTCCTTCACACAAGATAATATGATACCCATGTCTGCATCATCATCAAAACAAATGTTAGCAGGTCTGCCTAAATGGAGAAATGAAAGGCAACAGGTGTTGATGGGAGGATTAGAAATCAGGACAATAACAATTAGAGAGTGTAAAGAGATACGTTGACTTGAAAGGGGCACTAGTAGCTCCAATGGCTGTGCTGAAGGCAACATCCTGAAATGGCCCAGCCATCTTTCCTCGTGGAAACCATCCAAGGTCTCCACCCTTCTTTCCTGATGGACATTCTGAATACTCTTGGGCTAACTGTGAGGAGAGTGAAATGTTATTGAAGATAAACAATTGAAAAGACATAATTTTTCCATCTCTTTCTTTTGTTTTTCTTTTTCTTCCCCAGGGGATGGAGAACTACACCTTTTTTTAGCAAGCAATGGTCCATATAAAATATAACCAGTAAAACTCATTTCACATTAACAGATTCTTCTCCTTCTCTCCAACAAACTGTGTTAGCCACCCACCCATCACTAATGCGTATTTTATGAAGAAAAGCAAGGGCAGGAGGGAATTAGAGGCATGTGGGAGAGAAATGAGGGAAATATGGGTGGGGATCAGCGTGGGGGAGTGGGCTGTAACAACCTGCACATGTGGCAGGTGGGGAGGGGACCTGATTCTGTTAGAGAAATAGAATAAGAAGGAGCGAGGGGGGAGGGGGGAGGGGGAGGGGGGAGGGGGAGGTAGGCATGTTTTGAGTGAGGATTGGAGTGAGAAGTAGACCCTCAAAGTTCTGCAGTGTCTCTACATTTCCTTTCTGTTTTTGTGAGTGTTTTACATCAGAATCTCCTTTTGATACTGAAATCATACTGATATCAGTGGCAGAGGGGTGCAATCAGTGGTTTAATCAATAAAACAGTGTTCTAAGTTTCAGTTTATAATCAAACTGACATTGATTAACTTCAGATTACTGACGGGGATGGGGGAGAAACTAATTATAGCATTTACTTTTTATAAAAATTATGAACTTTGCCAAAATTCAAGCTTCTCAGCCTCACTATGATTAAAGTTTATAGAAAACCAAATAAGGATTAAAAAGAAATTAGAACAATACATCAATGTATAACCTCCGAAAGAAAATTACCTTCGCAAACTCCGCTGGTGGAACCTTATCTCCATTGCCAAGCCAACCATCCTGCAGCTTCTTGTATGCCTCATTGATCTTACCTTGCTTCTCACATAAGATATGCCTTGCTGCGCCAAATAAAAAGCCAAAAATAAATGTCATTCTAAGATAAGAACAATGAAAGAAATTGATTATATGGTTATAAAGGTACCCATGCATAGGGTAAAATTTCTACCTACCTTTGACATAGGTGCAGGTACCAAGCCCATCTCCACCTTTCCCACCTTTTCCTTTGCCCTTAGAAGCATTCTCATCACTTCCACTTGCTGCCTGTTTCCCTTTTCCCTTCCCTCCTGACTCCTTTGGCTTTGAGTCCTTTCCCATGGCTCTCACAACTTATTTATTTCCACTGAATAAGTGATGAAAAAATTTGTAGATTACAAAAGTGAAACAGTAAAAATCAAGTCACAAACGGACACTAATTATAAGCAAATTAACACAAGGATTATACAAACAACCAAAATGCAGTAACAATATAATTCTATAAATTCCTGTAGAATTACAGATTGTCTCATATGCTTATTGGAATTTTTTTCAATAAGAGACTATATTAAGAGAAAGAAGAGAAGCATAAAAAGAAGGATAAGAAATCCCCATATAACAACTAGAAAAGAAGAAACAAAATAAATGAAACAAAACGAAAGTACTGTACATGAGCTCAAAAAAGCTCTTCCCACCCTTTGTAGATATCCCCCCCCTCCCCCCCAAAAAAAAAACAAAAAAGAGTCCATCTGCTGACAGTCTGACACCGACATTGAAGCCTCAAAAACAACTTGATCCCACAAAATTGAGGAGGTAGGAACTTCTGGTTAAAGACTCTGGCATTAAGCTGCATCCATAGATGCCATAACCCCATAAAAAAACACATAGCCATAACATTTATTCTCCTTCTTCCTGCCAAAACCTTAGAAATGTACAAGACAGAAATTGATTCAAGGACTCCAGACAATCCCATTGCTCCTCCTTTGCTTATTTGAAATGAATCTAGCAATATCGATCAAGCTAACATATGCATTGTCAAGGACCAACCCTCCTAAAAGCTTATGCTGTTAGATGGAGGCCAATGAATGATTTTATATCTCTAACACATACTAAGGCTATGCTTGGTAGAAATTAAAATGGGAAAAAATGGCAATGTGTCTCTAACCTGTACACCTCATTTTCAATTTAACCAAGTATAGCCTACGGCTCTTAATCTTTTGGTACAAGGCAAAAGAAGACACAGACACAACTCAAGCGGAAGCTTAGTTATTGTACAAGATTTTAAATGTCGAGCTCAAAATAAAAAGAAACAGACAAAAATACCAGGAAATTATCATAATGGCTTAACCAAGACAAACCAATAATCATCTAGCCGTCCCCAAAACAAAGGATCGGGTGTCTAACAATATTAAATTATTAAAAATTAATACTTCAAACAAACACATTATTTCCCAAAGCCTGATAATTTTTCACCAGTTTCATGGCATACACAAAGGGACGAAAGGAAGGGACCATAATAGTGCGCACAGTAATATACTGAGAGGGTAACAAACAAGTATAAGGCAGGTGACTAAAACAAGGGCAAAATGAACATGGAAATTGAAAAATCATGATGGGTTCCACAAACTAGCTAAGTATTACAGTACAGTGGAGTTGGCCAAAAAAAAAAACGTGGTCTCCGAGTCTCCTTTCACAGCCCAAGGAATTGAAAAGCATAAATCAACAGAAACTGACGAATTGGGTTCGGAGGAAGAAAGCAGTAAACAAAAAATGCAAGCTTTTCACCTCTATAATAATCAATCGGCAACTCGCAGAGTGCGACGAAGAAGGTCGAGGAATGATGATGACTCGAGCACGAAGGAGTGGAGAATTTACGCTACAGATAATCCATTTCGCCTTTTCTCGTATTTACATCATTGCCAGTCATGGGCGAGAGGTCCATTGGGCCATTCTGTATGGAAAAGACAACCTAGGCCCAACAAATTCATGTTTCCCTATATATCAATGATTTCTTTTTGCGATTCAGGCTCTGGAAGAGTTGGTAAAAGCTGTTATCTTTGAATCACCGCGCCTACTTATCGATCCTGATGAGATCATCAGGGGGCCTACCCCTTGACCAAAAAAATGATTTCTTTTTCACCAGCTCAGCAAAAAAAAATTCTTTTTCACCAGACGCTAGTTCTTGTCTCTTGGACTGAGCTGTCATATAATTTATATTTTACTTTGAACAATAAAATGCTATGCAAAATTGTTGAACAACCTTTTGTACAGCATTTGATATAAATGAAATTAAAACAAAAAAAATGTTTCAGTATAATTTGACATTAGACAGATTTTAGAAACTTTAGTAAGAATTAGCAAAATTCACTATTAAATTTTAATATTTTTTATTTTACGTTTGTTAAATGCTCCTTATGTGTAGTATAAATAAGTGCCAAATGAGCTGGCATGCCTATAAAAGTATAATTCGGCTTGGGAGTCTGTTGTCTTAGTTTTTAACGGATGAAGATCACCTGTCCCTTTTTCTTGTTCCACCAATCAAATTTTGCCACCTCAAATAAAAATAACACATAAACAGTTTTATCATTTTACACAAATCCAACGTCGTTCAAGATTTGTAGGGAAGGAGAGTAGCTTTGACTTCAACTCTGCCACCACTATACCATCGTTTGCCACTGACAACCATATCATCTACCACATACTCTTTTCATCATTTACTCTCTGCCTTCCCCGTCCACCAGACCATGATCTGCCACTCTGTCTCCAAGGTCTTCCTCCAAATCCTCAACCTCCTTATGGCTCCCTCCTTCTTTCATCTCGTCTTCGCCCACGACTCACCTCTCAACCTCCTCGTGTCAAGTTTATAGAAGTTAATGGTTAGGCTCAACCAAATAGTTGACTTGTACTTTATTATATAATAAAAATAAATTACAATAGATAAAAAAAAATATAATATATTAAGATAAGATTTTTAAAATATAAATAATTCTTAAAAAATGATAAAAATTATTTTTCTTTATCACTCATTTCAAACTGGACATCACTATGTATGGTCTAAGTTTTAATCGAATGTAATGAGCAAAGACATCTTATAGCACTAATCACGATTCATTAGAGATCTTTACATATTAATCATGCCTCGCTAGAAAGTCTTTTTACATTGATGACAAAGTTAAAATTTTTCTCTATTAAGTGACTAGTTATTTATGTATGGCCAATTGAATATATCTACGCCAATGAGAATAATTTAAGTTATGGTTCATTAAGTCTCGGATGTGTACGTCATGGGTGAGGCAGTCTTAAGTATAAAGATGTTTCTCCAATAATAAATCTACTAAGAATCTTGATTCTCAAACAAATTTTTCATTTGTACTCTTCTTCAAAGCTGAGATGGTTGCCATCATGTTGGTGGTGGAAGTGGAGCTAAGGAGGTTGTTATTTTGAAGTCGAATGTGACGTTAGTCATTTTGATTCTGATATCATATAAAAGTTTATTATTAAACTCAACTAAATAATTAATTTGTATTTTATTATATAATAAAGATAATTACAATAAATAAAAAGAAGATAAAATAAGATGACAAAATAAAATTTTTAAAATACGATAAGTCTTAAGATACTAAAAATAAAATAAGATAATAATAAGGATTATTTTTCTTTATTAAAATCCTCATGATTTCCAAATGCACTTGAATCGAATCAAGTCCTCATGGGGAGCCTCTCGAGAATCTCAGCGCGGATGTCCTCCGATTGCTAAATTGGGGTTGTGGAGGAAGACGGCACTGTCACGTCTGTCGTCATCGGCATTGTAGTATTTGCAAGCATGGATATTAAATCTGGATTGTTAACGGCGTTAAATTTATGAAATTGCTTATGTGTAATTTTTTATATGAGGTGGCAAAATTTGATTAGTGGGACAGGAAATGGGACACGTGACTTTCGTCCGTTTTTGACACTTTCTGAAAAAAATGAGTTCAACATAGCTCGATAATGGCCAACCATTTTTTGGAATTGGGCTGAGCCAGATTTTCTCGAGCATATAAAAGGACGATCTCATGCTGAGTTGTTCAAACTCAGCAGATTCACCCGAGTGACCAAGTCAATTTTAACACAAACAATAAATGAACTGGAAGCAGACCATAACATGCTTTTTAAAAAAAATTTAGTGAAAAAAAACACGGTTTTAGGTGCTGTGAGAAACTGACGGTACTTCTAACTTAGAATAGCTCTCTTAACCTTATTTAATTCCATGCTTTCAATCCTTTAAGAAGTAATAATATTGCTCATGTTCATGTATTAATTTGAAGTCAGTCGTCCGCTAAACATTGTATTATTTTAAGAAAACTATTATGTAATGGGCATATTATGTCACTTCATCATTTAAAAGGTGACTCAATGTTCCACTCATCCACCTCATAAAAATAAAAGGAATACTAATAAATTAATAATAGCTAACAGGAAGAAAGATTGCCGTTACAATAAAGAAAGCTTAGGACTTAAATGACAACATGCCGTACCGCTGCAGCAGCAAAGAACACACGTCCCTCATGGCTGGTCAACTGCATCTATGTTTAACAATCATTTATCAGGTGTTTTTTTGAATGGATTTACGATAAACTTTCAAGCGCCACGTGCTTTTGTGCCTTTTGTGGACTTCCTCTATGCTCACTCCTCGCACCCCTCAATTTTGGTTAAATCATCAAACTTAACGGATTGGCAGCCATGAATAAATATCCTAAACTAATCATTAAAAATTCAACCAAACTAATGCTTCAAACTCCATCACAGTTTGAAACAAATAAAATGTTTATTTCTTTCTTGAAATCACTGTGATATCAGAAGTATAGCAGCCTAGTAGGGGTCCTAATCTCGTGTTGACATTGTGGCGGTCTTGTATTGGGGCTCCAACCAAGAACACAATTCATGAGCTGCTTCTCCTTTAGACCATATAACATTATGACTTGAAAAGCTCCTTCCCTTCAAGGAGAACCAAATTGAAATTACTCAGATTCAGAATCTGATAGTGGCATCTGGTAAGCATCCGGCGGATCCAAATCTGTCATAGTAGGGGGTTGATCTTTATTTGACCGAGTCCGAACCCGGTCTCTTCGTCTCTGTTGTCTTTCATCTTGGGAAGGCACCTGTCAGTTAAAGGCAGAGACAGTTAACCTTTACTTCCATCACATCAAATCCCTTTTAAACCAAAAAAATTACTTGCTTTCCTTCTAAAATTGACTTGAATGAGGTCTATTGGAGGGGGAAACTGGTAAAATTCCTGTTGTCTAATTGGGTCACCTATTTTTGTAATTTCATTGTTCTTACCATTTGATCCATGATTTTATCAGCTGATAACAGTTGACTACTTTATCCATATGATGGGATAGAGATTAGACTCCAAAAAAAAAAAAATCGTTACTCTCTCCACATGGAATTTTCTGGTGGTCATCTCCTAAAGTCTATCACAATAAACATCTGAAGGTCAATTTTTGAAAATATGCAAGACAAGCCCATTAAGCCGACAGTTACCTTGGAACTTGTTTGACTTGGTTGATTTATTTTAGATGGTTGAACTTGTTGGCTCCTCCGCAGATAGATGGTACCCAGAGAAATTAATGCTCCCAGAAGCAAAGCAGGACCAATTCTTGGATCCTCAAGGTAAACACAGAGTCCACTAACAACATCCAGAATACTCCGCTTCATATTTTCTAAAGGAATTTTTTGTGCAGTTCTGGACCAAATAGGTTCTGTGTCATCTGGAACAAGCTTAGGAGTTCGAAGTGTCTGCAGAGATGACATAGTATGCAAAATAAGCAAACAAAAATATAATCCCATCAACACCTATCTCTCCTTTTAAAGCATCAACCTGATCACAAATATATGCAAAATCAGAAGTCGCGAGGTACATTTGCAAAACACCAGAAAACACAATCAAATACCTGTGCTAAGGAGGTAGAGGGAGCATCCTAGATAACTAATTTAACATTGCATGCGGCCCTACATTAAGGCTTACCAACAAAAATTATTCACGAGTTTAAAGACTTACAAAGAATGGCAAATCTCTTGAGTCACCATCTGCTATTATACTTGCAATCCACTGGGTGATCTGCTAAAAGATGAAAATATGAAAATATCATGAGAACTGTACATTACATCAACATCACTGTACATGAGTAGTTCTTACAGTACAAAAGAAATTTCACAAGAAATATGATGATAACATATTGAAGTACACAAAAGAAATGTAAAACTACTCAAGGCAGGCAATGCAAGCATTCATACAAAGCATCACACCGCAAAGTGAAAAATTTCTTGTAAAAGGACAAACCTGTGAGATATCATCTGCACCATTGTACCTAGCTACAAACTGGCCTGCCTGATCCATATCATTGACTAGATCTTGGACTATTAACGATTTCCACTTTGCCACTTCCTGTGTCCTCGTATTTACAGAACTACTATTCCTTAGGTAACGAATAACAAATAACTGAGGAATTTCAGCCACACCTCTCTGTTGTCCACAAGTGTCATCGCTGGCCGCATGACCAAGGTAAAATTTACAATAGTCCTAAATAAATATCAGTTCTGTTAATGGCTCATGCCAGAAATAGTAGCAAAGATGGTGCAAATAGTATTATTCATTCAAACAAACTATGAAAGGGAGAATTTAACTGTAACCACTCACGAAGTATGTATTGATATTACAGGAATTAGGTCTTCCACTTGCAGTTACTACCACAAGCAGATAAGACATTTCCATTTACTTTAAAAAAATAAGCCACATTTAGACGCAATAAAGGATTCAAATTAAAATCAAAAGACAAAGAAGGCTGGCAATTATCCAAGAATTTAATGCTATCTAAAAATATTCCAGTTTTAAAGGAACCCAAAAACATTAAACTATCCAGAGAAATGAACCCAAAAATAGCAGAAATATGTTTCAACTTTAAAAGGGCATAAGGAGTAAAATCCCAGCAACAAACACACAACGAGTTGATTTTGACACTAAAGTTAACCTTCACTAGTTTAGTATTATTCCATATCAAGATTTACTTTGGACAAAGTCAAATTAGATTCTTCAGCTCAAGATCTTCAAGTTAAAACATTATGTTAGAACTGGACCAGAGTAGTTAAGGGAAAAACAAGGATTACGTATTATTAATCTTCCACTCCTGCAATGTGCAGAACAATGGAACAAAAGTACAGCAGTACAGCAGTATAGTCTGATACAAATTCAGGACATTTAAGAGGTCCTGGCTCTCCCAACCCAAATTCCACTTCCCCAATTCCTTTCTAAGTACAACTGACCTTTCACATCTTATTTATACAAGGCACAATAGCACTACCTAAGACTGGTTGTTCCAGTCAACTAACTCTCTCCTTTCCACTTTAAACCTTTCCTGCCCTCCCTTTTCGTTTCACATACACCCTTTTAACTAACGGGTGGTTAACAATACTCTCCCCCAAAACTTTCACCTTGTCCTCAAGGTGAAAATGAGGAAAAAATTCCTGAATAGAGGACAGCAACTCCCAAGAGTTCTCGCAGTCCGGAAGGTCCTGCCATTGAATAAGGACTTCAGCTCCTCCAGCATCATTGTAACGAAGGCGGATGACATCTGCTGGCTGCACCTGCAGTTCAAGGTCTTCCGACAGCATTGGTGACAGAGGCTGCAGTTCAGTAGGGGCTGTGACTTCTTTTTTTAGTGAGGAGACATGAAAAACCGGGTGAATCCGACAATCTGCAGGAAGCTGAAGCTTATACGCAACCTCCCCAATCTTCTGTAAAATCTGGTAAGGTCCATAAAACCGTGGACTCAACTTTTCATTAAGTTTCTTAGCCAAGGACTTAAGTCTATATGGTTGCAGCTTCAAACAGACCCAATCCCCCACCTCAAAAAGAAATTCCCTTCTATGTTTATTAGCCTGAACCCGCATTCTGTTCTGGGCAGCAGCTAAATTGTCTTTTAACTCTGCCAGCATAGCATCCCTTTCCATAGTTAATTGATGGACTTCCTCAACTGATGAAGGGAATATAGTACCCTTAAACAATAAGGGAGGGTCTCTGCCATATAAATTCTTAAATGGGGTAGATTTGGTAGAACTATTATAGTTGGTGTTGTACCAAAATTCAGCCCAACACAACCATTTAGGCCGTTCCTTTGGTTTAGTACCGGTTAGACAGCGTAGATAGGTCTCCAAGCACCTATTAGCCACCTCAGTTTGGCCATCGGATTGCGGATGGTAAGCTGAACTATATTTCAACTTAGTGCCCGCTTGCCAAAATAACTCTGTCCAGAAATGACTAAGGAATACTTTGTCTCTATCGGATACAATAGAAGTGGGAAAACCATGTAAGCGAACCACCTCCTTAATAAAGATTTCAGCAACCTCAGCTGTAAAAGGATGAGAAAGGGCCAAAAAATGAGCATATTTTGTAAGCCTGTCAACCACTACCATGATGATATCTTTCCCAAAAGCCTTAGGTAGACCCCCAATAAAATCCATAGAGATATCTGACCAAGTGTGGGTCGGAATAGGTAAGGGTTGAAGGAGACCCGCAGGAGAAAGAGTTTGGTATTTATTTTTTTGGCAAACATCACAGGCTGCAACATACCTCTGTATGTCAGCCTTCATCCCATCCCAAAATACCAGATTAGCAACCTTTTTATAAGTACGGAAGAAGCCCAAATGGCCTCTCAAAGGAGAATTATGAAACTCATTCAAGATGGCAGGTATACAGGTGGATCTCTTGGGCAAAACTAGTCTGTCCTTGTAGTATAGGGTGCCCCTTTTTAATTGATATCCTGTGTGTGATGCTGAATCCTTAATAAGGTCTTGCAGCACCAACAGTAGCCGTGGATCTTCACCCCAAGTATCCAAACCATTGATGTTAACAACGGAAATAGCTGTATATGTCATTTTCCTTGATAATGCATCAGCTGCTTTATTTTCAACCCCAGGCTTATATCTAATTTTGAAATCAAAGCCTATTAGTTTGGATGTCCATTTATATTGATCCTTTCCCATTAAACGCTGATCCGCTAAGAATTTAAGACTCCTCTGATCAGTATGAATAATAAAATGTCTCCCCATTAAGTAATGCCTCCATTTTTGGACTGCCATAACAATTGCCATTAATTCCCTCTCATAAACTGATTTCAATTGAGCTCATTCAGATAGTCCATGGCTGAGATAAGCGAGAGGTCTGCCCTCCTGCAGTAGAACAGCTCCCAAACCTTTGCTAGATGCATCGGTTTCTAGAGTAAAAGTCTTAGATAAATCCGGTACTGCCAACACTGGCAAAGTAGTCATAGCTGTCCTTAAAATATCAAATGCTTCTTGAGCTTCTTGGCCCCATTGAAATTATCCTTTTTCAGTAGATGAGTGAGAGTCCTGGCTATGCGTCCCTAGCTCTTGACAAACCGTCTATAATACCCAGTAAGCCCAAGAAACCCTCTCAAGCCTTTCACATCAGTAGGAATTGGCCACTGTAACATGGCGTCTACTTTCTTCGGATCAGCTGCTACACCTTCCTTGGAAATTACATGACCCAAATACTCAATTTGATGCTGTCCAAAACTGCATTTTTCCTATTAACAAACAAATTATGGTCTCGCAACAGTTGCAACACCACCCTTAGATGACCAAGGTGAGCTTCCATATCTTAACTATACACCAAGATGTCATCGAAGAAAACCAAGACAAATCTCCCTAAAAATGGCCACAGCATTTCATCTATGAGGGACTGAAATGTAGAAGGAGCATTTGTTAAACAGAAGGGCATTACTAAAAATTCATAATGCCCTTCACGCGTGCGAAAAGCCGTCTTTGGAATTTCTTCCTCCCGCATTCTAATTTGATGACACCCCGATTTAAGATCCAATTTAGAAAAAATAGATGCTCCCCCTAGTTCAACAAGTAACTCATCAATCACTGGAATTCGAAACTTGTCCGGAATAGTAATCTTATTAAGTACCCTATAATCCACACAAAACCACCATGCTCCATCTTTCTTCCTGACCAAAATGATAGGGCTGAAATACGGACTCACACTAGGCCTTATAATACCTACGGACAGCATCTCATCAATTAACTTCTCTATTTCAGCCTTTTGGTAGTGGGGGTACCGATATGGCCTGAGATTAGGAATAGTAGCCCCCTCCTTCAAGGAAATGGCATGATCATGTCTTCTAGATGAAGGCAAACCTTTGCTTCTTGGAAAATATCCTCAAAATCCTGCAAAACTGATTCAATTTCAGTTGGCATGATGTTTTCTACTGCTGTGAGACTGATTAAGGCCTTGTACTCTATATAATAACCCTGCCCTTCATCTTGTAAGCCCTTGATCATGGATTTTAGCGAAGTAGCAGACCTTGATAATGAAGGTTCCCCTCTAATTGTGACCCATTTCCCTCCCATACGCATCTTCATAGTGAGATCTTTGAAGTTGGCTCTAATTTCTCCAAGGCCCTCCAACCAATCCATTCCCAATACTACATCTTCTCCTCCTAGTCCAAACAAAAAGAAGTTCTGCTGAATTTCTATATCCTGTAGCCTTAACTTCACCCCTTGACAAGCCCCCTGACATTTCACCCCATGTCCATCCCCCACTTCCACAAAGTAAGTAGGAGTTTCCTCCACTGGAAGATTTATTCCCCCAACTATCTCAGTGGATATGAAATTATGGGATGCCCCACAATCTACCAAAACCACTACTTTCCTACCTGCTACTTCTCCCCACAATTTCAATGACCTTTTCGAAGTCAATCCCATGATACTGTGGATAGATAGCTGTAAAGCCTTGTCCTCCATTATCATCTCTTCCTGCAGTTCCACACTCTTCTCTGGTTCCCCATCTTCAACTTCATCTTCTAGCATCATAATCCGGTAATGCTTAAGTTTACACGGATGTTCTGGACTATACTTCTCATTGCAGCGGAAACACAAGCCTTTTTTAATTTTTTTCCTGCAATTCAGCCTCAGATAACCTTTCAAAACTTCCTCCCCTTCTGTTCATGTCACTGGTTTTTGAGTTATTATTCTCACTGTTGGCTTTAAAATTAAAGTGTGGTCTGCTAGTATTAGAGCCCACCATTGATTCACCTCTTGGCATGCTAAAACGGGAATTGGGCTTGAGCCCAATGTCAACTGTAGCACTTTTGGATGATGGAAACCCACTGGAATACGACCCAGTCTTCGTGCTCCCTCCCACATTGCTTCCCATCCCACTCCTACTCAACACTTGATTCTTCTTGTCGATGAGTTGCGCCAAATCCATGGTTTCCAACAAGGAACCGGCCGGATGCAGCTTCAATTCCGCACGAATCTCCTCCCTCAGTCCGTTCAAGAAAATTCCACAAAGAAAATATGGGTCGGTGCTCCTTTGCAGTCCCGTGTAAAGCTCAAACCCCTCACGAAACTCTTCGACCGACCCTTCTTGCTTCAGCCTAAGCAAAATCTCATACGGGTTTTGCACCATCGATGGCTGAAATCTCCTCACCACTGTGTTCCGGAAAACGTCCCACGTCGCGTTCAGAGTGCAGGATTCCCACCATTGGAACCAACTCAACGCACTGCCCTCCATAGCCACCATCACTGCTTGTAGTTTCTCTTTATCAGACACCCCTTTGACTTGAAAATAGCACTCTACTCGATTTACCTTCTGGGGTATCTTGGGCTTGTGCAAACGATCCTCTATCGCCTCTGTTCTTGGACCTTCTAATGAATTTCCCCCTATGCTTTCGTTTTCTTGGCTGGTTTCTGGGGCTTTCTGTGTAGGTTCACCGTGAAACCCACAAGTCAGACACAGTAGTTCTTTAAGAACGTCCTCTGTTCTCTTCATCCTAGCTTCTTGCAACTCCTTCCAATTTCTTTCTTCTTCCACTTGTCGTCTCCAAGAGTCAAAAACCCTCTCCAAGGACTCTAACCATGCCTCCATTCTTGTGTTCACCATGAATTGCTCCCTGGATGGGAGCTCTGATACCAGTTGTTAGAACTGGACCAGAGTAGTTAAGGGAAAAACAAGGATAACGTATTATTAATCTTCCACTCCTGCAATGTGCAGAACAATGGAACAAAAGTACAGCTGTACAGCAGTATAGTCTGATACAAATTCAGGACATTTGAGAGGTCCTGGCTCTCCCAACCCAAATTCCACTTCCCCAATTCCTTTCTAAGTACAACTGACCTTTCACATCTTATTTATACAAGGCACAATAGCACTGCCTAAGACTGGTTGTTCCAGTCAACTAACTCTCTCCTTTCCACTTTAAACCTTTCCTGCCCTCCCTTTTCATTTCACGTACACCCTTTTAACTAATGGGTGGTTAACAAATTAATGGGAAGTTGGACACTCAACAGACTATTCATATATCAACAGAAGTTGTCATATAATTTGCTTTTGCAAAGCATTCCAAAACATGCATGTACTTGATTCTGAGTCAAAAAAAAGATATTTTTCATTTCTTTCAAGTAAAATTAGGCAAACCATAGATGTTTCCCATCAGTGACAGTGAGACAACACATCTTCAAAGTGAAAAGTATCATTGGGCGCACACATGATTTGTTCACAGGGTAAGATAATGGGAAAATGGAACCTATTAATTGATTTTCCCTTTGGTATTTACTGTTTCCAGGTTTCAACTGATTAACAGTCCACAAGACCCACAGTTCAATGAAAATATATTGTAATTAAAATTACAGGAAATGTGGACCTTGAATTATATGGTTTGTTCAGAAACAGAATAAATTGCAACTTCAGTTATCCATATTATATCAATTAAGCATCAAATTTACATAAAAAAATCCAGTTCCATAAACATACATAAACCAAATCTGAATTATTCAATTTGTTTTTTATTCTTTCCCTCCTATCTAAATCCTTTGTTCTTTTCTTAGGAGGCAATGTGCAGTTGAATTGTAATGTGAGAAAGATTTTCTCTTCTCAGCCATGAGTATGGAATCCTTGAATTTTCAAATGCCTCTATATCCACAGATTAATCCCAAGAGTTCAACCAGTACTGCAAGGCTCCGTAGGCTAGTGAACTAAACCGTTTGTATCAGGGTAGTCAATTGTGGCAAATAGCGCCCTATAGCGCCAATGTGTCACATCGCGGCCTCCAACCGCTATGTGTGATCCATCGCATCGCGCTTTGCTGTTGCACATGTCACGGCCAGGATTGCGGACAATTGCGGCTGGCGTGGCCACTCCACTGCAAAGGCGCGAAAATCCATTTTTTCCCAGAGTTATTTGGGTTTTCCCACCCATTTTTTTGGGAGATTTTGTTGATTTCCCATCCTTTTTGCATCAAAAGGAGTTTAAGGTTAGAAACATGGTTGTCAAAATCACTATCTTACTCGTAGAATCATACGATTTTCTATGAGTTTGCTTTGCCTGAATGATCACGATCTCAGCAAAAAATCATTTGGGTGGGATCACTGTCAGATCGCGTGCAAGCTTGTAGGATTGCTGGGATCTTACTTTTCTTCCATTTCCACCAGAACTCCGAAATGAGGGTGGATCTAGCCTGTCGGGTGCTTATCCGGCCCAAGCACCACTTTTTCCTTGGTGGATCGGTAACCATCCATCCCAAATGTGGAAACCCTTATGTGTCCTTTTCTGTGAGAAATGATCGTGCAAACTCCCCTTCTCCAAGTGCAAAACCATCATCCCCTTCTCCTAGTGCAAAACCCCTGCTTTTGGTCCCCTTCTGCTAGTGCGAACCCCTTCTGGTCTGATGCGAAGCACCGTGCAAAGCCCTCTGGTCGGTGAGTGGTGCAAACCTCTCGTGCGAAGGCCCTTCTCTAGTGCAAAGACCTCTCCTCTGATGCGAAGATCTTCTGCTGTGAAGCCCCTTGTGTGAGTGGTTCTGGCTTTGGGTGCCTCTCTTTTTGGGTGGGTGCTGCCTGCTGTGTCTACCATGTGACTTTCTTTCTTCTGAATTCTAATAATTTGATTTTTAATTTTTAGGTGTCTATGTATAATGTAATAATTCTTAATTTTGTATACTTTAATTTTTAATAATTCTGAATTCTAATAATTTATTTTAAAAACGTGATTCTTAATTTGATTTCTTCTGAGATTCTTATTTTGCTTATTTGTGTTATTTTATACGTATATTTATGCTCTTGAATATAATTTTATATGACAGGTAGTATCTTATGTTTTGCGTTATGATCTCACGTGTTACGTGTCTACCTCCCCTTTCTGATCCTAAGCCGATTTACAATTTTGACAACCTTGGCTAGAAATCCTTCTTCCTTCCAAGGATTTTGCCCCATCTCTGTTCAGGAGCTCTGTACACACTGCAAGAGCTCTGTCCAACCCAGTTCGCACATTTCCTGACCAGGTCCCAGTCACCAGTGCCATTTTCGGCCAGCCCACCACATTTCCGGCCAGCCTACCCCCATTTCTGGCCAGCTTTAAGCTTGAGGTTGTTTCTTATCAGTGCCCCTGTTTCTCCTTTCTTTCTAGTTTCAGTTTTTTTTTTTCTATTTTTAATTATTTGCTTTTGTTTGGTCCACCGTCCACTCCTATTTTTTTTTTGTTTCTACTTTCTAGCTTCTACTTTTTTTCCCTATTTCTACTTAAGAGACTTAGACTTATTTAGAATTTGGTGATGTACTTTTTATGTTGTTATGCTTCTTCTTGTTATTGACTTATTGTTATTAGTTATACCCTTGATTAATGATGATTGTGTTTATGACTTTTGAGTATTAATGATGAATATGTCTTAAATTTTGAGTAGTTTAGTTTTGAGCATTTATATGTGTGTATTATAAATTATTTGCATTGTATCCCCTATCTTTGGAATAGTGGCCGCTCTGCAATCTACTATACCACTATAGCATTTTTGGGGTCGGCAGCTCCGCGCCGCTATCTAGGATTAATTACTATGGTCTGCATATAATAGCACTAAAATAATACATCTTACACTTCACAAGTATATCATTCTACAAAAATAGTTCTTCCTATTAAAGATGAATCTGTAGCACTTGAATATTGTGTTGTGATAAAATCTTTATGAATAAGCACACCCAAGCATTGTAAATCAGGTCAAGTGACATTATAAACAAATAATCTGCCATCTGACAGGGAAGAAAATTAGCAAAATGTTGCTTTGATGCCCAAGGGTCATTGTCAAATAAAATTGGCATTCTTAAGGAAAATCAATATATATATATATATATATATATATATAGAATGCATTCACTAATACTAAGTATCAGAACTATGTAATTTATTATGACAAAAAATGACTAATTTTATTTACAATGAGAAACAAAAGTAAGTATAAATCAAACAAATGAAAGAAGAGGAGTACCTTTTGTTTTTCACCATCAAGCCAAGTAAATGTCAACCGCTTCCTCTTAAATGCATCCACAGCTGGAGCTAAGGATTGATTTTCATATGATGCATCCACCTTGCTATGCTTCGACAATGTTTCTTGAACCCTGCACATAGTCTATGGACTCGTATTACATCTGCTAAATTTGAAGACTACATGCTTTTTTAAAAGACAAATGTCTAACACTACAAAGTACAAGCAGCGCAATTACTATAAATTGTGCATCTATATGGAAAAGTAATCACTGATCATAAAAAGGATGTGTAACATACACAACTTTTCAAAATACAAAGCTATTGTTACATTTCAAACAAATATAAATCTGAAGCTGAAGCCATAGATCTACTTTACAAGGAACCTCATCAAAAACCAGATACCCCCAATAATGGGATTTGACTTTTGTATGGCCAAATAAGCATAATTCATAATGTAAATGATGAATTCACACCTACTTTCTGGAACATATCATTGAAATTATGTCCAAAGGAAAAGACAAAAATACATACTTCACGCATTTTGTTCAATTCCAGACTTGGCCTTCCTACTGCAACAGCGCAATACCAAATAACTGTATCATATCCAGCACGAGAATAGCCAAGGGGATCACAGCCTAGCTCCATTGATGTCACACTCCTTAGTTGTGGAAGCTCTGGAAGGAGAAAGGGGAGAGAGGGGCAAATGTAGCAGATCAATAAGGGCTTATAAAAAATTTTCAGCATATAAAATTCTGAGTTTCAACAACACAATAGGGGCATAACTTGCAACCAAAAAGTCACAATGATAATGCCATGACAGAATAACATATTAATGGGTATCAGATGAGAAGTAACTTATATATGCCATGAAATACCACTTAAAAACTCGATGATAATATTGTACACCTATTATCGATCAAAAGAGTTCACTAATAAAGATTAACTCTAAGGGCCCTGGCATATTGGTATAATGTGGATAAGAGTAGTTATTGAGTGATTCGTAGTTACAAGAAGTTGATAATGACATGATAACCCAAATACACTTTTCGTATATAAACAGACTAAACAGTCTTTGGTTAATATTGTGGTCCAGGTTACATGCATTAAAATGAAGTCCAAAAATTAGTCAAAAATCATTAGCTAAGTAATTAGAGTCCGCTCAGGTTTTTTTTTTTTTTGGTTTCTTTTTCTGATAAACTAGATACCGAAGTTTTCTAAAACCTAAAGTTTTATAAACTACAAAGTATTTTTCATGCAGGAATGAAGTATTTTATTCTCCAACGTTCTTTGGTTTATTCTGGTTTTAGGTTTAGGATTAGATCTCTGTCAACTTTAAGATCTGTTGAAGCTGGTGGACTCCTCCCATTGACAAATTCTCCACCCTATTTTCCCAACCCTTTCACTCCATTATACCATTTAAAGAATTCCTGGCTGCATGACCTCCCAACCCACCTCCCTCAAAACAAGCTAAAAAAAAAAGGCAAGGAAAATTTTGTTTAAAATAAATTGTAGGTATCAAAAGTACAAGACAATCTAAACCATAAATCTAGTTCTACCTTGCTGTTTATTATTTTCCATCATATTCAGAAAAAATGAATTGTTAACTGAACCTGCAACACAATGCGCATATAGTCAGTCAAATGAAGAACAAAAGTCAAGTCAAATGGTTCTCAGGTAGCATGAAAAAGAAGAAACAGACCATGGTGCACGACAGGCTTGACACCTGGGTCTTTAAGAAATACAATAGCAGGTGCAGATTCCACCCCAAATCTGCCAATAAAATCAAATAAAACAAAATAAATTCAATACTTTATACCAGATCAAGCAATGAATAATAAGCTGGTTAAACATAATAAAAAATATTCATAACACTATCTTCTTCTATATGGAAAAAGCAACATGTAAAATAAAGTTTCCCACTTAAAATTTTGTGAAAATAGCCACTTACGCTCCCCACCAATAGGAAGATTCCTCTTCCCGCCAGAGAATGAATGCAAATGAAGCATAAGCCCAATAGTCTTTAGCTGCTTGTCGTATAAATGGAGTAGCACGCTCCCCAATTTTTGAGAAAAAGATGACTTTTACCTATAATCCAGGGGTCCACAAATCCTAAACAATTAACTAAAACAGATAAATTCAAATATAGATCTACTGAAGCAAAGAGCATGTAATCGAGATTAAGACAAATGTGAGCAGTTTGCAGAATATTTTTTATAAGAAACATTCATCAGAAAGTACCAAAAGACCTGCCAATTATAGGAACACAAAATATAAGCATGACATACACCAGCTAATTGCCTCAGACAAAAAGATGAAAAGAAAAACTTACTAGAGAGGCATTTGGTACACAGAGCAGGTATCTAAGATGCCTAGGCATGAGATGTCTAGTTATAAGATTACTGGAAATGTAGGATTCCCATGTATGATATGGCATCTTAAATGCCTACACTAGTGTGATATCCTTATTAGGTTCCACCTAGCAATCTCAGAAATATATCTTTGAATTTACAAAACTACCCTTTTCGATTTTTGTATGGTATCTTATAAATAATTATATTTATATCACAAGTTATTATACCATAAAACTAATGAATTTTTAATAACATAATAACAATAAACATTGTATCGTTGTTTAATAATGATAGATACACACCCATCTCTAGGGTGTATACTAGGAGAAATGGGTGGGGTAGCAGGGAATCACTCCCACATGTAGGCAAGGGGTGCAAGGTCCTGTTTTGTAATTACCTACACACACATGGCAGGTGGCTAGGAAAGCAAGAAAAGGAATCGGATAGGATAAAAAGGAGGGCAGGAAGAAAGGGAGGATAGGCAAGAATTTGGTAAGGAAAGGATTGGGAGGAGCAGGCCCTCAAAGCTCTGCATTATCTTTCTTTCTATTTTTTTGTTTCATACGAGAGAGTGTGGGGAGTGCAAAGTCTGTATCTGCTGGTTTCTACCTCTAAATTCAATAAAATCTATTCTGATTTCTGAGTTCTTAACAATTGGTATCAAAGCTCCCAATCTTGGGAGCTGTGGTACATCACGCCAGAGATGGAGATTCCAGCGATTGATGGAGGAGATGCATATTGGTGGCTGATCAACACGGTACAGTATTTAGATGCGAAGGGAACACATGATACACAGAGACTATCGAAGGCAGTGAAGGGCCTTGCTGGGTTCCAGTGGTGGAATCAGTGTCATCCAAAGGCGACTTGGTTCAGATTCCAGGTCGCACTGATCCAACATCTCAAGCCGGAGTTTAGCCCATATTTGCTGGTGTTTGAAGAAGAGGAACCGGAGAATTTGGAACCAAAAAATTTGGAGTTAGAGGACGAGGAAAAGAGAATCAAGGAGGGATACCTCCCTCGAAACATGGCTGTTACGCCAGAGGTGGTGGCAGAGGAAGAAAGGAGGGGCGGTGACATAGGAGAAGCAACCGAGGCTGAGGAAGAAGAGAAAACAGAGGAGACAGTAACAGAAGAGGAGGAAACGAAATCATTCTATGGGTTGGAGGAGGTCAGAATTGAGATTGAAGAGGAGCTCCTATAAGAAGACCCTTTTCTAGGTCGTATGAAGGTGAGGTACAACCGGCCATGTTTAGGTGGCCAAGATAAGAGAGACACGGAGAAGAACCCGTTTCCTTGGGGTTGCGGTATAGATAGAAAAGGTAAGAGATGGGCGGACAAGGTTGCAGAGCCATGGGTCTTGAGTGTTCTGGCCAGGTCACCACTGTCGGAGCCACCAGGTGCTGGTTCAATGTGTGTCGCTGAAGAGTCCCTTCAAGGAGACTGCATCTGTGTGAAAGTGAAGGTAGAGGAGGAAGAAGTTAGGGCAGAGAAAGGTGAGTATGGGCAGGATTCCCCTTTAGCAATGACGGGCCAAGCCCAAATCAGTGAGGAAAGGAGAGGGTTTTATGAGAAATGGAGGCTAGAACCTTATATTGGGCTGGAAAGTGGGACATATTCAAAAATAATAGAGGTTTCAACTGTACCCACAAGAACCCAATCCACCAGAACCACTGTAATGAATTTTGGGCCACGGCCCAAAATGAATATTAAAGCTGGGTCTAATAAAAAACGGGTAAAAATCCCTAATACAGAGGGTGGCAATTCTAACGAGGGAATACGGGATGAATCCAAGAGGAGACAATGCAAAAGCTTTTCTCCTGCTTGTGAGAAGGCTGCTGTAGCATTCAAAGGAGTGAACACAAATATGGCTGAAAAAATATGATGCTTTCGTGTTTGATTTGGGAAAAAGATATGAAGCTGCTCACTGTATTGTTTCCAGATGGACGTGATGGGCAAGCATTCACCCTTAAGGATGAAACATCGGATGTCTTATTTGAATGGAAGGCAGCCCTTGAACAAGGCCTTGCACAAGTACCAAGGGCAGCCTTTGTCATGGGACACAATGGGATTTCTCATAGTGCAATTAAAGAAGCAATGACACTGTTTCATGGACAAAAATACCACAGAAAACAGAGTGTTTGACCCGGAAGAGCCAAGGCTGTGTTGGGGATGGAATGGTGGGGTTGGGTGGAATTACAGGAGTATTGGACAGCTACTCACCTTATTGATACCTATACTGACTTCCTTAGAAGAAGCACCAACAGAAATGTCCAAATGGTAGCAGAATTTTATGCTGAAAACATCAGCAAAGAGTTTTAAGACTCTACTCTTAGTGCCAATATTATAGAGGACAAATCCCAAAATAGGGTTCCTGACTGCGTTGATAATCTTGCCCAAGCAAGAATTATGCTATGGGTTTTGATTGCGGATAAAATGGAGACTGCCATTAATATTGGTTTTGATAAACCAGATTATAATTCATTTAGAGAGTCCACTAATTCAAGCAGTAGAGAAGGAAGGGGACAAGATAGCTATGGCCAAGGCGTCAAGGGAAAGTGCCCTCCATCAGATATTTGAAGGTGCTGCACAGCTTACTGCATCCAAAGATACCTATGCTGCAGCAAAGGTGCTAATTCAATGGGAATATCTTCCCGATCATGGAAGTTCCTGGAACTGCTGTTGTATTATTGAAGGGGGTGCTGTTAGCAAAGCAAAAGAGGTTCCATTATGGTTTAAGCAATGGGACCTCGGTGGGAGTTTCTTCCAGCTGCTACAAAACCCCTACCCTAATTTTCACCTTGAGGACAAGGTGAATCTTTTGGGGAGAGTATTGATAGGCATTCACCCTTCACTAGGGTGGTATACTAGGGAGAATGGGTTGCATAGCAGGGAATCAACAGTTTGCAGTGGTGCAGTCTGCAATGGTGGAATGGGACCCCAGTACAACTGCAGAGGCAATGACACCCTGTTTCATGGCCAGGAATGCCACAAAAAACAAAGCACTAGAGGAGAATGGAGGCACTCACTCTTGTGTTTGATCCAAGAGGAATCAATGACTTTCACCTTGAGGACAAGGTGAATTTTTTTTTGGGGGGGAGTATTGATAGATACACACCCATCTCTAGAGTGTATACTAGGAGAAATAGGTGGGGTAGCAGGGAATCACTCCCACATGTAGGCAAGGGGTGCAAGGTTCTGTTCTGTAATTACCTGCACACGTGGCAGGTGGCTAGGAAAGCAAGTAAAGGAATCGGATAGGATAAAAAGGAGGGCAGGGAGAGAGGGAGGATAGGCAAGAATTTGGTAAGGAAAGGATTGGGAGGAGCAAGCCCCTCGAAGCTCTGCATTATCTTTCTTTCTATTTTGTTGTTTCTTACAAGAGTGTGGGGAGTGAGAAGTCTGTATCTGCTAGTTTCTACCTCTAAATTCAATAAAATCTATTCTGATTTCTGAGTTCTTAACAAAATAACAATTCTAATAATCAATTTTTAATAATTAAAAACTTTTTTAGGCATGTTTCTTGTTATTATAGATAAAATTATTTTTTGCAACATAAATTAATGAGAGGATAAAAGTGTCAAGGATGAATAGGTATTTTTCAAAAGGAATGGAAATTAATATGGGGTAAAACTTGGTGGTGAGCAAACATGAAGTGAATCAATGGGAAATTGGGGTGGATTGACATCTGGATTTTGGTGAGAAAAAAGAAGAGATTTCACCCTGAATATGGGCTTCCCTCTAGTGGCTTTTCCACTCAACCATCCTTCTCTCTCGATGAATAGTTGGAAACAACACAATAATACACTGTAGTGTTGTTCAATTTGTATAATACCCCACTGTATTGCTGGATACAAAAGAATATCAGAACTCCTTCACAGTTTCATGCTTTTGTATCCATAAATTATGAAACCCAAGAAAAAAAAAATAACTCGAATTGTTCATTGGGCTGCACATGTTGGATGCTTGGGGTCATATATCAGCGCACCAACATCTCCTAGGGGTATGCTTGGTCAGGAAGGCAAAGAAAAAGGAAGGGAATAAAACTAAAATTGGAATGGGATAGAAATGTTTTAATTTTCACTCCTTTACATGCTATCGCAGAAGAGGCACAAAATTGTGGGCCTAGAGTGAAAATGAGTTACATTCTGATAGGAACCTCCTTCAGATATCAGAAACTGGGATTGGAATCCAGAATTTACAGGTAGTGTAACTAGAAAATAAGAAGGAAAATACACGGAAAGAAAAAGATAACCCAAAAAGATAACCCAAGCTTTCGAGAGGCTAGGTCTCTCCACCCAAAACTTACTCAATATTCTGCCTATCCCCTCTCTCTTCTCTTCTCTTCTCTCTTCTCCTCTTATTCCATTCCCACTACCCCATTCTTCCCTCTGCCCCACCTGCCACATCAGCAGGTCGTTACAAGGCAAATCCACAAATGCACACACCTTTCCCACATGTCCACTGATAGATACTGTTCTAGAACTAAGGTGTACCATGGGGGAAAAGAAGGAAATGGCCACAGAGAAATGGGGACGTGAGTGGGCATGTGGGAAAGGTGGAGCATGGGTGGTTTTGCATTGTAACAACCTGCTGATGTGGCAGGTTGGGCTAAGGGACAGAATGGGGTAATGGGAAGGTGATAGACATAGTCCCAGCTAAGGTGTACCGGGAAAAAAGGGAATGAAGAGGTGACAGCAGGGGGGTGGGCAGAAATGGACCTGCTGCACCTACTGCACAATCTGCACCTACTGCACAGTGAATGGTACCTGTAGGGGGATGGGCAGAAATGGACCTGCTGCACCTACTGCACAATCTGCACCTACTGCACAGTGAATGGTACCTGCAGGGGGATGGGCAGAATGGAGAGGTGACAGAGCAGGGGGATGGGCAGACTGCTGATTGCACATGAGAATGGGTGATTGTACTATGGGATGCTTAAAAAGATCGAATGGTTCTGATTGGAGGGGGGATGAATTGAGTACGGGAATTGGGACTTTTGGCTGGGAGGTTTGTAGACCCTCGAAGCTCTGCATTTTCTGTTTCTGTTCTTTTTATTCTATCCTTGTATTTTTCTGCTTTCTGTTGAGTGTTTTCCTTATTTCTCTGTTAGTGTGAGGACCTGCACGGTTCTTGTAAGTGGGATTATTCCCATTTTCAGCAATTGAATATCAAGGTTCCTATCATCCACACATGTCCCCTATTCCCCGCTGCCATTCCCTTTTCCCCACGGTACACCTTAGTCATGGGACAGCGTCTATCACATTCCAACTTCAACAGTTCCACTTTTTTTCTTGTACCACACAAGTATAAAGTAATTTTTATCTCAAACTTTTCATGGCCCAATTGTTTAGATTTGTGCTCTCCCCTTTCCCTCTCTTCCAACTTCTTACTTCTTCACATAGTTGACATTTGTTTTGGATTTTCGGTTCCTTGGCCAAGTTAGCCAAGTCTCCCTAAACCAGCCAGTTCACTCCAGTTTGATAGCATGTGTGGTCTGATAGGCTGCTCGGACAGACCAGAGGACCAGTTTGCCGATTTACTGGTTTGAGCCGAGTTTTATAACACAGGTTATTGTTCATTTACCGGTATTAGGGTAGAGAAATCAAGACAGGAGAGAAATATCATTGAGTTGGAATTTTTGTTGCTTGCCTCTGTGCAAAAAGGCACCAGTGCTGCCTTCAGTGAATTCACTAACCTTGATAGTTTGAAGTAGCACACATAAAAGGTGTTTTCTGAAACTATCTCACAATATGAAAGGTCAAAATCAAATATCCACCAATAGTACATTTATTCAAAAGATCATTACCTTAGAACTTCTACTAAGAGCCTTATTCTTAATTAAGAATTAAGAATAATGAAAAGTCAAAGAAATATTCATGTCATGAATGTGTACAATATATCTTAACAAATTGAACCCAAATAAAATGGAAACAATAAAATGTTATGCTTTATACAGGAATCTTTTCATGGGTCAATAATATCCAGATAGATTTTCAAAGACATGCTCAAGAAAAAAAAAAAGACACTACCAGACAAAATTATTTTATATCCAATTTTCTTAAGATACAGGTTGATCAAAAAATTTAGCATGCCATATTTTTAATTTTTTTTGAAAATTGTATCAGATTGCAATTACCACAAAATTGAGTAACAGTTTTACAAATTAGTGACAGCCATAGGTAACCTAGTGACACTGGATAAACTTGATCATGAATTGCAATCAATTATATCATTAAAAAAAATTTTAAAATTCTCACAAGAAATAATGTGAGAATTGCATTTTAGTAAGTGTTGGCAAATATATATGCAATTAAGGAACAATTAACCAGACCAGTGGTTATACCATATATTGACTTTATTAACCACTTAACCAGTCAAAATTTCCATAATTGGAAATATTTTTGCCAGAAATTCCTAAATTGTAATTCACCAAAAAATAATTGGTTCCCAAACTTATACAAGACAACAGAACTTCCATCAACAAATTGTATAACAAGGAGAATATATAAGGGGAGAACTAGCAGGGAAATTATAAAAAGAAAATAATATTTATATGTAAAGAAAATCGGGGAAGAAAACATGAGAAAGCAATGTATGACAATAATAAAAGTGCAAGAGAATTGTACCTTATGATGACTGCTTTTCCCAAGAAAATTTGGCACCTGAAATTTTAGAAGTAGAGTACCAAATAACTTCCAATGAGTAACCATAGGAACTCAAACAAATAAACACTAAACAAATTAGAATGCCATGGTTGTTCAGTCTGCCAAAAGCAAATCAAGTAAATTACAACTTGCAACAACAAAAATAGAATAAGCAAATAAAAGTTAGCTGTCAAATTCATTGGATACGAAGTTATGAACAACTTGTACAACTGATTGCCAGCTGACTTTCACATAGAATTGAAGTATCTATTCACATTCATTTTGTTAAAAACCATTTTCTAAGAATAATATAGAATATTGACTGGGATTTGATTATATAGTTATTTCTATAAGCTGAAAACTGAAACCAGAAACTATAAACATGTATTTGATTATCACTTTGTAAACTTTGTTTCATAGAAAGCAATAAAAAATTCATTCAGAAGCTTTTACACACTTTTAGCAGCATTCTATGTAACTCAAAAAGAAATCAATCAAGCATCATCTATATATAACCTTCAGCTCCTCCGTCATGATTGGGCATTTGTGTTTCTAATGTAAGAGACAGAAGTAACTCAACCATCCCACATGCTTGAACCAATACATCAATCTTTTTTTTGTTTTCTTTGTTTTTTTTTTATAAGATAAGAGTCGGTAAATAAATTTGTACAGAAATGAAAGAAAATCCAACATACAGATTCTGTTTCTATCCTTAGATCTGACGTGAGGAAATATGATTTAAGCTTAAAAGTATACGCTAACCGAAACAGATAGCAAAAGCCATTGAATTCTTTCTAAAATTTTTCCAATAAGAAACCTGAATCACCTTGACACCTTTCTAATCCTAAAATAAGTTATATAGCTTAGTTCGACTTACAAAAACATTTGTCCATAATTAAAGAGCTAAGCTACTCTGGCAAGGTATGAAAAACAAAACACTCTGATTGTTCTATAGAGATTCAAGAAAAAATACAGAAACTGACCAACTCAAACAATAAAACAATAAGAAAATTAGAAAAAAGAAAAAAAAAAACTAAGAGGGCAGACAAGGAAAAATGATCAAGCTTGTTCATATCCAGTATTATATTAATCCCTCACCCATGATTACTGCAGACATTCCCTTATTCAAGAACTTCCTTAAATCGCATCATTGCTACAGAGACATAAACAAAATACTACCAGCATATTTACAGAAAACAGCAGGAACCTTTACAGTTCAGAGAAATTACCAGAGACCCCTTTGAGTAGTACTTAATTTGAGGTAAAGCCAATACAGTTGTTGCAAACCAATTTGTAACCTTGTCAACGGTAAGCTCGCCATCAAACCTAACACAGGGATAAATCATGTATAGTAATTCCATACAGTAGAAAATAACGTATGCAACTATCCTAAGCACACATAATAATAATGTGTAACTATCTAAGCTAAATGTAAATTATTCTCAGTGAATTAAGTTAAAAGGATATACAAAATTGTAATTGCTCATCCTCAAACCCAGGCCTTAATAAAACTCACCTGGTAAAACAATTTGCAGCTTTACATCCGGGAGGAATAGCAACAAGAGATGGTATTCCTGAATAAATTTTTGAAATAGGTTAAGACAATCCGCATATGATCCTTCTCTAGTAAAATTTAAAATGGTCATCTACCTTTCAAGACACAAAACATGTATTTGAAAATCAAGTAGGATTAGTGGCAATTTCTAGAACTTCCCATTTCTCAGAAAATGCATTTCTAGTACCAATACTCAGATGAACAACATACATGTACTTTTTGTTAAAAGAAAATTTTCTTTCCAATCAAATACAAGGCCAACATTCATCTTGTATTTTCACATTTTCAGAAAATGCATTTCCAGTATCATTGCTCAGATGAACAACATACATCTACTCTCGTTAAAAGAAGTTTTTCTTTCCAACCAAATACAAGGCCAATATTCATCTTGTATTTATCTTCTAATCATCATACAAGGATATCATCAAACCTGCAACAAGATGATGCAGAAAAGGAGAACCTCACACTAGAAAACACCCACCATCATCCCTCAATGCAGCAAACAAACTTGCTAGGAGGAAATTCTCAATAGTCTTTGATACGAACCTTGGGAGAACCACACCCCAAAAGCTAGCTATTGAGGTGGGAGAGCCCAAGGCCATATAAACCCCACATCAGAATCCCATACTTCCGATGTGGGACTCAAGTCCCACCTTGCAATTGGGTCATAATATTCCACCACGCTCCACAGTCCCGGCGCCCACGCGGGCTGGCTGTGCACTAGCCCTTTTTTTGACTAGTCCTGGGCGAACACTGCAATGCCGGCGTCACCACCCGCGCGCTCGTTTGTAACCGAGAGACATGGTGGAAGGCTCTGATACCAATTGATACGAACCTTGGGAGAACCACACCCCAAAAGCTAGTTATTGAGGTGGGAGAGCCCAAGGCCATATAACCCCACATCAGAATCCCATACTTCCGATGAAGGACTCAAGTCCCATACCTTGCTATTGGGTCATAACAGTCTTTAACACAAGTACATATAGACACAAAACATGCTCAGAATTAACAGCATAAGAGGAAACTACTCTGATCTAGGTAAATCAAGAAACAATCTTTACAATGAATTTACAACTGTAAGTTCCATAAAGAATGCTCCTTATTTTGGGCCTTCATAATTATACTATTATTTTGTCTTTGCATATATATCATGAATTTCAAACAAAACAACTACTCAAACCTGGAAAACAGTTGTTCAGATAGAGATCCAGTAAGATAAACATAAACAAAAGGCAGAAAACAAAAATTTGATTGTATTCAGCACTTACCATTTCTGAACAAAGGTTTTCCTGTCGATCTTTTCTCAGCGAGGTATATAGCGAGTTGCACCTCACCAAGTTCCACCATACCAATATTTGCAACCGCATCCAATAAAGAAGCTAAATTTAGAGAAATTAATCAGAATAATTTTATCCTGAAAGTGGTGACCGACATAACAGAATGCTAAAATATCAATTAGATTTAGTCCATGTAAAAAACTAAAGAATAGAACATCATACATGCAATCTTTTTACAAAAGGAAACTGTATTGCCCAAGGCAAAATGACTAATGCCTAAATGCCCTGCCTTCCATTTTGTCAGAAGAACACCTCCAATGAATGAGACAATGAGTGAGTGATAGAGAGAGGGAGGGGGGAGAACCGCTGAATACACCAGAAACTATTAACTTTATCCCCTTATTATGAGACAAGCTTGCATATTTCCCATATTACCTTTCATCTACTTTAATAAGAGTAATGTTAAGAAGGGAATTATATTTCTCTTCCTTTACCTGCCAATGCCGTTTCAAAATATCTACTAACTCAATCAAAAAATTAAATGCTGTAAGTAGATACTGAAAATATTATTCCTATATTCCACATCAACATTTCACATGCATAAAGAAATTATTTATATCAGGAGTTCATGTTCAAGAAACATACCAATCTTATTCCAAGACTCAGAAAACTCGGCACAACGTTTGCTCCCCGATGAATACAACTGATCCAAAATTCATTTAGCATGTATATCAAATCAGAAACTTTTAAAGAATAAGTGAGTTAAAAGATTATGGAATCAGGCAACAATGGTAACTCAGTCTTTACAAGGCAATATCAATCAAATCTATCTTTTAAAATACAGCAAGATACCAAAAAGTGAACTTGGTGAAACCTATTGCATGCCTTCCAGATTTACAAAATGTGACCAAACATAATTCATAGGTTCCAAATCTTCACACAACATGCTGGGATACAAATCAGTTACCAACAAATAGTTACAGTCTCACAAATATTCCAGACATTACTATAGAATAAAATGCATACAGTGGAAGTTTCACCTGGCTTTACCCCTTTGATGTTTGAAGTAAATCACACATAGTGCCTCTAAGCTGGAATTAAAGTAAGATTGCATGATGTCTTGTTTAAGAGATTCTTAATTTTTTTTTTAAAAAAATTAATTAACATCCCTGTTGTTGTTAGGATAATAAGTGGAATGCTAACATTAACCCCTAATATCCCTAACATAGATAACATCCTTCTTTCTTTAGGTTGAACAAATTATTAACATCCTTCCTCAGTTCCCCTTGTTTCAAAAATTATAAAAACCTGCATTCTGGAAACAACAACGCATAACATTTAGCTTATTTGTAATTATGAAAACAATATAATTTATTTTCAACATTTAGCTTCTTTTCCATCCCAAAAAAAAAAAAGAAAGAAACAATCAAATATACTGAACAAGAATCACTACTTCACATCTCTATCTATAAACAAGCAATATCATTCAAGGGTGAGGGGCCTCAAATGTCCAAAAATAAGCAACCAATACTTAGGGCACCAAGAAATATGGAAAGAAAAGTACAAAATCAAACATTCAACTCAATTTCACAAACTTAAATCTTCATTCAATTAAACACAGTTCAAATGAAAAGAATTCCAGAGAGATTATTAGTGGTAAAGTTAGCTAAGTTGTATTACACAAAAAACGAAATAATGATAACAATAATAATAATGAAAGAAAATTAGACTGTGATCACTATAGTTATAATATATCAGCATATTCTACACTGTCTGTACCTGAATTAGCCATGACTTTGAATCTGGAAATATAGACTGGAAGTCACTTGCAGTAATTACTTTAGAAGAATGATCAATAGACTCTGAGAGGTAAAAAATGGTGCATGCATCATTAAAATAATTTCCCTGTCACAAATCCTTTTAAAAACTTCAACATAAATTCCTATCTATTATGATAGATGTCTTGACTAACCGGAAGAAGTGGCATCTAGTAGAGGGAAGTCCAATTCTGAAATACTTTTCCCAGCATAATGCTTGCTGGCACTCTCCAAAACATGCTACCACCAAGAAATCATATAATGTAAGAGGAAAACATATGAGCTGATTGTAAATCAGGGGTGAGAAAAGTACTCATGGAACAGCTCTTACAAAACAGACATGAGCTTTAACGAAACTATGCAAAAGAAAGCACTCACAAGTTGTTCATCAATGCCAAATATGTCATAGTCTCTTTTCCATAAAGGATTTGTCAGCAACTCATAAGCATATCGAATCTGCAAATATGCTCTCAAAATAAATTACATAAACAAAATCATAGTAAATCCACAATACTTGTGTCTAAATGGACAGCCATCAAATATTCAAAATAAATGGTATATGTTGTACATGAAACCATATTATAGTATTTGGGCATATGGTAGGCAAAACAATATCAAATTACAAAGAAGCATATTACAGTCCCATTTCATGAATGCAGTTCCACCCACTATATAGCATGCTTGTGAGTTATAATATCCAAAATAGTTTCAGCAGATCAATTTCGGAGGAGTTACATTGCATGCCAGTCAACCTGCATGGGGGAAAAAAGCACAGCGGACGGTTTCTAATTTTAACAAACAAGCTCAAGTTACATTAACATATCTAATTCCTACACCTGAACTGGCCAGAATCTCATTTGCTTTTCACAAGAACTCTCTCCAGTCTCCACAAACCAGTACCATCATTTTTCCATAAGGACCAATTTAGAAGCAGATGGAATTCAACCCCTACCATGTGTCTCATCTTCCTTGCTGAAATTAACTGGTTTTGCCCCAAAACTACACACTGGTAGAGATATAAAACATCAGGCTGGCTTCACTAGCAAAGACCCAACATCAGCCTGAAATTTGAAATTCTCATACATACACAAAGCTCTCCTCTCCTCATATCACAATGTCAAGGCTGTAGCCGTAAATCTATGATTTTAGCAGATCTGTTGCCTTAGAACCATAATGATAGGATTCATATATTCTTGAAAAGCTCTCTTTTTAGGAATAACAATGTTCAATGAATAATATTGTCTCTAATTTTTAAGCAATAATGTATACTTCATTGAATATGAATCAAAATAGTCCTCCTAAGTAAATAAATTGAATCAGAAAACCAACACAATTCACTTTAACTAAACTCAGACTAAGTTGAAACCAAGTAGAATGATCCCGATTAGAGTGTTTGAGCCATATTTAATAGATTCCCTCTTCACATTACCACATACTCGTTCCTCTTTCGAGATTTCTTTAAGACTTATCCAGAAATAGTTAAAACATAAATTATGTATCAAAAACCTTTTTTTCTTATGAGGAGTCTGTGCATAGCCATTGAACAATAATCTAATTCACAGACTAGATAGCTCATAAATGACCTCTCAAAACTAACCTTTAAAAACTCAAGAGTACCAGAAACTTCCACAGCCGAATTCCTGAAAGACCATTTAACTAGTGTCATAAGATCATTAATTTGCATACTCACAAACCATCAAAAAGCAAACTACATAATACATTTTGCATATTCACAACGAACTTCTACAAGCCACCATGTTCAACCGACTACATAATAAACAAAAATTATTGTGCTATATTTGAATTCTTTTATTAGAATATTAACTCCCCTATTACAGGCATTAAACCCCTTTATATAGCATAGAAACCCTAACTAAAAAACAAATCCTAACACTTATAATAGATTTAATACTAACTGTCTAAGTTAATTTGAATAAAAGGACACTAAAAACATATAAGTAAAATATAAAATATAGTACCCATGCTAAATAGAGTGAACGATATAGTAGCATAAACAATACTCATCTACAATACATTTACCTACAATTAACCCCTTTGTCCTACATCAGTTATACTGTTTGAGACCAAATAATTTAGGCAGTTAACAAGTAGCTGCATTATGCGTCTGCCATACAATAACAGATTTCCTTGTGACCATTACTCAGCTTAAAAGCTTCATGGATCAATACTGTCCTTGCACATAAAAGATTAATAAAGGCTAATGTAGAGATCAAGACACGACCACCGAATGGATGGATGTAAATTTCTTTATTAGTATTTTTCAAAGCTGACATTGTCAAATGCAAAACAACAATAATATCATTCAGTGACCAGTTCCAAAAGACGTTACACAATTTACCATTTAGATTCAAGCTTTTCGTAAGCCTCCTTCACATTGTCGATCGAGCTGTACCTCTCAATTTTCAGAACTACAATCACCAAAAGAAAGAGAAGCAAAGAAAAATTAATTTAAAATTTAAAACAAAAAAAAAAGGAAATCGATAAACACGGAAGAATAGATTTAAACAAAAAGCATAAAGAATAGGAGTCACCGTCGTAATGGGAAGGAGGGAAGGAATTGGGAATAACAAAGAGCTGGTAGAAACATGGCTCCGGCGAAAAGAATCAGAGGCAGCAAGTAGGCTCTGACGGTCGAAGCCATTGAGGGAGAAGGAGTCGCCGGAGGTGTCGCCGGAACCCTAGCCATGTTATGGCGAGACGAAGCAGAAGCAGAGTGATTATGGAATGGAGAATTGGACGGTATTTGTAAGGTTCGTGGACTGATCCACTATGTTGCTGGCTTTATCTACGGAGTAATCATAGCAGGGAGTGTACTCCCATATACCAACGCGACAAACCTCTTCGGAATGTTCAAGGTTGACACTTGATACTCTTCTTCTCTTATACTGCTTCCTAGACCTACATGCTACAAAGTATACTTATTTAGATATAAAATTTTTTATTCCATTGATATTTTATTATTTTCAATTTTTTATAAAGTTTTATTTACATTTTTTATATTGTAAAAAATAATTATTAAAAAAAATAATTTTAAAAATAAAAATATATTTTTGTAAAAAAATTAAAGGAAAAAGAAAATTACTTCATTTATTAAAATGAATATAAATTTTGTAAGTGAAATATTTCGATTATTATAAACTAAACAAATGCCATTAACAATAAAATATTAAACTATAATGCTGTTTATGAAATGATATTAAAATATGAAATGATGATAAACAATAATTTTTTAATAATAATTATATACTTTTATATAATTTTTTAATTTTTATTCATCTTAACCACTTAACATATGTTTAGTGTTACATGTTAAGGAGATATATGGTTATTATTGTGGAGTAATAAGGACTCAAATTCTTTTTTAAAATATATTCAAAAATATTTTAAGAAATATTTAAGTTTAATTTTAATTTACTATCAGTAAAAAATATATAAATTATTATTTAATTACATGTTAATATATTATTAATATAATATAACTTTTTAAATAATTATTATTATAATCAAGCTCATTATTGATATGATAATATAATCCATAATTTATTTTAAAAATGATATCCAATCCATCCATTAATTTATTTTAATGGATGAATATCTTATCAATTTATTTTTAATTAAATATATCTAGACTCCTCCTATATCTAAATATATTCTATTCTTTAAATCATATATATATAGATATTCATTAGATCTAATACATATATTGGTTGATCTATTAACTATTTATTAACTAAAACTAATCTAATCAATTTATATCCATTAAATTTTTTATTATAATTGAATAGATTGAATTTAGATATAAATAGATTGAATCATAAATTAATAGATACAATTGTTAACTCTTATAATTCTAATTTCATAGAGTAAAATAACATTGTTCAATTATAAATTTTCAGTCAATTTTTATTCAGCTTTAAATCTTTAATTATATTTAAAATAAATAAAGAAAATAAATTTATATCAGCTGATATATTACAAATTTTAAAATTTCTAATTATTATACCCAAGTGTCTGACAGTCTATTACTTGGAATTGGAAATATGGATTCATGGCGATGGAGCACGTGCACGAACAACCCCGTCCGTGGCACATTCCTTGTTGGAGCCGGCAAGAATCTTCAAATTTCAGAAGACAAATCCTTTCCCTTTATACATTTTGTTCTTTTGTCAGAAAAGGAAAAACCCTTCATATAACCTCCATATATTTTGTATGGAAAGAAATCATATATATAGTCATTAGGTCACATAAGAATGACGAAATTTCTCAACGTCCAAGTTTCAACTTTAGCCTGACTCTTTTTTTTCACTAAATCACAGTATTAGTTAAGATTTCATCGATTTCGTATTAATTCTTAAAAAATTTTAATTATATTTAAAGTTCTTGACAGATCATTCTATCATTTAAATTAGTTTGTAAAAATTTAAAAATAAGTCATATTAGCTTCTGAATAAGGATTAACTAGAATGACAAAATTAACTATTAAGGACCACGATAAAATTTAAATCTTTCAGGGATTAATGTAAAATAGATAAAAAATTTTAAAAACTACTTTAATGATTTAGTCTTTTTTTTTTCTCTATTTTTATAGAAAACAAAATCAAGCGCATGCATACGTGTCCTTTGATAATTTAAATGCTGGAGCCTGGAAGATATTAATGAGTATTAGAGTCTATAGTCTGATGTAGTTAGTATGGTTAGAGAGTTTGTTATGATCTGTTAGACTCTAGCTAACTGTGGAGAAGTATATAAATACCAATTGTAACAGACTGGTGCATTGATGAATCATTTTGCATTCTATTAGACTAATCTCATATGCTTTTCTTTTCTCCCTCTCTGTTTCACTCTTCTGAAAGCTTTTATGGTATCAAGAGCTTGTAACATCGGCAATGGAGAAAAGCAACGACACGCAGCACTGTCGAGTTCAGGGGCGCAATTGCAGAAGCAATCTTCGTCAAATTTGGTGTCGTTCAAACATTCGGTGTCAGTGAAATTGGACTAGAAAAACTATCTTCTCTGGCAGCAACAAATTCTTGCAGCAGTAAGGGGACACAAACTTCTGAAATTCATCTCTGGAGGCAAAGATTCTCCACCACCTAAATTTTCTTCAGCTGAAGATGAGCTTGCCGGCGAGATCTCCGATGAATTCTTGGAATGGCAGCAACAAGACCAGCTCTTGCTGTCTTGGCTTCTCTCTTCGATGACTAAATCAATGTTAACCAGGGTCGTGGGATGCGAACGTTCTTTCCACAAGTCTGGGAGCAAGTTTTGACCTTTTTCGTTTCTCAAACACGGGCTAAAGCCAGACAGTTCAAATTTGAACTACGGAATACAAAGAAAGATTCCAGGCCTATGAACGAATATCTTCTGCGTATCAAAGCTCTAATTGATTCGTTAGCGTCAATTGGGTGTCCTGTGACTTCTCAAGAACATGTGGAGGTGATTTTAGACAGTTTATCAGATAAATATGATGCTTTTGTTACGTCAATAATCTCTAGACTAGACCCATATAATGTAGCAGAGATTGAATCTCTACTTCTCGCCCAAGAATCTAGGATTGAAAGGCATGCTAAGCCAGTTATGGAATCTATGTCAGTAAACATTGTAAATGCAAAAAACGGAGATAAAAATTCAGTTCAGTACAATGGTCATGGAAGTAGATTTGCAAGAGGATTCAGAGGTAGAGGAGGAAGGTTTCATAACAATAGATTTCGAGGCAAAGGTGGAAGAAATTATTTTGGTGGCAGAAACACACAGATCTGTCAGGTGTGTAGTAAACCGGGACATACTGCTACTCACTGTTTCTACAAATTTGACCATAATTTCCAAACACACAGCTACAATTCTACACAAATGCACCAGAGGCAGCAAGGACCAATGCAGGCAATGCTGGCCACCGCTGAAGTAATTCTGGATCACTCATGGTACCCTGATTCGGGTGCCACCAACCATGTTACACCAGAAGCTCAAAACCTGATGCAAAGTTCAGAGTACTCAGGCACAGATCAAATACATATGGGTAATGGAATTGGATTGAATATAGAACATGTTGGTTTTTCAAAAGTTTTGTCTCCATTTAATTCTTCTAAATCACTGTTATTGCAAGACTTGCTTCATGTGCCCAAAATAAAAAAGAATTTGCTTAGTGTGTCTAAATTTGCGGAAGACAATGCTGTATTCTTCAAGTTTCACCCATCTCAGTGTTTTGTTAAATCTCAGGAAACAAAACAAGTCCTGCTACGAGGAACAATTAGACAAGATGGTTTATATAGTTTCGATGACTTTCAACTCCAGCACTTAAGCCTTTCTCGAGATCAGCTTTCTGATAAACATTCCAAGTATGTAAATTCAGTTGTAAATCAATCATTGTATTCTGTTAATTCAGTTCCTTCAGATTTCCTACTTTGGCATTATAAGTTAGGTCATCCAATGCCAACAACTGTAAATAAAGTACTTCAGCATTGTAAAATTCCATGTATCAATAAAAATGTAACTACTGATTTCTGTTCAGCTTGTTGTTATGGCAAAGCACATAGACTAAGCTCTTCTCCTTCAACCACAGTTCACAAAAATCCTTTAGAATTGATATACACAGATCTGTGGGGACCTTCTCCCATCACATCATCCAATGGTTTCACATACTATATTTCCTTTGTTGATAGTTTCTCTAGACACACATGGATTTATTTCCTCAAAAGAAAGTCAGATGCCTTCCAAGCATTCCTTGAGTTCAAAACAATGGTAGAATTACAGTTAGGATTCAAAATAAAATCTTTGCAGTTAGATTGGGGAGGAGAGTTTAGGTCATTTTCCAATTATCTAAAGAGTCAAGGCATAGTTCATAGGCTCATTTGCCCACATACTCACCATCAAAATGAAGTTATAGAGAGAAAACACAGGCATATTACAGAACTTGGTCTAACAATGCTATCAAAGGCTTCACTTCCACTCAAATAGTGGGATTATTCCTTTTCCACTACTGTTTACCTCATAAATGGACTTCCTTCAACTTCTATCTCAAATGAAATACCTCATACTAAGTTGTTCAAAGTCATACCTGATAAAAACTGGCAGTAACTCCTCAATGTGAGAGAATTAAAAAACCTACGGGACGGTAAAATCTCCACTATCAACAAACAAAGGTACAAGGAGTCTTACAAATACTGGACACACATATACAACCCTTCCACAACATCAAATGGTCACCCACAAGGGCCCAAAGTCATCAACAAGATGAAAAGATCAAAGAAGAGTTCAAAACGTCACCAGAAAAAACAGGGTCAGTTCACGAATTTTTTGGAAATTATTTAGTGCTTTGCTCTCAAATCGCACCAACTACTATGAAGAACTATCAGTGAGGAATCTTCAGTTAAAATTTCAACTAAATCGGACAAGATTTGATGACCCAATCGCTCGTTGGAAGAAAACTGCTCAGAGCTGAAAAAAAGCTGCGCCTCCCCTCCTTTTCTTTCTCACACTCTCGGCAGCCATTCTAATTAAGTTAAGAGAGTAATCATCTTCAAAGCATGTAAGTGACATGCTTAAGAAAATTGAGCTTGGGCCTCAATAGGAAAGAACTAACCCAACAAATCTCCCCCTTCTGGACTAGGTGGAGGCCCTTGCCATCCCTGCGATCAAACAACATGCTTCAAGCTTATCTCTTGACAATGCTTTCGTCATCATATCAACACCATTATCATCAGTATGAATTTTCTCTAATTCCAACAACTTGGAATTTAACACATCTCGTATCCAATGATACCTAACATCAATATGCTTGAACCTTGCATGAAAGGTAGAATTCTTACCAAGATGAATAGTACTCTGATTGTCACAAAACAACACATAACGGTCTTGCTTGAAACCAAGCTCATGGAGAAAATTCTTCATCCATAACAACTCTTTGCAAGCTTCAGTTGTTGTAATGAACTCTGCCTCTGTAGCAGAAAGTGCAACACATTTCTGTAACCTTGATTGCCATGCTATAGCTTCCCCTACAAATTTAACCAAGTAACCTGAAGTAGATTTTCGACAATCAATATCTCCTGCCATATCTGCATCATTAAAGCCAACTAGCACAGGTTTCTCACCACCAAAGCTAAGACTCAAATTGGTTGTACCTCTAAGATATCTCATAACCCATTTCACAGCATTCCAATGCTCTTTACCTGGATTAGAATGAAAACGACTCACAGTACCAACCGCATGAGCAATGTCTGGTCTGGTACACACCATGGCATACATTAAGCTTCCAACAGCCAAGGCATAGGGAATTCTTTCCATCTCTTGCTTTTCTTCATCAATGGTAGGACACTGTTTTGATACTTAACTTGAAATGAGGAGCAAGAGGACTAGAAACAGGTTTAACCCCGTCCATGTGAAACCTTTGAAGCACCTTTTTTATGTACTTCTCTTGTGACAAATAAAGCTTCCTGGAATCTCTGTATCGAGTAATCATCATGCCCAAAATTTGTTTTGCATGACCCAAGTCTTTCATGGCAAAGAACTTGCTCAATTCTTTCTTCAACCCATGAATCCTAGAAGCATTCCTGCCCACAATCAAAATATCATCCACATAAAGTAAAAGAACGATAAAAATCATCATCAGAGAATTTTTGCACAAATACAAAGTAATCTAAAATTGTCTTATGGTAACTCTGCTCCCCCATAACTGATTCAAATTTTTTGTACCATTATCTTGGAGCCTGCTTTTTTAGCCCATAAAGACTCTTCTTAAGTTTACACACATAATCTTCCTTTCCTTTAACTAGAAAACTCCTGGCTGCTCCATGTAGATTTCTTTGTCTAAGTTATCGTGAAGAAAAGCTGTCTTCACATCCATCTGATCAATCTCCAAGTCAAGAGTAGCAGCTAAACCAAGCACTGCTCCATGGAGGACATCTTCACAACAGGAGAAAAAATCTCCTCAAAGTCAACACCCTTCCTTTGACTAAATCCCTTTACAACCAACCTTGCTTTGTAACGAGGTTTGGAACTGTGTTCTTCATTCTTAATCCTAAACACCCACTTGTTCTTCAAAGTTTTCATACCTTTTGGCAATTTCACCAACTTATAGGTATTATTCTCATGCAAGGACTTAATCTCCTCTCGCATGGCTTCAATCCACTGAGCTTTGTGTTCATCTTCCATAGCCTCTTCAAAACACTAAGGTTTTCCCCCATTAGTCAACAAGACAAACACATGTGCAAAATACCTTAATGAAGGCTTCCTGTCTCTTGTAGACCTTCTAAGTGCATTTTTAGGGATTTCCAAAGCTGGTTGTTCTTCATAAGCATCATCATCAACTCCATCATGTATTGGATCAATGGTTTCATCTTCACCTGCACCTATATTCTCTTGATCATCTTGAGCTTCAGCTCTACCATCCTCTTTTCTAGGTATAAAAGGAACAATATCCAGATCAGAAAGATCATTACCAGACTGAACTACTAATTTTTCTGCCTTGTCAATGCTCTTCAATGTTTGATCTTCAACAAACACAACATCTCTGCTTCGGATCATCTTCTTATCAACAGGATCATAAAGCTTGTAGCCAAATTCATCCATGCCATAACCAATAAAAATACACTGTCTTGTCTTCATATCAAGCTTGGATCTCTCATCTTTAGGAACATGAACAAAGGCTTTACACCTAAAGACCCTCAAGTGATCATAAGAGATATCTTTACCTGACCACACCTTTTTTGGCACTTCATACTGTAAAGGAACACATGGTGATCGATTTAAGACATAAACAACTGTACTCAAAGCTTCACCCCAAAAGAATTTTGGCAATCCAGCTTGTGATAACAAGTACTCTAATTCTTTCAACCAAGGTTCTGTTCATCCTTTTAGCCAAGCCATTCAACTGAGGAGTCTTTGGAGGAGTTTTCTGATGTCTGATTCCGTACTCTTTACAATAAGCATCAAATGGCCCTGAACACTCACCACCATTGTCTGTGCAAATACATTTCAGCTTCTTCCCAGTTTCTCTCTCAATTGAAGCCTGAAATTGCTTGAACACACCCAAAACTTGGTCTTTGGTCTTCAATATGAAAACCCATATTTTTGTGGAATGATCATCAATAAATGTTACAAAATAGACAAACCCCCCAAGTGTTCTTATCTTCATAGGACCACAAACATCAGAGTGCACCAAATCAAATATCTCTGACTTCCTTAAAGGTGGGTGACTCTTTGAAAGAAACCCCTGTTTTATTTCCCAGCAAGGCAATGAGTACATTTCTGCAAATGTACACTTTTAAAACTAGACAACACATTTTTCTTGGCTAACATAGTCATCCCTTCCTCACTCATATGACACAATCTCTTATGTCACAAGTCAGTTACATCAACAGACTCAGCTGTATTAAGAACATCTCTGATAACTTTTGCTTGAGTCAAGAAAAGTGTAGTGTGTTTAGTACCTCTAGCCACAACCATGGAACCCTCAGTGAGTTTCCAGTTATCACGGGAAAATAAACTGTCATAATTTTTCATCGCACAACATACCAACAGAAAGCAAGTTTAACCGAATATCTGGAACATATTTCAGACACTTGAGAATTAATTTGGAACCATTTGAGGTCTCCAAGCAAACCTGTCCAACACCAACACATTTTGCTATACCTTCATGAGCCATTCTCACATCACCCAAGTCACCGGGAGTGTGTAGGATGTAAATAAATCCCTCCTAAATGTAACATGAATAGAAGCAGCACTATCAACCACCCAACTGGTTGCATTATCAGTAAGGTTCACAGATTCATACTCTTCAACTATAAGGAAATCATCAGAAGTTGCATTAATCCTATCTTCATCACTGCTATCATCTTTCTTTTTGCTCTTGTCTTTACTAGCCTTTCCATTCTCCTTTTTCAGCTTCCAACAGAATTTCTTTATGTGCCTTTTTTGACTACAATGGTGACACTCAACATTTTTATACCTGCCTCTGGACTTGCTTTTTCTCTGGTCTCCTATTCTTAGAACCTCGGCTCTTGCTTCTCCCCCTAAACTCAAAAATCAAAACATCTGAACTGTGTAGATGATGTACCCTGTGATTTTCTTCGCATTTCTTCATTCAACACACTACTCTTAGCAAGATCCATAGAGATTATGCTGTCAGGAGCAGAATTGGACAATGAAGTTCTGAAAATTTTCCAAGATTTTGGTAAGGAGCCAAAAGAAGCAATAACCCCTGAATTTCTTCATCAAACTTGATACCCATGGCAGATAACTGATTCATAATTCCCTGGAAGTTGTTCAAGTAATCTGTCATTGGTGTTCCATTAATATATTTCAAAGCCAGCAACTGCTTTTATTAAAAACATCTTATTAGTCCTAGTTTTTTGCAATATTCTGAAAACCGGACCGGATCGGCCGGTTCAACCGGTTGGACCGGGAACCGGTCCCCTCACCGATTCGGGCGATCTCTCAGAATCGGTGGGGTCAAAAACCGGTAAAAAACCAGTGAACCGGTTTCGAATCGACTGAACCGGTCAACCCGGCACCGGTCTGTACAGTTGTCGGTTCTCATCCAAGGTCAAAGCCACTGAAGAACTTTAGGACCCTTCAGACGCACTACAAGAGGAAGCACGGGGCGAAGCCATTCGGGTGCAGAAAATGCGGGAAGTCATTTGCTGTGCTAGGGGATTGGAGAACGCATGAGATGAACTGCGGGAAGCTCTGGTTTTGCATTTGTGGCTCCGATTTCAAGAACAAGAGGTCCCTCAAGGACCACGTTCGCGCCTTCGGCAATGGCCACGCTCCGCACAATGTGGAGAGTTGCGATCAGCTGGGCAAAGAAGAAGAAGAAGGCGACGAGGAAGAAGAAGAATCTGAGAGAGAGGGAGGGAGAGAGAGAGAGAAACGAAGTGCGAAATGATGGAGAGTGTAAGCAGTATTCAGCACTTAGCAGTTAGCATAGAGAGAGAAAGAGAGAGGTTTTATTAATTAGTAATATGGGACAGAGTAGCTTTAGTTTTTAGCTTAGATTAGGTTCAGCTTTGGCAGCTACCAGGGGATGGGGACGTGAATTTTATTTTATTTTTGTTTGAAAACCAACGTGAAATGAAGAGTGTGCTGGAAAAGCTGAACCACCATCAACGTGAAAAGGACAGTGTGTTGAAAAAAGCTAAAGCTACCAAATCTAAGTGTTGGAACCTAATCTAAATGGCGTTGGAAAAGGACAGTAATTACAATTTCACAGAAGAGGAGTGACTTGTGTTGGGATTTTGGAATGGTCTTGTTCAACAATTTCATCAGTTTTCATTGTTTGGTTGAGATCGGAGATAAATAGTGAAATGAAAGCTAAATTTCTTGCATTTAATGAAGAAGTATCAGTCTTATCTAATTAAATAATGTTTGTGTGTCATATTTATTGATTATCATGGTAGATTAATATTATATTTGTATAAGATTATAAATTGTAAATTATGTAAATTATATTTTTTTTATTAATTTATATGTTATATTATTATGTAAATTAATGTTATATTGCTTATATGAATATAAAATATTTTTTTATTTTATGATATTATTTTTTTATGTTTCAAATAATTTTATTATTGATTTATATTATATTTTTATAATTTTTATTTATTTATTTAGTATATAAATAATTATATACATATATAAATATATTTATATTTATATATAAATATAAATATATATTTAATTATATTCCGTTTCGACCACGGTTGAACCATTAAACCTTGAATCAGTACCTTCAACCGGTTCAGTGACCGGTTCGGTTTTCATAACCTTGGTTTTTTGAGCATACAACTCTTCAAGCTTAGAGACCATAGAGTCCGAGAGCTTGTGTTTCTTCAATAATATGGTTCAACACATTATCATCTACCCACTGCCTAATATATCCACAAACTTGTCTATGCAACAAAGCTCATTCTTCATCAGTTTTATCATTATTAGGCTTCGTGGTAGCAAAACACTGGTTGATGAAAATTTTTGACATAAAGCAAATCTTTCATTTTTTTGCCTTCCAAACATTATAATTAAGACCATTCAAAGTAATCATTCTATTGGTATTAGCTTCCAATGTTCACAAGACAAATTTCACAGATTCCACAAAACCAAAGGAGCTCTGATACCAGTTTGATAAAAACTGGCAGCAGAAACAACGAAACTTCCCCTGTAATAACAATATGGCAGTATTCCAATACCAATATAGCAGCAAACACAACCACAAAAATCCAAAATATGACAGAAAAACATGAACACCAAATTTAACGTGGGAAAAACTCATCAATGTGAAAGAGTTAAAAAATCCACTGGACGGTAAAATCTCCACTATCAACAAACAGAGGTACAATGAGTCTTACAAGTACTGGACACACATATACAACCCTTCCACAACATCAAATGGTCACCCACAAGGGCCCAAAGTCATCAACAAGATGAAAATATCAAAGAAGAGTTCAAAACGTCATAAAAAAATAAGGTCTGTTCATGAATTTTTTGAAAATTATTTAGTACTCTGCTCGCAAATCGCACACCCACTATGAAGAACTATGAGTGATGAATTTTCAGTTAAAATTTCAGCTCAATCGGATAAGATTTGACTACCCGATTGCTCGTTAGAAGAAAACTGCTCAAAGCTAAAAAAAAAGTTGTGCCTCCCCTCCTTTTCTTTCTCACATTCTCGGTAGCCACTCTAATTAGGTTAAGAGAGTAATCCTCTTCAAAGCATGTAACTGACATGCTTAAAAAAATTGGGTTTGGGCCTCAATAGGAGAGAACCAACCTAACAATACTAGACTATCACTTTCTCAAAGTCTTTGGTTGTGATTGTTATCCTCTTCTTAGGCCATATAATAAATACAAGCTGCAACCTAAATTAGTTGAATGCATTTTTCTTAGTTACAGTACCAGTCACAAGGGGTACAAGTGTCTAGATCCTAATGGCAGATTATATATCTCAAAAGATGTCATCTTTAATGAGTTTTATTTTCCTTATTCTAATTTCCTTCAACAGTCAAAAACTACTTTGAGTCAAAATTCTTTCTCAGTTTCTACCAATCCACCTATTGTCATACCACATAGCCAACATGTCTCTTGAACTTCAAGTTTAAGTTCTAGTCCCATATGTATTTCACTGCCTACTAACTTTATGAGTGATGCAGATCATTTTTTAGTCTCAAATACACCTGCAGAACAACAGATTGCTGAATAAGAGTTGTCAGTAGAAGCCAACAATGACAGTGCAAGATCTACAGACTCATTAAAAAGCACTAGTAGTAGATCAGAACAAGAAACAATTCTTGATCCTGCAGTTGAACAAGAACCTCAATAGAAAATTTCAACACACCTAATGATAACTCGGTCAAAAGCTGGCATTTACAAGCCAAAGGTCATACTAACAAACCAAGAACCAAAAATAGTAAAAGAAGCTTTGAGTTCAGAAAACTGGAAACAAGCAATCCAAGATGAATATGTAATTCTAATGAGAAATAAGATGTGGTCTTTAGTACATCTACCTCTATATTGAGAACCCATTGGGTGCAAATAGGTCTTCAGGATTAAAGAGAATCCTGATGGTTCAGTATAAAAGTACAAGGCACGGCTTGTAGCAAAAGGGTTCCATCAACAATTTGGGCATGAGTTCACTGAAACATTTTCACCTGTTGTTAAACCTACAAAAATAAAAGTCATTCTGTCATTAGCTTTGGCAAGAAATTGGAGTATAAGGTAGCTTGATGTAAATAATGCCTTCCTTAATGGGCATCTTAATGAGGAAGTTTATATGTCTCAGCCACCTGGTTTTTAAGTAGAAGACAAAACATTGGTTTGTAGGCTTGAAAGAGCTTTATATGGCCTCAAACAGGCTCCCAAAGCATGGTTTGACAAGTTGGCACAAACACTTCACAGGTTTGGCTTTCAGTCAAGTCGTTGTGACCCATCATTGTTCATTAGAAACACAAATCAAGGCTGTACTTATGTCCTATATTATGTTGATGATATCCTTATAACAGGGACATCAAATTTGTATATTCAAGCACTTATCTCAAATCTGAATGCCGAGTTTGCATTAAAAGACTTAGGCAATTTGAAATTGGAATTGAGGTCAAGTATCAAGCACATAGTGGTATTCAGTTGACTCAAGCTAAATATATTAGAGATCTGCTAAAGAAGGCAAACATAGATAATGCAAATAGCATTAACACACCTATGGTTTCAGGTTTGAAGTTATCCAAATATGGTGCAAATTTTATGTCTGAGCTTTATAGAACTACTGTAGGAGCTCTTCAATATGCTTGTATCACAAGACCTGAAATATCATATGCTGTAAACAAAGAAAGCCAATTCATGTATCAACCGTTAGAGGAACAATAGAGAGCTGTCAAGCGCATATTAAGGTATCTAAAAGGAACTTTCACTGCTGGACTACATCTCAGCAAAAACATAAGTCTGCAACTATATGGATTCTGCAATGCAGATTAGGGCACAGATCTGGATGACATAAGGTCTACTTCAAGCATATGTGTTTATCTTGGAAATAATCTCATTACATGGTTCTCAAAGAAGCAAACTATTATGGCACGTTCCAGTATAGAGGTTGAATATCGCAGCCTAGCAAACTGTGTGGCAAAGATTACATGGCTTTAATCGCTACTGACTGTGCTGCACATCAAGCCATCAAAACCCATAATCTATTATGATAACTTAAGCACCGTGCTACTAGCACATAATCCAGTACTGCACTCCAAAACCAAGCATATGGAGTTACATTTGTTTTTTGTTTGAGAGAAGATCCTTAAACAGGAGCTAACAGTTTGTCACATTCCAAGCCTAGGCCAAACTGCAAATATCTTAACCAAACCTTTGTTAGCTACTAGATTTACTACTCTCAAAAGCAAACTCAGGGTCATCACTAACAGCGATCAAAAGCCAACATCATCCTGAGTTTGAGGGGGAATATTAGAGTATATAGTTTGACATAGTTAGTACGGTTAGAGAATTTGTTATCATCTGTTAGACTCTAGCTAACTATGGAGAGGTATATAAATACCAATTGTAACAGACTGGTGCATTGATAAATCATTTTATGTTATATTAGAACTACTCTCATTTGCTTCTCTTTTCTCCCTCTTTGTTTCAATCTTCTGAAAGCTTTTAATAAGCAATGCACTTAAACATTAGGTGTAATTCTCCATCTCTTTTTCTCCACAATGTTATGTTATAGTATTTGAGAAAAAGACATAATTTTTTTTCTACAATAAATCCAACATTATTTGCATGAGTCCACCACTTCTGCATAGTTTAGAAAGGACTGATATCCCTTTCAAAAGAATTTTTTTTTAAAGTTATGTTTAAATTGAAGAGAATAAAGGATAAAAAAAAAGAATGAAAAAGACTTATTTTAAATATTTTACATTTAAAATTTTTAAACAAACTTTTCTTTTTCCTCCTTTCTCTTTCATTCTCCTCTAATCCAAATATATCCTTAGGTTATCTTTGGGAGTTGGGAAATAATAAGAAAGAAAGTTGTTCTTGTCTGCTCTCAACGGGGTAGTATTTGCCTTGATCCTTGACACGCTTGATAATTTCATGTCACGTTGGCCGGGCAAGGTGGTGGGATACCTGCAAATGTACTTTGACACTCAAGTTAGTATCAGAGTGAAATGGTAGCTAGGGATTTAGGTAGAGAGAAGATCCCTGGATGTGGACTCCATAGTGACTATATATAGAGGGAGTGAGACCCCTAGGGTTTGTAAAGATGGGCTAGGTGCAAGTCACTGGACTTAGGCCTAGTAAGAACCGTACAATTCACAGTCCCCAGCTTGTTAGTCGATAAGCAAAGCATGTCAAGTGTCAAGGTATATAAGCTGATGATGTCATCCTTAATGCTTTGACATGATAATATCAGAAAAATAAGAGAAAGACCATAGCATGTTCAAAATGAGCATAAACCTCTCTTCACAATGAAAACAATGATGATCAATATCACAAACTAGAGTTCCATAGCCATAGTGTTATTATCAATCAAGATATAGCAAATGTGGCAATAGGTAGAAATGCGTACAATGATGTGCATATAGTTTAAGATAGTAACAATTGATAAGAAATAATTAAGATACTGATTTCCTCATAATAATCTTCACATGGTGATCTAGGTTTATTGGGATAAAACATTATCATTATGGACCATAAGCTTGTTTGGATACTTGATATGCCGACAGACTACTAAAATATCTATGCTTCCCTATTAGAATGATGATATGTAAATGGAAACTTAAAAAATTGATACAAATAGAATAGAAGTGCCATCAAGATAGTTATAGACATATAACAGGGCATTAACATACTATGAGTATGAGTTATAGGTAACCAATCACTAGTATTCAATAGATTTTAAAGAGTGAGAGGTTTAAGATACATGCTAAACATCTCAGTAGGATGAAAGAGAGAGATGAGAGATACATTTCTTTTCAATTTCGTATGATACGAGGTACGTGCAAGCGAAACCAATCAACACATTTTCCATATGTGACTTTGACCGATCTAACCTTAAAGGGAGTTTGTCTTCGATGCCCGAGCAAGAAGTTGGGGCTTTGTCTTTGTTGCTCGAGCTAGAAGTTAGAGCTTTCTCTTCGATGCCCGAGCTAGAGGTCGAGGCTTTGTCTTCGATACCCGAGCAAGAGCTTAGGGCTTTTTGGTGCCAAAGGTAGAGGTTATGACGTTAAATCCTTGTAGACTTAAATACGAGCACGACCAAGGTAATGAAAGAGATCAAGATTGCTAACTTGTTGACTCGTTTGATGGAGAAGCCAATGAAAAAGAAGATGAAGAAGAGCAAGATGGTAACGAAGACTAGAGAAATGCCTTTGGAATAAGTGATGTAACGATTTTTGGTTTGATACTCTTGTACTCTAACTTTCTTCTCCTCTTTGTTTTCTTCCACCTATAGCTTAGAAGCATTGGGGTAGGCACCATTACAGCGACTTTGATAGGATTTTCTTCCACCAATAACTCAGAAGTTTCAAGGTGGGCACCATTGCGATAATCTTGAATATGATTTTCTTCTACCCATAACTTAGAAGCGCCGAAGCGGGCACCATTGTAGCAATCTTGATTAGGATTTTTCTTCCGCCCTTAACTCGAAAGCGTCAAGGTAGGCACCATTAAGGTAACCTTGAGCAACATTTTCTTCTGTTTGTAGCTCAGAAGCATCAAGAGCATTCATCATTGAGGCGACCTTAAGTAAGATTTTTCTTCCATCCTTAGCTCGAAAGCGTAGAGGTGGACATCATTGCGGTGACCTTGAGTAAGATTTTCTTCCACTCATATCTTGAAAGCACAGCACCATTGAGGTGACCTTAAGCAGGACTTTATTCGGCCTATAGCTCAGAGCCTGGGGTGTGCACCATTGCGGCATTCTTGAGCAAGATTATTTTTCTTTCACCTTTATTTCATAAGCGTTGGGACGAGCACCATTGCAATGACCTAACTCGGGGAGTTAGGATTTTGGTCTTCACTCCACTCTTAGCTTGTCACAACAGGGCAAGCATTATTGCAATTACCTAACTTGAGGAGTTAGGATTTTTGCTGATAAAGTCATGCTTAGCTCAGCCTAGAAGCAGTTTGGAGATCTTGTGATGCAAGTCTTGTACTTGAAATGTGGGTGAGTTTGAAAGTAACATGTAATTCAAATGATTTGTAAACAAACTTTTGTACCAAGGCAAGGTTGGCCATGCTTGTATCAAATGATGAAACTAGCTTCCTATATTAGCAATGCCTTTTCTAAAAATGAGTGTCGTCTGTGTCATTAATAATATGTCAATTAGAAAATGAAATAAAAGGTGTTCCAAGTTTGAATTCTATTAGGATAAGTTGGTCGAGCTTGGAGGCTTTTATAGTGAGATGTCATTGTCACCGAGATCAAAATGCATTGGTTGATCTTCGATAAGGTTTAAGGTAAATGTGGTGAGATTGGAATTCAGAGAACGCTTAATTATTATAGAACTTTGTGCTAATGTTCCTGATATTGGGCTGCTATTGCCTTTGGACTTGTCGCTGGGCTGAATGCTGGATTTTGTCTTCAAGTATGTTGGGCTTGTGCTTCCTAGACCATTATTTTTGTGAATCTTGAAAATTAACGTCAAAATTGAAATGTGAAGAATACAATGGGCCTTGAGTCTCTAATGACATAGTGATTAGTGCTATTAAAGCTTGACAGATTAATGCCAATTAAAAGCAATTGATGACAATTAAAAAATTTAGTTGCTAATGATGGCAATATGATAGTTTTATGATGTACATGAATTAATGGCTTTCCCCCCTTTTGAAATGTGAATGGCATATGAATGTTAGCAAGCTATTTAAAAAAGGCAATTGTGATATGGAATGAAAATGGCATCACGTGGGAAATGAATGATAATTATAACTTACAAATTCATGATGATATTAAATGCTAAACAAAATCATCTTAGGGGCTAATTAAAGTAAATAATGAAATTAAGGACAAAAATTTTCCCTTTTCAATGAAAATTTGAAAATAGAGAAATAGGAGTAAGAGACAAATTGCACCATGTGAGTAGTTAATGCCACACACAACAAATTGAAGTTGATTAAAATAAAATAAAAAATGTAATTGATGACCATAGTTTTGATGGTGTAGGAATTATAATAAAAGTATAGGATAACTGTAAATTAATGTCAGATAAATAAATGGAGAACAATATCATGTACTGATACGCGACCCTACTTGATGGCATAATTTGTGCTAATGTCAAGAATATATAAGTTTGCCGAGGAAAAATAAAGGTAGCCCTCGATGGTGGTGATTGATTATAAGGAAACATTCTAATTGTGATAATAATACCAACTAATCAAAATAGGATTCAAATGAGATTAATGTGTTATGATGAAAACGGGCCAATGACAGCAAATGATACTGTGTGGTGCTGGCATATACGATGGAAATTAATGTGATTGAAATCAAGAGGTGATGCCATATTGATCCGTAGTGGAAGTGAACAAGCTTGAGTAATAGTATGAGAGAGTGCTACGGATGCCGGTGTTGTTAGTGGCTTGTGTGATGGTATATGGCAATTAATGTCATGACGATGGCCTTGCAAATTTCAAAATTAAATCCATGATAATGCAAAATCACCGATCAATAAAATAAATAGCAATAGGTTTGTATATTGGCTTGCAAATTGCTTCGTTCTTTGGTCATAGAGAATAATGGCTTTTAAATCAATTATTTTTTTATAAAACTTATAAATCAATAATAATAATAGCAAATAATGGCATTTCAAATTTTAATTTTATGATAATAAAGGCCTCTTGCAATACAAGCAGAGGATATCAATAGTAGCAAAGCGCATATCAGGAGGTGGTGTCATGCCATAGACATTAATGCCAGCTCAATCGTGAACAAATTACATATAATAATAATAAGGTGCCTCCCTCTTTTGAATTAAAGACTATACAAATTATAATAGGTAAAAACGGCATGGAAAATACTGCTCAACTAGAAAAATTGCCTAAACTGTAGTGCCCGCATGAGTTGTAATTCACATGTCTTCACATTACTTTTTTTTTTAAATTTTTACTCAATAAATAAGTTAAAAAAAAAAAACTACTGTCGTTACTCTTGCCCCTTTTCAGTTTCATAGACTCACGAGGTAAATATGGACAACTTCAAAAATCTGATACCACCATTCTGATCATCGTTTTACTCTTCCTTCGGAATCTTTGGCTACCAGACCTCGAGGTTTTTGAACTGGGTCTCACGACTCATTTTTGGTTTTGCTTGGATAGCTGGCAATGGTCTGGTCTCTCTCTCTCTATCTTGGATGGCAGACCCACTAAGAAAGCAAACTTAGGATCTGCAAGCTTGAAAGCTTTTTCAGGCAAATCTTGAGATACAAAAAGTATAGCAGATGAAATTATTTCAGATAATATGAGTTGTCTCTCAATTGTTAAACCATCTCTTATTCATTGGATTAGAGCAATGAAGAATTTGATCAACAGTTTGAATTGAACTCAGAACCCAAAATAGGATATACAATAATTAATATCACGGGGATGGAAATGAACTACAAGTTCACACTTGGAAAGCATGTATGAATAAGGATATTGACAACCCAGAAATTTTCCATTTCACATCGTTCTGATTATTCTAACAATTGTTAAACTGATACAAACCCAAAAGTATACGTAGCACATATGAGAGGTGACTCATGACAACCACACAAGGTAGGAAGTGAAAGCATTACAAACATGCAACCAGTAGCGATAGGCTTGAGTTTATTAGGATTATATTAACTCAATCTATTTGATTTTTCTGGTGTAACAGAATTGTAGATAGGATAGTTTCCTTAACTTTAGATAGGATAGTTTGTTGATAGATAGGATAGTTTGTTGATAGATAATATAGGATAGTTTGCTTGCTTTCGGTTGTAACCCACGTCTATATAAGGACTGCATTTTTTAGTAATGCAGAATAGCAGAGAATATCTTTCGCAAATGTTTCTTAGCATGGTATCAGAGCATGCATCCGGGAATGCCTGCCATCGTGATCTCACGATGTAAAACTGCCGCTGTGTTCGTCTCCAACGTCTCTTGCAAATTACCATGGCCAAGGACAACACCAGCAGCAAACCTCTTAAAATCATAGATCCTCGCTCTCCTTTCTACGTCCATGCTTCGGATAATCCAGGCAATTTGTTGACAAATGTAATACTCTGAGGGGAGACCAACTATGACAATTGGGCAAAGTCCATGAAAAATGCTTTGACGGCAAAAAATAAATTGGGTTTTGTTACAGGTACAATCACCGCACCAGATGATGAAAACTCCGACGAAGGATATGCCTGGGTCGTCTGCAACTCCATGATCAATGGGTGGATTCACAACACCATTGATCCTCAGCTTCAGTCGTTTATTCAGTATTTTGACACGGCCAAAGCATTGTGGGATGACCTCAAAGAACGATATTCGGTGGAAAATGTACCTCGTCTTTATCAGTTGAAAAACAGTCTTCCTCTGATCAAGCAACACGGCTTCACAGTTGGAAACTATTACACCCGCCTTCGTGCTGTGTGGGATGAGTTAGAGGCAAGTAGAACCACTGCAACCTGCCCTATTGGCGACAAATGCCCAGTTACCAAGTACGTGCATGAGGAGTCTGAAAAGGACAGAGTTTATTAGTTCCTCATGGGTCTGGACAATGCCACTTTCGGAAATCTTTGGACTCAAATTCTCAACACCATTCCACTGCCTTCCATCAATCGTGTCTACGCAATGATGACCCAAGAAGAAACGCATAAATCCATTGCTCGATCACACGACGATAGAGTTGAAGCTGTGGGATATGCCATACAATCATCATCAAAACCGCAGCACGTCTCTCCAAACCAACATGCCAACGTAGAAGGTAACACAGAACGCGTTGTCTGCTCCCATTGCGGCAAGCCCAATCATGAAATCACCAAATGCTTTCAGCTGCATGGGTTCCTTCCAAAACCTGCGGGCAAGGGCAAAGGCAGAGGTCGATCTGGCACAGGCAGGGGTAATTATACTTCTGCACATGCAGCACGCACTGCAGTACCTCATGAAAGCCACGAGCAGTCACCTACACCTACGGCCAATTTATCAGGCCTCACTCCGGACGTGATCCAACACCTTCTTTCTCTTATGGAGTCACCCACAACGAGTTCAGAAAAGCTCACCGGTAAGAATCTAACTGTTCCTACATGGCTCATCGATAGCGGGGCATCTCACCATATGACAGGAAATCTTGATCTCCTGACTGATGTTACAACCATTCAGCCTTCGATTGTTGGCCTGTCGGATGGTGGAAAGACCTATGCTACCAAGCGTGAAACAGTGAATTTTAATTCTAGTTTTTCTATTAAAGATGTTTTATACGTACCTCATTTGAGCTGCAACCCTCTGTTGCTCAACTATTAAAATCCAGAACTTGGCATATGACCTTAACTGATAAAATATGTCTCTTGTAGGACCTACCTTCAAGGACGGTGATTGGTCTGGGTGAGCAGCGAGAGGGGGTTTATGTGTACAAGTCAATCCAAAAGTTCAACTTTCGCAGCACGTAGCTCTGACTCTGTGGATCTATGGCACCGACGACTTGGTCATCCTTTATCTCAAAGTCTGTCTTTTCTTCCGATAGTGTCCGTAACTAGTAGTCGGACAAAGAATAAAGATGTTTGCGAAGTATGTTATCGTGCTAAGCAAACCCGTAATGTATTTCCTGTCAATTTTCAGCATAGAAAGTTTTGTTTTGAACTTTTACATTGTGATATATTGGAGCCTTCTAGAGTTTTATCTTTGACTGGTGCTCACTACTTCCTCACTCTTGTTGATGATTATAGTAGAAATGTTTGGGTTTATCTCATGGCTGAGAAAAGTGAAACAGCAAACTTGGTTAAAACTTTCTTTGCAATGATTCATAATCAGTATGACAAACCTGTGAAGGTTTTTCGAACAGACAACGGGACTGAGTTTCATGAACAGTTTCTGGTGCATTTGTATGGGGAGCTTGGCATTATTCATTAAACCTCATGCACAGACACTCCCTAACAAAATAGTAGGGTTGAGCGTAAACATCGTCATATAGTTAACGTCGCACGGGCTCTGCAGTTTCAAGCTGCTCTACCGATTGAGTTTTGGGGTGAGTGTGTTCTCACCGTTGCGCATCTTATCAATCGCACACCCACACCTTTGCTCCAAGGAAAAACACCATACGAGGTCCTTCATCAGATCCCACCGTGCTATGACCATTTACGTGTTTTTGGATGTCTCTATTACGTCCACCCACGACCAAAGCCTCGAGACAAGTTTGTGTCACGTTCCCGCAAATGCATATTTCTTAGTTACCCTTGTGGAAAGAAAGGCTGGCGCGTCTTTGATCTTGAAGCTAATACTGTAATGGTGTCTCGGAATGTTCAGTTCCATGAGCATAACTTTCCTTACACAGATTCAACACCAGCCACCTATGAACCTGCTCCACTCAAGTTGCCTCTCACGTATCATGACCACAACACTGCACCTGTTTCTGATCTTGATCCTTCCAACACCACTAATCACAACATGCCCCTGACATGTCAAGACACCGCCAATACACCTATTCATGCAGATATTGATAATCCAAACTCTAGTGATCAAATCTTGGTGCAGCCAGCCGCTGGTCTCATAACATCATGTGACGACAGTGTGTACCAGGCCTCCCCATCATGTTCGCCAGAGCCCGTTCTACGTGCACCATCTGCTGAAGATAGGGGGAGCCACAATTTCCTGGACACAACACGTAATGCCCTTCCAAGCATGGTTGACCACACTAATGCAACATCCCTTGTACCAGGTGCTCACAACCGTAAACCCCCCGGCTTATTTAACAGATTATCACTGCAACACTGTCTGTACACACACACCTTCCTCTCTCCTCACTCGGCCTTCAGTCTCCTCAGGTACTCCTTATCCAATTTCAAATTATGTTACCTTTGCTAACTTTAACACACAACATATAATATTTCTAGCCGCTATAAGCGCAGGGGTGGAACCACGGAGCTTCAAAGAAGCTATGGGAGATGTGAGATGGCATGAGGCCATGCAATAAGAAATCCGAGCTTTAGAAGACAATGCAACTTGGTGTGTCACATATCTTCCTCCTGTAAAACGTGCCATTCCCAGCAAATGGGTATACAAAATCAAATATCGTTCACATGGTGCCATTGAAAGATTCAAAGCTAGACTCATTATTGCAGGGAACAATCAAGTTGAAGGGGTGGACTATACCGAGACCTTTGCTCCTGTTACTAAAATGGTCAATGTCAGAACTTTTCTTGTAGTTGCGGTTGCTAAAAACTGGAAGCTTCACCAACTCGACGTCAATAACGCCTTCCTCCATGGCAACCTTTATGATGACATGTACATGCGCTTTCCTCCTGGTTTATGAACTAACAATCCGGGCAAGGTGTGCAAGTTACAAAAAATCACTCTACGGTCTGAGGCAATCACCCCGTAATTGGTTTGTCAAACTCCGCTCCTCTCTTTGCAGTTTTGGTTTCGTTCAATCAAAAGCGGACTACACGCTTTTCACTTATCAATGTGGGAAGATTTTTCTTGCACTCCTCATTTATGTAGACGATATTGTTCTCGCTAGTAATGATTCAACCACATGCAAGGAGGTGAAACAGTATCTGAATTCATGTTTTAAAATCAAAGATCTGGACACCCTTAAATATTTTCTTGGCATTGAATTTGCGCACAGCAAAAATGGCCTTTTCCTCTGTCAATGGAAATACGCTATGGACATCTTGTCTGAGTCTGGTTTAATGGGTTGCAAGTCAACTGACTTCCTTATTGAGCAGAACCACAAACTAGCTCTGACCGAGGGTCCTGATTATCCTGATGCAGGACGGTATCGACGACTGATTGTTCGGTTAGTGTACTTGACAATTACACATCCTGAGTTATGTTATGCAATACATATTTTATCTCAGTTTATGCAGTCTCCCAAGATGGAGCACTCTGAGGCTATTATTCGAGTATTATGGTATATCAAGTCCAACCCAGGTCAGGGCCTACTGCTACGGTCCGACTGCAATCTTCAATTGTCCGCCTATTGTGATTCTGATTGGGCCAGTTGCCCAATAACTAGACGATCGACCACAAGTTATTTTGTAATGCTTGGTTCTTCTCTTGTCTCTTGGAAAACAAAGAAACAACACACAGTATCCCGTTCTTCTGTAGAAGCTGAGTATCGCTCACTGGCCACTACAATGTCTGAGCTACTGTGGTTGAAATCCTTTTTGGCCTCTCTTGGTGTGCACCATTCTCAACCAATGAAGATTCATTGTGATAATCAAGCAGCTCTATACATTGCTGCCAATCCAGTTTTTCACGAAAGGACAAAGCACATTGAAATTGACTGTCACTTTGTCCGTGATCATCTCATGGCTAATACTATCTCTTCTACTGTGTTCGTTAGAACTGATATACAGTTAGCCGATATCTTCACTAAAGCTTTGGGGAAGAAACCTCTTGAATCTTTAACTCGCAAGCTGGGCATTTGTTGTCTCCATACTCTAACTTGAGGGGGAGTATTAGGATTAGATTAACTCAATCTATTTGATATTTCTGGTGTAACAGAATTGTAGATAGGATAGTTTTCTTAACTTTAGATAGGATAGTTTGTTGATAGATAATATATAGGATAGTTTGTTTGCTTTCGGTTGTAACCCACGTCTATATAAGGACGACATTTTTCAGTAATGCAGAATAACAGAGAATATCTTTCACAAATGTTTCTTAGCAGAGTTAGTGGACAATCAACGGCAGCCTTATTGTCGTTGCTGAATTTCCCAGTTGCAAACTTAACTATGCTTTCCACTCGGAGGTCACCGTCCTTTGACCTCAGACTTTTTTCCCTCGCCGGCAGTTGATGCTACTATCTCTGTGTCGGTGTCGGGCAGGAGGCAAAGACAGGGCGGCTGTCGATCGGAGCTCACTGTCGCACATAGCCTTATTGGTAGCAAACAGCTTGGTTTGCCATCTCACTTTGAAACTCACTTAAGTAACCTGCCAGCTCATTCTGGCATGTCAAATTCGGGCAGATTATTCTGGTCGAATACTATTGCTCAAATGGCATACAAATTATAGTAGGTAAATAATGGCATTTAATTAAAATTGACAATGGCATTAATTGGCAATTAAATGTGTTGACTGTTATAATTTTAATAACTATAAGCAAAATTAAGGCAAATCAAGGTAGAGGTTAAGGTCAAAAAAGATTAATTTCATTTGAACAAGGATATCAACACCATGGAGGTTAGTGGAAATTAGTCTGAAGTAACTAATGGAGGAAAAGAAGGAATAGAAAAAATGTTGAGAACTGTTGGATGTGTGTGCTACATTACTATAAGTTCATGTTTGGTTAGACAGAAAGGAATGAAATAAGAATAGAAGCTTTTTTATACTTTGATTTTGAAGATTTTGTATGTTCATTCTATTGCATTCCATTTTTTTCTAGCACACCAAACGTGCACTAAGAGTTTCCAACATAAAAACACCCAAGCACTTTGAGAACAAAGCTTCTATATGCTATCAGCTTGAATCTAATCCCTACAAAAGCAGAAACTATAAGATTATTATATATGAATACATGTTTTTCCACCAATAATTTTTGTTTTTCACATTTCTTTTCTTTTTTGCTATGCAGTAACAGGTGACCTCCATAATATACACTTCAAAAGAACTTTTTATACGCATGGATAAGAACTGAGCAAAACTAAAACATAGAACTTGAGTATGCCAGAGTCAAGGTCCAAATTCTGACTAGAAGCCATCTTGGAAATCAAAAGAAAATCAACTTCATGTATGAGGCGAAAATTGATGGTTGATTGGCATTTACAGAGTTCAGACATGATAAGACTCTAAAATACCTCCAAAATCAAAGCATGATACATGTGATTACCATGAAGATGTGATTTCTTTCAAGGGTCCAAACATGAATGCGATACAAACTTTTAGTAATGTAGTGTGGGACTGGTTTTTACTAGATGTGGGGTGGTAGAGTTTTACCTCTTCTCCCACAGATGGCACCATATCTTCACAAAATCTCTCAAAGGTCCTCGGAGTCATTATATTTGTGACAAGCTTGGTACATATGATCTATGCTTCAGATTCAGAGTGTTGTAAATATCTATATATATTCTGTGTATATTTGAATTTAAAGAGCATCTCTACTAATTAGGGATTGGATACCATAGTTGGGGATTTGATTAATTTGATTAGGATTTGTTTCCTTTTATATAAGGATATAATTACGAATGTAATATTTCTCTTTGACATGAGCACTAAGGATAAGTCCCGGTCACCCTAACATAACACTTGGGCATCATCAGCTTATATATCTTGGCACTCAACATGCTCTGCTTATCAATTATCGAGTTAGGGATTGTGGACCGTACAACCCAGTACTGTGGACTGTGTGGTACTTACTAGGCCTAAGCCCAGTGACTTGCACCTAATACATCTTTACAAACCCTAGGAGCCTCACCCCTCTATATACAATCACTATGGAGTCCACCTCCAAGAATGTTCTCTCTGCCTAAACCCCTAGCAACTATTTTACTAACTTAAACTTCGGAGTGCCTTTGTAAATACCCTAATGCTCGACCGACATGACGTGAAGCTATCCGATGTGTCAAAGATCAAGGCCAATACTATTCCATTGGAAACAGGCAAGAACATAAGTCATTAGTAAGTTCTCCTTCACTTGTTTGAATTAAATCCTTGAAACTTTAAAATGTTCACAAATGTTCATACGAAAAGATTATGAAAAATTATTTGAAAATCATCGTTTTCTTTCCTTCTTTTTTATAAAACTTTCAAATAAATGAAAGATTTATAATAAACCTCTCCTTTCTCTTATTTCCTCTCCCAAATCCCCATCCAAACATAGCCTTAAAGTTATTACTAAATGGGAGATTCGTGCGCAAAATCAATTGCCACATTGTGCTCACAAGTTACAAACACTGAATATACTTGCTTATCTCGTCCTCACACGTTATAATTTTAGCATTCAAGTCATCAGCTGACTGATCAAATGCTGGTGGTGCATTCTCTAGGAAGCAAGATGTAGACTTTGGAGACTCAATGCAGCCGTTGCCACAGCTTCCCAAGTTGACTTCAGATAAACCGCTGTCACCGCCACTTGCAGCACAGCCTCCAAAAGAAAAATAATTAGACGAAACAAATTGCCAGTTACCTGAGAAACATGGCGGTGTGGTCACTTACCTGAATACCAGTCTAGAAGGGGAGCCAGTTATTCTTGTTATCTCTGGTCCATCCTCAGAAAGGATTAGAGCAGCTAAGCAACATCCACCTTGATCACTGCCATTGCCACCACCACCATCACTAGCCCCTCCTTCCATTGATTTTGAAAATACTGCTTTTGCAGCTTCAAGGCTATGAACTTTCTGAGAAAGAGAAGTAGCCATTTTGTTCAGTAACTGGGCAGAAGTCAAAGAATGGCCTGACACAGGAGACTCTCTGATATTATCCCGCTTGAAACCAATTGCACTTTTGGTGACATTATCAATCCTGTATTTCCCATAAACAACAGGTTGCAACGATTTTACTGCGTCAAGATAACCCGATGCCACAATCTTTCTGGCAACTTTGTTGAGCAGCTGAGTTGAAGATGACTTTGACTTTGATGAGCCGTGCTGAGACTGGTGTGCAGTGGGTTCGCACATCTGACTGGGGGGGTTTGGTTCATGGCATGTAGTACTCTTAAATGAAACCATGTACAAGTCAGTGGAGTTTGATTCTTCGGTAGGGATAGCTTCTGAATCTGATGAGGAACCAGCAGTGCTTCTGATTGGTTTGGGACTCAATGGATCCACACCTTTCTTTTCCAAGTGCTTTTTCAGATATGAGTTCCAATAGTTCTTGATTTCGTTGTCTGTTCGTCCTGGTAAGTGCTTGGCAATACTTGACCACCTAGAAGGAAAAGAAGTAATATAATGTCCTAAAATTTTTAATTACTTCACCTTTTTAACCATGCTATAGAGCAGCTAGTAAGTTAAACCAGTGGCTTAACTATGCTGCAGGGTTACCTTCTAGTACTATCTATTAGAAAGACCAAAATATGATTGATCGGAAACCACAGGATTATTCTCAGAAAAAATTTCCTAAATCATAAAAGAAAAAATTATATAAAATGCATAAATTCTGCAGAGCACCTAATTAATATTAATTAAAAAAATTAATGACAATATATATATTCCAGCTAGATCTTTCACCTGTTGCCAAGAACAGCATGTAGTCTTATAATGGTCTGCTCTTCTTCTTGGCTTAATTGTCCTCTCTTAATGTCAGGTCTGAGGTAATTAAGCCATCTAAGCCTGCAACTCTTTCCACATCTTTGAAGACCTGTAAAAAGGGAAACCCACACATAATAATTACGCAAACAAAAAGCTACCGTCTTTCCTATAAAGGCAAATGTTATCTCCTAATAAATTGCTGGCTAATTTAGGTGTGTCCGAGAGCAGAGCTCATCAAAGATGCTAGCCAAAATAACTGCCAAAGTTATTCTACCAAATTCTGTTTGAAACCAGCAGCAGTTAGAGTGAACGTTCCATCATGAACAGTTAAAATTGATAATATAAAGATGGAACTTACAGAGATTAAAATTAGACTAGGCATCTACTACTTCAATCTGACGTCCGAACCATAAACACAGTACAATAAGATTTAAGATAGTATATAAATTAAAGGTTTTTCACTTTTGAGAGAAAACTTCACCGGCTTTCTGTGGTAAGGTACGCCAGCTTCCTGTGCCATGTCTCTGAATGTAAGCTAAGAGTTTGTGGTCTTCTTGAACCGTCCATGGACCTTTCTTCAATTCTTGATGACTGCAGCAAGGAGTCCTCCCCATTTTGCAGTATCAATGGAGGCTGCAGGAAGCCATGTGCTTAAGAAGGAATGGCTATGCTGCAGGTGATCGCAAGTTTCCAGCTTAGTGGGGGAAAACTCTAGTACACTGCTGCTGTGTGTGCTTGTGCCGTGTGAGTCAGGGTTCTGTTTTTTACTCTTTATGAGCTGAGATGGAAAAAATATCAGAGCATTAAAATGTGGCTGTGGTTGCATGCATGTGTTGATTCTAGCTAGACCCTGAGTACGACCGCTATGATTCTTGATGGCAGTGGGGGCATACATAAATATGGCTCAAAATGCCATCCTAGAGGCAGGACTTACATAGGTCAATTCACAAGCAGGACGATGAATAAAGAATGGTTCTTAATTATCTGCGTGTCTCTGGTGGTGGATGGAGTTGATAACTTGAATAATGATAATTAAGCAGTTGCAACCAGTGATGGTAGAATCGAACCGTGAATCGAACACTTGGTGGGTTGTGATTCAACCATATAATCCAATTTACAGTGAAATTATTTTTGAACTCCATCAAAATTAGATAAAATTATTTTAATTAATTAATTTATTTAGTTATTAATTTAAAAAATATATTATTTTTTTTATATTTATAAATATTTTTATAAATTTTATATTATTGTTATAAACTTTTTTTATAACATTATCTAATTTGACCCTTAATTTAATCGGTTCAATTTAAATTAAAAATTTCATCAATTCATTATGAGATTTAGCTTTAACAAAATTAGCTACAACCGCAATCTTAAATTTATCAAGAAAAAAAATTATATATAATAATTATGACTCATGCTCACTGGCTGTGGACCGGTGGTAGTTGTAGGCAATAAATTGTGAGTGACTCATGCGGGTCAGTTCGCTCGTTAGTTGTTACCCATGCTTGAGGTGATTCTAATGATTGATATATTGAGTTATACAAGGTGTTTGGCAACTTTAAAAGATTATATATATAGATACTATGGTACTAAATTTTAAATATAAAGGGTTTAATTATTATTGAAAATTTAAAAATTAGTTTTTATTTAATCAAAATTTGAAGTAAAATTAGTTTTTAAAAATTTAACTCATTTTTTTGTCCAATTTTCTTGACTCTTTCTCTCTTTATCTTTTTATTTTTTTTTATTCTGTTATAAGAAACTGATAACTCAATTTAATATAATTAAAATTATTTTTATATTTATATTTATTTAATTATATTATTTTTATTTCGTAAAATAAAAATAAATTAATATTAATTTTAAATCTGAATCAAATTAAATTTAATTTTAAACAGATTAATTTATATATAGACTCATGTAACTAATTTCCCTTTATATTATTTTAAATTGTTTTTCAAAGTTACAAACACTTTCATCTTGGCGACAGTATCGTCTAATTCTGATTGGTGTATTCTGTTTCCGTGGAATTTGAGGAAAGCTATTCGTTGTCTGCAACTGGAACGCGATGTACGCGGACCCAGATCTGGGCGACATTATTCTCTGCATGATCTTAGTGAACATCTTTGACATCTATATTAAAATTTGTTTGACAAAAAAACATTATATAGTTTTTGTATACATCAGAGTTGATAGGATTTTTTTTTTTTTTGATATAAAGAGATGATAGAATTTTTTACTATGCCGCAGAAGAAAAAAATAATAAAATAATAAAATTAAACTTTATCAAACACGTACTTAATTTAATGACTTACTTCGTTGTCAGGAGACATTTTAATTTCTTATAAAAAGTTTATTCTGGTTTCTTGCTAATATATTTTGTTCTCAATTTATTCTATCATATATCAAGTTTTGCAATCTAATCCTTCATAAATCAAAATTCACCTTAATTTAATTTTTTTTAATCAAAATTTGTCTCAAACTCGATGAAAGACTAGATTAATGCAGATTTTATTTAGTAATAGATTAGATTGGATAATTATTCTATAATCAATTAAACTGACGACCAATATATTAGTAAGAGAATAAAATAGAGTTTTTTTCTTTTTCTTTTTCTTTTTATTGAAGCAACAACTGTCTCCAGAAAATTTAGTTTTATTGAAGAAATTTATTCATAAACATAATATATCATAATAGATTAATGGAAAGTGATATGAATGTGAAATTTTTAAATTTGTTCTTATAAATATATTTTATAAAATTAATTAACTGTACTTATAAATTTTGTGTACGAACAAAATATATACTATGTATACTAGCATTTTGAGAGGTACGTTAATTAGTAGTTTTCAATCCATATTTTTTATTTTTTATAAATATAATATAGTTATAAATTAATTAATTAAATAAAAATAATTTTAACTAAATTTGTATGAAGACTTATATATATTTGATAAACTAATCTATTAGTTTTCCAAATCAGTATGTTTGGTTTGCAATGATTCAAATGGATAAGAGGTAGAAAGAAAGTTACTAAAGCTTAAATCTATTAATAATTACTAAGTGAATGACATTTTAAAAAATTAAAAAATGGATACTAAACCTGATAATTCTCTTTATATATAGTATAGATAGAAAATGTCTCTTTTATTTAAGGCATGACTTTTGAGACACATAATGCTAGAAAAAATATGCTTTAATTTTCAGAAAAAATAATTTTCTCAATATTATATCTAAAATAAATGTCAAGCAGTACTCATATTTTTTTCTTGATTAAATAATCGAATAGTTAATAATAATGAGTGTAAGGAAAACAAATCCCCCACATAAATGTAGGGGTGCTCATACACCGGGTTGGATTAGATTTTGATCCAGTATTTTGATCAGATTATTTTTTTTGTCTTGAAATCAACCTTAGATTTAAGTAAAATTTCAAAAATAAATAGAAAATATTATTTTAAAAAAACATTATGTAACCAACCCAACCCAAAGGATGGCCTGACTCAACTAGAAAATATATTGAGTTCAATTTAAAAAAAAAAACTCAAATCCAACTTTTTATTAAAACCAAGTTTTATTCAACTTAATTAACTTGGGTCTAAGCTGGACCGCCGAGCTAGTTAAGTTTTGAGCATCTCATGGCAATAATTACTTTTGTATGGGGATTATGGTTGAAAAAATAAAAACTGGTGAAAAAGGAATTGACTTCAGAAAAAAGTGCAATGAAAATAATAATTTTTATTTAATTATAAATATAAAAACAAATAATATAAAAATAAATGTAGAAAAAAAGATAATGATTTTTTTTTAACTACCAAGTGATCAGAAGACATTGATAGAACAATAGTTATTGTGATGAGTAATTTCATCTTTTGAATAAAAATAAAAATTAATGGGTGAGATATTAAAATTTTAAAACACAAGCATTAAATATTAGTTATTGGTGAAGGATTTTTAAGTGCACAAAACATTATTAACAAATATTATAGACTTGTAGTTAACATGACCCTATATTTTGTTTCTTCATTTTAATTATTATGAAAAAATTAAATAAAGAAATAAAATTATAGAATTCATTTTCTACAAATTTGCTCAAAAAAGGTTTGTTTTGCCTAATGCTCGAGGACAGTGTTACGTTTTGTGGTCCTTTTTTTTTTTGGTTTTTTTTGTTCTTTTTGGTCTTCAAAAGGATTATCCCACCGCTACTCCAAATGGGCCAGGCCAGCATTTACCCATTTCAGAGGAGGTTCATCATCATTAATAATATCTCAATATCAACCACTATAGTTAAAATTGAATGGAATCAAATAATCTTATTAATTTGATCATAAATTAAATATTTAATTAATTATAATTTAGTTTTATAATTAAAATTATAATTAAATTAATTTGAACTAAACAAAATTAATCAGGATCATTTGAACAGGCTAATTGAATTGTTTAAATCAATCAATTATTATTATTTATTTAAAAATAAATATTTTTACATTATATATTTTTTTTATAAATTTTATATTATTATATATAAATTATTTATATGACGTCATCTAATTCAACTAGCCGATTTAAAATGATCAAACCGATTGAATCAAAATAAAAAATCTCACTAGTTCATTATTCGATCCACTTTTGACAATATTAGTATTAACACACAAAATGACCCAAAAAAAAAAAAAAACACAGACACACACAATGTTGACCAAAAACAAAAGTAACAACACACAATAAGCTTCATTGATTTTATTTTATATTTCATTTGGTTGATGATCACCTTATATATTCTTACTCACATGTTAGTGGGAACATACATACCACAATGGGAGTAATGGAGGATCATAAACTGACCGTAAAAAGGTCATCATCATTAAAGAATATATATCTTAATCTCATGTTTGCAAAAAGTAGAAAAAAAAAAAGACAAAGTTGGGAGGCACATCTTCATCGTTGCAAATTCGAATCATTTCCAATCCAAGTCAAAGAGATTAAAGGGAAAGCTTAGGAAATTGCCAAGAAAGTAAGCAACTCTATATATTGTTACGCGTGTTTACACATATTGCATTCCAATTTATCATTGCACTTAATAAGGAAGATATCGTTCCATCCACAGATTGGAGAATACTATTGTTGTTTGCACTGGAATTTCATCTCTAAGCATTGCTTAAACGTGTGCCAATAAATGAAAGTAACATGTATGGTTGTGTACTTTGAGGTTATATTTGGACATAATGTAGATGTGATTTCAATTCTACATTTGTATTGAAAATTATGTTTTCTTATCTCGATTCATTGAATCAAGACTAGATAAACTACAAATTATAAAAAATATATTTTCAATTAAATATAATATTTTGAAAAATGCCCTTTAAATAACAAATTGTTAAGGTTGTTTTAAATGTACATAAAAGGATATGATTCTCTTCTTGTTATCATTAGTTAAAATCATTTTGGAATTGCCAAAGTTTAAAATTTCATTCATTCGCTAAAAATACTTATTTGAACTATAAAATATACGTGCCTTTTCTTGTTACAAAAAAATGGTAATAAGGATAATTTAATCCAAAAAATAACGATTCGGATATCAATGGCAAACCTCAAAAAAATTTTATTTAAAAGGAGGCTATTCAATTAATTCTTGGGCATCAAAGAATATTTCTAAAAAGAATGATTACCAAGTGAGATTACTAATCAAAGAAAGGATTCAAACCCTATACATAAAAGCCTTTGGTGAAAGTTATAACATGCACAAGCCTTAAAATAAAGTAGTCTTTTCTTTCTTTAAATTTTTTTCACCAAAAAAAAAAGCACAAAATTCTGAGTGAATTTCTTTACTTGGTGGAGTCAACCCATATTAACATATATTTGATAATATGAGTCACAGTCTCACACAGACATATATATTATTTAAAAAAATGGATCATTTATAATCCAATAAAATACAAATTCACTTTCGATCAAATACAAGCATACAAATAAAGCCATGTGGGTTTTGGGCTTGGCTTACCTTAGCATATCAAAACTTTGGAGGTGAAAATCTTAGTGATGGTGATGGCACCAAACCCTCTCACAGTTGACCATCTTGGGTTAGTGCCCTAGTGGAAGAAAACTGAAATGTTGGGCATTAATTTACCTGACTATGGACAAATGTAGCCTACTAGCCACATCCTACTGTTACCATCAAAGATTTGTCGTATTTGAGTTTAGAAGTTTGTGATCAATAATCCCCAACTCAAGCAGAGTCCACAGATCAGGTACCATTCCCTTCCCAAACTAAAGTTCAACAAATGTGGCCCAATTCAACCCCATTTGGATTTGCCAAACATTTGTTTCTATCATCATCTTTTTCTAAATCAAAACAGCAAGAAAGACATTTACCCTTCACCCATTTCACATAAGGTAACCTCACTTTCTCAAATCCAACAATATGCCACCATCTTGCCTTGAATAATTTCATGTTCTCTTAAATAATCTTTTTAATTAATAAATAACAAAACTATTGAATACATTTTGAACTTTCAAAACATTAGATATTTTTATTTTTTAATTTTAAAATTATTTTATTAGGTATTAAAAAACTGTCAAAAAAATTATTTAAGAGGATATAACAAAACATCTCATATTAAAAAAATTATTGCATGCTTATCGAGCGTTACATAAGATTGTGTTTTATTTATTTATATTTTAATATTTTAATATTTAATAATTAAAAAAACACATTTTTCAAGGTTGAATTCAGTGAATGTGTTTTTGTTTTTGGAAAAATATATCTTTTAATCATTAAATGATGAGCTATTAAGATATACTCCTTTCATTCACTTTGATATGTTGTGTAAAAGAATTTTTTTTATTTAATAATATCTATTATTTAAAAATATTAAAAAATATTAATTAATTTTTTTTAATTTTATTCTTATTTTTTAATAAATAAAAAATAAGTAAAATTAAATTAAAAAAAAATTAATGAAGTAAAAAAAAGAATAATTTAATCGTATTAAACTATATTTTTTTATAATTAAAATTATTTAATAATTTTTTTAATTTTTATATAAAAATTTTAAATAATAAATAAAAATTAATTAAATAAAATATAATTTTAGTAACACCCAAAAACCATAAAATAATTTTTTCCCATGTGGCCATTGACCTAATGAGCTATTTGGGCTCGCATAAATGCAAATCAATTACGGCCACTGGTGCATTTTTTTACTATTATTTTATGCATAAACAAAATGGATTAATTAACCATATATTTGCTTGTCACCGAAAAATGGACATTTGTTCCAAAATGTCTCTCTCACAGCCATTGGGCCAAAGATTTGGGGGATAACGTTGACCTTATCCCATACTCTGGTTTGGATTAAGCTTTTGATTATATATTATATATTATACACACAAAAAATCTCCTCCCATAATCCATATCTCAAATTCTGTTGACTGTTTTGTCCCTTTCTCTTTTTTTAAGTATTTCCTCTTTTACTTTTTATGAATGCTTATTGGAAGTACATGTATAACAGACCATATTTAGTGGCCTCAAGCCTGTGAAATAATTGACATTACCTATTCATGATGGGAATTAAAATTGTCCTCAACCAGGCATGATTCATTACACGTGGCAAACAGGATGTCTGCCTTATAAGTCATACACGTCTTTTCGTACGGCCCTCTGTATTCTACTTTCCTTGTACTTTTCTTTTTTTGGTATTTTATTCATCTATTTTCTTATTTTAATTATTATTTACGTTATAATCTATTTATTTATAAATTTTATTGTTAAAATAAATTCTCATTTAAAAAATAAAAAAACATAAATTTGTATAAAAAAAAATATTGGTGTGATAAGGTATAAATTAAAAAAATCAATAATAAGAAAATATGTAAAACATTTTATTATTATAAAACATGTTTTTTTTGGGGGGGGTCAAATTATAAAACAAGTTTATGATATTAAATAAAATGTAACTTCTGAAGTTTGGGCTCGGAAGACTCGTTGTGGAGAAAAGGAATCATTGGGGGCCCACAGGCCCACTGGGAAAGGCCCCAAAGTTGGAAAACGGAATACTTGGACTTTGGAGGCAGAGAGAGCGTGCATTCCACGTGAAGACAATGGAAGAGCTGGAGCCACGTGGCAGGAGGTGGCGGCGGGGGAAAGGGTGGCGTAGGTTGGGCGCTTGATGACGCAAAGCGCGTGTGGAAAAAGCGGGGGAGAAGGAGTATGGGCCCTCACACACATAGGTGTCAACCGTTAACAAAGCCTAACTTTTCTCCTGAATCTGACGTCACGCTGCGTAGGACGCGCAACTGAAACTCGTCAGGGTCTCCTCTCAGTGGCAGTGGGACCCCCTGACACGTGAATTTCAGCTCGTAGAATTACCTTAATACCCTTGTAAACTCTTGGCACTTGCCCTTGTTTGGATGTGATGAGAATGTTTTAAAATTTGAAAGGAAAAAGAAATTTGAAGAGAAAATTTTAAAATTTTATCTCTAGATTTTTTTTTATTTTTTTTCATTAAAATCAGAAAATGTTTCAATTATTTTATTTTTTTTATCAAACAAAATATAGGGTTAAACTTATATTGGAATTGAACCAATTCCTCGGTTAGTCCAAAAAATAAAATAAAATCACATAATTATCCTAATTTCTTTAGCATGATGAAAATTTGATTAATTTAACATATGTTTAAATTAATTTATTTTATATTTAAAATAATTTAAAATTAAAATTTTTTAAAATAATTTTAATAAAAAGTAATTTTTTTAAAATAAATTATTTTTAAATATACACTAAGATTATTTGAAAATTTGGTTCGATAAAAGCTTATGTTTCTTGTTTTATCGATTCGAATTTTTCAACTATACTTGATACTAGTGGTGAGCTAAAATTTTTGCATAGATATGTTAATATTTTCACACCTAAACTCAATGCCTCACTATTTATTTATTTTTTATTAAATTTAATAGTTACATATACTATATCTTGTAAGGTATGTACATAATATGAACTATTTTAAATAAATTGCAATTGGATCTATATTATTATTCAATGTCTTATAAAATAACATGTGAAAAGCACGTGAATGGAAATTTATATCAGTGCATGTTTTATGGACATAAAAATAAGAGTGAAAAATATATAGATAAGTTTTATGTAAAAATATATAAAAAACTCATGTATAAATTTTTCACCTCAATTTTTATCGTTACCCTCTTACCAAACTAACCCATAATATTATATTATTATTACTTATCAAATATAACCATATTAGTATTTTATGAAAACAAGTATTATATAAACAAAATTACTTTTAAAATAAAGCAAATGATATATTTTTAGTTCATTTTATGGCTCCAATGTTGATTTAATCTAAAAAATTTATTCATTAAAATCAACCACAATTATTTTCCTTTTAAATCATTAATCTTTAATTCCATAAACATATGGTTCATTATTGTATGATTGTAATATGAGTTTGATTTTGATCTACTATTAATGTAAAAAATTTTATACTATTATCAAATCATGTGTTGATACATGACTAAAATATTCTAATTTTGCAAGTTGTTGTCATAATCAAACTCAATTAAGGTGTTTCAATAATTGATTATATTACAGGAAAAAAAATTTAGACGTAGGGGATCAAAAATAAATCTTTGTAATATTTTACATATATTCTCTAAATAATTTCATAAGAAAAAATATTATATGTAAATTACACTTAACTCACCAATAGTTGGGATTTATTTAATTTATTCAAATGAGATTTATTTATATGCTCACTCATTCAAGAAGCATGTAAAAGTTACATGTATCATCATTTTTATTCAAAATCTAATATATTAAAGCAAATTTGAGTTTAACTCAAAAGGTTTGCTTCTAGCCTTAATTATTCAAATTCAAAATGTGGGCCAGCACATAGAAGAATTGATTCTTCAAAATGAATTAGGTCAATGTGAAAGGTAACCCAAGAATGCCTTTATATGAGTTTAGTGATCACAAATACTAAGACCTATAAGACCTGATAATATAAGCTTATACAATATGACTATTTTTATTATATATTTAGTATGACATCTAATAGGATAAAGTTATCTAGTCTACCCATTTTTATTTAATGATTATAACATCAAGTCTCAGGTGATCTGATAAAATTATTTTGTATTAAGTTAGATAAAAATTAAATATTTTAATCTCAAATCAACTTTAATCCTTATTCTCGTATTTTTTTCTTATAGTCAAGTTTTATACTGTCAAACCTTATATTATCTTATATTATATCAGGTCTTATACTATCAGATCTTATATTATCAGAATTTATCTTATACGATATACCAAACATAGCTTAAATGACACAAGTTGGCCTAACTAACTATACATATAAAGTAGACTTCATGTGGGTTAAGAAATACTTTTTTAATCAAGGTTGGATATATGGGCAAACTTCAAATTAATTATAAGTAGGTTAATTAGGTGTAATTTCAAATTTTGGTTAAAAAATTTTAAGTTGAGAAAAAGAGCATCACTCTAGGGCCAGAGTAGGATCCTGTACTCACCCTACACCTTTATAAATAATAAAAACTTATGGATCATAAACAAAAAAAAAATGTAAAAAAAGGTACCAAATATCTTTAAAGACCATTTTAGTCCCAATATTGAATCTCACTAAAACAATTTTACTTTCTCTTTAGCCTACATTCTCCTCCCCACACCTTGTCTTAAACCTTCTTTATAGTAAAAAAAATTATATGACTAGGATGAAATACTAGAATTCTACAAATTAAGAAAGATTGTTTATTTATCTTTTCATATTTAGCTATATGTTTTTTCGTTGTATTTCAATTATTTTTTGTTAAATATTTGTCTAGTAGTCTAGGAGAGAGTCTTATAGTTAGCTTGCCCAAATATTTTAAAAAAATGTTTTATCTAATAGTCAAAATTCGATCATCTCATTGTAATACTGAATGGCTCTTCTCATTATATATCCCTTAAATATTACATAAACGTTCATGAAAACACAAGATTTATCCTAAAGATAAAAAAAATTTTGAAGTAAAAAGTAATTGTAAATTTCTTCTTCTATTTGTATGTTATATAAAAGTTTTTACTACTTTTGTCGTTACTAACAACGCTCCTACATAAATTTAGAAGAGTACATGTCTTTTACTATTTATATAAAATTTAATTTTGATCTACTATAAATAAAATTTTTTAAATTATCATTTAATCACATATTATTTAGTCTATGACTTTTAAAATAATTTTTATTTTAATAAAAAAATTTAATAATTTAACAATTAATAATTAGATAATAGTATAAAATATTTTATATTAATAATAAAATAAAATTAAACTCATTTATATATCATGAAGTCTTATATATATATATATGTCAAAGAAATCCATGGCGGCAAAAGTTGAAAATATCCCGCGAGGGCTTTAGAAATTTTGGTAACAAGTCAGTAGGAATAATTACTTCACATAATCACATGTATATTCACCGGTGGTTAATCATACCCTTATTTCTTAGCCGTTGATCTTGAACGACTTATGGAATTATTGGGTAAAAGCATATGGTTGTGATCTTTTGTGCCAAAATCGATCATTTAGAGAGAGCACATCATTTTTTCCAAAAAGTAACATTCAAATCTTTAGTGATACGCAATCATAAAAAAGTTTGATAAAATTTAGTCATAAATATTCATCTCCAAGGTGATTGATTGTGAGATAAGATAAACGATTGAAGTCAATTTATCCATTCAAAAGTCAATCTATTTGGAATATGCCCAACCTTGCTTAATTTCACGGTTTCCTGGTCTATAATATATGGTCACAATTTGAGTTTAAAATATGAAAACTTTCATTGGGTTTTGCATTTGGATTATTTCAAAAATTGATACTTTCTGCGATAAGATCATGGCTTATTTCAAAAAGTGATGCATGGAGGTGATAATATTTAACTATACAGATCTGTTGAATTCAATTTTTTGGTTTATATGTAAAATGCATTCAATACGCTCACTATCTGTCACTATCTAAGAGCCTCGCATGCGCACAAAAACACTCTCTCAATGTCTAGTTTTCATGTTACTCAAATTACTCTAATTGAAAGCGAAAGTTTTATCCTTTAACATTTAACAACCTAATCATATTTTAATACTCTTAATTTTATACCCCAGAAACCCTAAAGTGATGAAATTTTTATATAGTCTACTCCGTGCATATATTTTGTGAGTTTAATCATCCAGATTTATTCTGCATAGTTGGACTCAATATTCTTTTATATAGTATTCACTACACAAATCATATATGAACTAATTGAGATTATAAAATAAATTAATATAGAGTCGCTGTTTACCAAAATTTCTCCGAAGTTGGTGTTTCAAAACTTGTACCATAATTGCACCAATCAAAGAATAGATCATGAAAGTCAATTTTTATTTCTATATATCTCATTTCAACAGTTTAATATTCTAAATAAAATAAAACACCTCATAGGCCCATATTAAAAAAGTTTTCAGAAAGGGAAGTGGCGTTGTTGGTGGCATCATATGATAAAGAAAATGAAATATAACCAGAGAGGTGTGTTTTTTTAATATGAATTTATCTGCCATCAAACGAAGAATGAGATGAGCAAAAAACTGTAAAAGGACAAATTGCCAGTGTTTTCATCTAGTTATAAGGATCAAGCCGTGCAGGACTCAAATTGGTGGACTTTTGAGGGGGATTTGTCATGTGCCATAAATAAAAACACCACATGGTACAAAGGAGAGACGTATGTTGTGTTTTTGGACAAGATAAAAAGAGATCAGTGTTCTCATCGTGTCGTGCCATTTTACTGCTTCAAAACGCAATGCATGCATCATGAAATGGGAAATGAATGATTTGACCAAATTCAAATGAATGATGAATGAATGAATGAATGAATGAAACAATAAATAATAATCACAGATACTGACAAAAACCACTCTGTATTTCCTTATTTAGTAAAACCAACAAAATATAATAAAGGTTTTTCGAATATATAAATGTAAATATAAATATAATAGATTATTTCTATCTATGAATTAATTCTGACATTTTATGATGTTATTTATCTCAATTTTTAATTTTTTAAAATATAATTTTATAAAAAATAATCTTCATGTAATTATTAAAGTAAATAATTAATAAATAAATTTATTTTTCTTTAATCTTTTATATTGATTTATTTATTTGGGTAACATTTTATTTCCTCATATTTTAATTTACATATATTTTTTAAGAAAATAATGGATGATAAATTTTTGTCTATAGGTTAAATTAAAGATTATAATTAAATAATATTATAAAATATAAAAATTTATGAAAAAATTAAATTGCTGTATGTATATCAATAAAGTAGGATATAAGATATAATATAATCACTAGTTGTTAGAAATATCGATGCTCTCGTAAAAAGAAATGATACTGAAAAAACTTTCATATACTGAATGCCTCAATGGACAACTCCCATGGCTCTATGGGATGATATCACATGTACGTCGAATAAAAACATAGAGTAAAAGGCGTAAGAGAGAATAAAGTGAAATAAATAAGAACATTTTTTTTTTTTCTTTACGGAATTACACTGGTGCTTTGCATTTTTCTGGTGAGTTGTCATATATTTATTTATTATTAACTATATATTTTATGAATTCAAATATAAGAAATTTTTAGGTAAATTAAGAATAAGATATTACTCTTATACTATACCATTAAGTATGTGCCTTATTAACTATGTGAGCTATCATTATCTTTTATTATTTATTTGTTAACAATTATTAATATTAAAAATATTAAATTTTATTGTTAAAGTGAAAAATAAGAGTGATCCATGTAATTGACATGATACACATTAAATAATAGTATAGAATAAGATAAATGACTTTTACACAATGTACCTAAAAATTCATTCTTCAAATATTTATTGTGAGAAACATAAACAATTAATGAATGTTTAACGGTTCAGTAAAAAGTATCAATACCCTAAATAATTAGATTATCAAAACAACTCCGTTTATTTTATCACTGTATACTGTGATTTTCTGCTGGGAATGACTTGGAAATGGTCTTACATTGATTTCAAAATATGGCATATTCAATATTTCTGAACTTGAACAAATTCTTTGTTCTTGCTTGACTTATACCTTGACTAGAAAGCAAAGACATGGCATTTATTCTGAGAACTCTTTCTTCACGGTAAACAGAATTAATTATGAGAAGCTGCTAGCTAGTGGATTCATGCACATGCTTCCGATTCATAATACAAAACACTTAGAAAGACATAAACCAGATAATGTTATGAAATTTCAGCACTAGCAGAGGATGTCCTCAGATCTATTGGATAAAAATGTTTGAATTTAAGGGTTTGACAATGAAACATGCTGTTTGCAGAAAGAGAAAGGGGAGAGAGAGGAACTTCAGAGTCCTGATTTCTACAGGGAGCTTCGTTGTAGGTATAAGCAGATAAGTTTGTTTATACCTAATAGTTGTCTGTATCAAAGGATGCGCGTGCACGTGTGTACAAGAGAGAGTAGAGAGAGATTTTCAATGGTAACCGTACTTGATTCAGTCCCCACAATCTAATATTAAATATGCAATTCAAATATTACCAGAATCAAAGTCATGCACCCAATATTTGCTGCACTGTACTTGCAATCCAGAAAGAAAAGAAGATAAAACCATGTAAGGTACCCACTAGTCTCATCCTAGTATGATTTTTAATCCAAGCTGATACACAGTAATCATGTTCATGCCATCAATAACAAACTGAGGTATCAAAGTACGAAAACAGCTTAAGTTCACTAGATTTCTTACAGTACATAATATATGCTTCACCATCATTCAGTACATTTTCTTTTGATAAAATCTTTACACAGAGAAAACATCATCAATCCCAGACAACAAATTGTAACTGAGGCACTTCTTTCGCCTCTTCATTGTATCTGCAAAGTCGTTTTGTCTTGCCAATGGTGCTTTATTTGAATCTAGTAGTTCCACAAAGTATCAAGGCCCACTGGTGCAGCTGAAGCAGGTGGGTGCTGCTGATTGTCAAAGAGCCTCCTACCCATATCAAAATTTGATACCACCGAAGAGATTTCAGCGTTCATATCAGTAGTCAGGCCTGTTTCCTGTGAGACAGTGACCATTTCCCTCTCGGTTTTGAAACCGTTCCTCAAGTTTGATCCTTGGTTTTCAAGTAAGGCTCTAAGGATCGTCTGGTCCTGGATACTGTAAACAGAACCACGTAATGGCAAATTTGCTGGAGCTTGAGCTTGAACCCCTTGAGTAGAGTAGAATGAACCAGAGAGTGGGATCCCTGGAGGAATGTCCGAGGGATTTGAAGGAACCCCAAAAAGGGTGTTGGTGAAGGAATCAAAGATCCCTCCTTGGTTTCTTTGAACATCAACTGGATTGGAGAAGCAGGGCACGTAAGTCGATTCGGTCGGTGCTTTGGTCTTGCCAATGGAAGGCGAGGAATCTGTCAGCGGTGGTAGACCAGAAGAACCCATCTCATTTCCAAAAGAATCCAGCCTCATTATCCCAGAAATATGGGTTTTCTTGCCAGCCAAACACTTTTGGAACACCCTGCAAATCACCCACTCGTTCTGCAACACAGGATCAAAATCCATTGGCATGAAAGACAAAACTAACAGACATGAGAGAAGAGGAGTTCACTCGAGAAGAGAGGAAGCAGGGTCAAGCCAATACCTTTGCAGTTTTAGGGAGGTTGTGAAGAGAGAATTTACCCTCAAGTCTGTATTCATGCATGACCCAGTTGGTTTTCTCTCCTTTGGGTGCTCTGCCTCTGTAGAAGACCAGAGTTTTCTTCATTCCAACCAGCGATTTCCCTCTGTAAATCTCCTTATCTTTTCCTGTGGCCTTCCAGTACCCTGCTTCAGTAGCTCTGTTTGTCCTCAAACCAGTTGGGTATTTTCTGTCTCTCACGCAGAAGAAGTACCACTCTTTTTCTCCCATTTTCGCCTTCCCTACAACCAAAACATCATCAAATAATTATAAATCTACCCAAGAAAATGAGTATATATATGGAAGCAGAAAACCCAAAACCAAAGTGGGTCTAAAAAATTTGATTGCTTTAACTTACATGGCAAATCCCAAGGCTCAGACCTGTTCAAATCCACCTCTCCAATGGCCCTGGCAGAGAAGTTGGTATCAGTGACCTTCTTGTACAGGTAATGGCTTATAAGCTCTTCATCAGTTGGGTGAAACCGAAATCCAGGAGGTAAATCCATCTGATCCTCTTCCTTATAAAGGACTGAAACGTTTTCCATTTCCAGTTTCTTGCTTTTCTCAGCTGAAACCTCTGTATCAGAATTCAGAGGATGGAATTTCGATCCAGGAGCTATGAATATTGAAAAGGGTCACCCTCGGTTTCAGTATCAAGACCTCTAAAACCTTTAAACCTCGAAGGGTTTCCAAGCGAAACAGGCTCAATTCCCTTGGTTCAGGAATGCTTTTCACAGGGACTGAACCCAGGAGAAATTATATAGACAATTTGTTACTGTGGTCTAAAAGAGAACCCACAGGAAAATCCAGGGAAAGTGGGAGAGAAAAGGCAAGGAAGGGATGAAAATCATGGAAGACATGGAACTGAAAAGTGGCAACCTGGAGGATGGAGACGTTAATAGGAGAGAAAAAAAGCAAGAGAGGAAAAGAAGCCCCTAAATACTGGTGTTTGGAGAGAAAGAAACGTGGAATGTAAGGCAACCTGGTTGGTTGTTTATAGCCCGCTTCTTCAACTTTTCTGCGTAAATAATAATAAATTTATTCCCCTAAGGTGTTCTAACTCAAGACACCATGCCCAAATACCATGCATGTATTTATGATGATCCTGAGTGGTCACTTTTGTAAACTCACTTTTTATTTGATATATAAAATAATACTATTTCATCCTAAACAATCATCTTATAGCATGTTTAGTTTGGTTATAAATTTCTTCGAGGTACATTTGAAGACACCAAGCTCTTATTTGAAGTGATATAATAATATTTGACAAAAATAATTTCTAATTCCTTTCCACTATGATCTTCTCTCTTGATTAAGGTTTAAGTTGAAGTAAAATTTTTTTTAAACATAAATTATTTTATTAAAAATTTATTTTTAATCAAAATTAAATATACAGAAACAAGTTTATTTAAAATTAAATTTATAAAATTTAATCTTAACATACTTAATAATTTTTTTAATATTTAATAAAGTATGTATTAATTGAAAAAATAAAAACATTTAATGTTTTAAAATTTTCAAATATATTTAATATTTTATTTATTTAATAATTAAAAAATGATTAGAATAACTATTTAAGAAGATATAAAATTTTTTTTATATAACATTCATTTCATAAATAGTGTTGACAATTTTTAAATAATTAACACGAATCATTAAACAAGACTTGATTCTGATTGGTGCATCTAACTCAACATGCAATATTATAATAAGTAATTCTTTTCTCAATCAACAGGAAAAAAAAAAAAGAATTAGAATCAGTAGGTGGAATTGATATTTAATATGCATTTTTTTTTCCTTAAAAAACTTAATTTTTTTAAATAAAATGGAAGAATCTCTTTCCTTTTCAAAACTTGTTTGTTTAGGAGGAAAAAATAAAATAAAAGCGCATTCGTGAAGCCAATATTCTCTTTCCCCTGTATGGGATAGTACAGGGGTGTGAATGCAAAGAATAACAGATCATACAAGAGCCTGCATCTTCCTTTCGAAAATCAGTTATATCACTTTATTGTAAGGAAATTACCAATAGGACCTTCAGGTTTGTTGGGACGAAACGACCAAAAAAAGATGAGAAAAATAACCGGCTTTTTTTTTTGTTATAAAAGTTTCCGAAACCGACATTACATAGATTTTTTTCAAGCTATTGCTTAGATATTTTGAAGCTATTAAAGGTGAAAATCTGAAAATCGAAACTTGCAAGGCCAGGCAAATTCTTTTTTTCTTTTTTTGGGTACTGGGCGCTGAAGTTGTAATGCACAACCTTGAATTAAAAGAGAAACTTTAGGTAAACAAACAAACAAGAAAGCAAATATGAATTAAACTAGCCCCCAATAAACGACACTACCATAATGTGACATTTTGGTGAATACAAATGAAAATTTTATTCTATACTTATTTTATAAAATTTAAAAAATTTTATGTTTGTTAGAAAAAATAACTATGAAATAGAACTCATTCCATGAAATTATGAATATAACATATAATCTATTTTCTCAAAAATAAGTGAGATTGGGATTGTAAGTCTCTATATAATTAAAAAAATAACAATTATTATTATTGTTAAATTTGATATTCTTAATGATTTGGCTTCTTTTTAATAAGAAGTGATTGAATGATTGTATAAAATTTTTTATACAAATAATAAATTAAATTAAATTATAAATCCTTTGATAATGGAGGATGTTATTAAAATATTTAAAACAGAAATAAAATGATTAAAAATTGAATGACAATATTATATATTCGTTTTAAATGACATTGTATACATTTTATTTTTTTTTCTCACAAATGAAAAAACTTCATCAATTTCAACCAATTGAATCACTGCACTGGCTTTGGGTTACAATGGCAGTTCATGCTCCGATCACCAATTTGACTGGTCTAATGTGTTTTAAAACACTAATTTCAAGGAGATTTTTTTTATACTGAAAAATCTACAGCCTAAAGGAACAACTAGGGGTGGTTATGGTTCTATTTGAAAAATCACATAGATTAAACCAAAATTTTGATTCAGTTTAGTTATGGAGTATAAGTTTTTTTTTGTCTTTAATCAGAAATAATTATGAGACTAACTTTTAAAGTTAAAAATAATAATTAAAGAAAATCTTTTTTAAAGTAATGATTTCAAAATTCAAATTCTTAACATTAAATGAACAGTACTACTATATGTCATGAATGATTTTTACAAAATTTTTAACAGATGAAGTTAGATGATAAAAAGAAAATAGTTAAAGACACTGCATACAGGTTCACTAGACAGATGAAATAAAACGCATACATATAATTGTAATATTTTTTATTTCGTTGTCGTTTTACGAAATTCGTTTCGTGCAAATAAGCATTTCGCTTGAACGAAGCCACTTTACAAAGAAAAATTGAACCCAGAAAAAGTCAATTCTATAATTTATATTGGTTTTCGTTGATCGGTTAATAAGGTTTTTAAAAATACTTAAAATATATACATAATTAATTTTTCAAAGGAAAGATTTAGCAAAACTTCATGTTTAACAAATTATTTATATTATTTATTATTTTTTGTTTAAAAATAATTTTTAATTAAAACAGCTTGATTATTTGAATCATGATTAATCAAATTGGATATAGTCATTAACAAAATTTCTTTTTCGCCAAATTAAAAAATTGCATTGAAACAGAACCACTTCAAGAGGTTTGGTTTTTCTTTTTCTTTTTTTTTTTGGTTCGCTCTTTTTAACCGATCCCTATATAGTATAGTATGGTCCTAACTTCAGCGTTAAAAAAATCAAAAATAAAAATGTCTCTTCAGTGCCATGTATCCCTTTATAATTTACCACAAAATTGTTAGATCTTAAAATAAATTAACCACCATTCGATCAATTCAGTAAAACACTCTTTATGATTAGGTTTTTTTTTTTTTGGTAAATAAAATAATAGGAAGAAGTTTTCACTTGTCAGAAGTATCGTAACAATTAAAATTCTTTTCAAAACCACTGTGACTAACTACTTACGATATGGCCACAGCTATTACTATTATAACCTTATCAATTCGAAAAGAAAATGTTAGAATGAATGAATGAGATGATGGCAATTGCATTCATGCGAGCTCATAGTGCGTTTCATGTGGTGGAAAATGAAATAGAAAATTCTTATTTAATGCCTGTGCAAGATGCATTTTCCTCCCAAAAAGGTAAAGGTGAAGGTAAAAGTGAGGCATAAGAGAAGAGAAGATGATAGCCATAGTCATATAATAACTGAAAAAGGATAACGGGTAGCACTACCACTTCTTGACTCGACCCTTTTGCTTCCATAACTTTGTCATCACGACTTCTGCAATACTGAAAAAGGAAGCATTCTCCCTTTACTCCTTCATCCACCCTTACAATCTCAGAGAAGATATATGCAGACGGTGGCATGTTGGAGTTGTAGTTAGCGATAGACGACAATCACATTCAGACGGTTGTGGCTGAGAATGCTTCCAAGAGGCTACGAGGCTTTGAGAGGTTTTGAGAGTAGATTCCATACGGGTATTGCGATTTCTTATATATGCAAAGTCATTAGGTTTGTTTTATCTTGGCGTAATCAATAAATTAATTCAAAGAAAGCTTTAACCTTTTTTCTTTTTTTTTGCTATAACCTCAAATGATGTGGATGATTGAAAGATACAGGGAAAAGAGAAGAGGCTTTCAATTTCATTTCTTTGAAGGAGAGGAAAGCAAAGCAAGGGGAGTTATTTTTCTTTATTTGAATGTTTTAGAAAATAAATGAGAGAAAAGGAGTAGGAATAAGAATTATTTCTTTTTATTTAATTTAAAATTAAATCTTTTCCTTCTTTATCTTTCAATTTGAGAGAGAAAAATTTTAAAAATTTAAAGGAGAAAGAGAGAGAAGTGTTTCCTCTCCTTATCCCTCTCTCTGCCTCATTAAAAATCATCATAGAAGGGTTCATATTACTTTTTACTTTCATTTTTTTTTCCTCTCTTTATGTAATGTCCAAACATAGCATGAGAGAGATTCTTTCTTTAATAAAAAAATCTAACTGAACTAAATATAAGTGGTTGAGAGACATTGCCTGGAAGACTCGGCAGGAAAAAGAAGCAATGAAAAATAAAATATAAAGACACGCTACAAATTAAGAATAAACGCTTTGAGAAGATTGAGTTGTTGGTGGGGTTGAAAAAAGATGAAGACACGTTTTAAAATGAGTCAACATGTCCCGTCTCGTTTAAGGCTAGCTCATCACAGAAGGAGAATTGCGGGTTGATCCGTGTTCACATCTTTATTTTTAACATATTAAACCTTGGAATTGAATATAATAATTTCATTTTTAATCATATTAAACATGATAAATGCACGAGTAACATTATATAATATAATCAACTAATAATGTAAATGAAAATAAAGATAAAAATTATGGAATGTAACGTTGGCGATGTACAAGGAATGTTGGATTTATACTCATTGAGGTGGTTGGGTGAACAACTTGCAATCTAATGGGAAAATTCGTTGGCGTTTCATAAGCTAATTTGTCCGGTCTATAAAGCGAAGATGTATATAATTACTTAGACCATGCTTTTTTGTGTATTAAAAAATTACCTTTGTATTTTTCTCAAATATTTTTTAACCAAATCAAAATAAAGGGGGGGTATTTTCAAAAATTTGATTTGGTGTCGTTTTAGAAGACTCCCTTTTTTTGGTACAGTTTTAGAAAACTCCTTATGTACAAGATTTTGTTTGAATGCTTTATTGAACTTGGATTTTTTTTAAATGAATTCCACTTTATGCCCCGAACAACGCAATATTTTTGGTACTTATGCAATATATGTAATATGCTACTTTATTCAATGCAGTATGCTACTTATGCAATATTTTTGGTACATACTTATGCAATAGATAAAAAGATATGGACCTTTTGATATGAATTCATTTAAAAAAAAAAAAGATATGGACCTTTAATTACCAAGTTGGCCTGCAGCTTTATTGTAAAGCATATACACAATCAACATTTTTGACAACCTTATTATTTAACCATTATTTTGTTATTTGGGAATACTAATGTAGTATTATAAGTGTTTATCAATATGTGAGGTTTTTCTCATTGATCTGTACTTCTTTATGTGCACCTTGATGAAAGAAATCAACTTGTATAAATGTTTTCGCTAAACTAATTATTATTTTTATGCATTGCACCGTTCTTTTAAATTTGATGTTTATAAGTGAGTATTGAATTTAATGAATAAATAATGAGCTAAATATACAGTACGTGTTGGAATTAATTTATTTTAGTTTAAAAAAATTATAATCAAAATATTTTATAAGTTGTTGATTGACATATTTTTTAAATTTAAAATAAATTAATTCAAACATATTTCTTATTGTAAGATGTAAAGTACATGTTTTCCGGTTATATATCATTATTCTTTTTATTGTTGTGATTAACACATACTGAAGTATTTTTTTTTATATTCTTAAGCTCTTTTTGCATATGTGTGAGTGGAAAATATTTATTAATGATAATTTTGATAATTATTATTTATTCTTAATTAATATAAATTTTGTTGACATTTTATTTTATGAAATTTTATTTAATTATATATATATATACATATATATATATATATATGTATGTATGTATATATGTATGTATGTATGTATGTATTGCACAATAAGGTATTATAGACTTGGTTCCTATAAGTTCAAATCTATACAATATGAAAGGAGAGAAAAAATTTCTTTTGCAATACATTATTTTAATATTATATATATATATATATTCTTCCAACCGTGTTACAACAAAACAAATACAAAAAACCTTGTCATTTATATATTTTTTTATTGCACAATAAGGTATTATTGACTTGGTTCCTATAAGTTCAAATCTGCACAAAACGAAACAAGAGACAAAATTTCTTTTGGAATTCATTATTGTAATTTGACTTTTGTAATTAGTTGTTGTTAGTTGAAACAATTTTTTTTATAAAAAATTTTGATCTGATCTCCCTTCACTACTAACTCCTCTCAAAGAAGAGAGCTTCATTATTGCAGATGTTTCTGGCGTCACGTTTGAGGGAGTTAGTTGTTAGTTTTGTCTTTCTTGCTTTATTCATTTTTCATACTATACTAAAAAAAATAATGGCTTGCTTTTTTCTATCAGTTTTACATTGAAGGGGCAAGTACCTATGTACTTAAACAGAGTAATGGCTCAAAGATGATAGATATATATCACTTTAGCTACGATGAAAAAAAGATTAAATTATATATTTAATTTATATAATTTATATTTATTTTTAATTTCATTGCTACAATATATTTTTAAATGAATTTTTATTAAACATTTTTAATTTGACCTATCTCTATTACTTGGTGTAATGACGCCATCAACTTGGGTTATATATAGTAAATGAAAAACTAGTCATATAAGTGTTGATATTAGTACATGTTTTGTCACATATATATAACTTAATAAATAAGGATTAAATTAAAAATATTTAAAATTACAAGGATTTGTTTGAAAAAAAAATACTATAGAGATTAAATTAAAATAAATATAAACTATAAAAACTAAATATTTAATTTAACTTAAATCATAAATGGTATTAATTGAAATTATTTAAGCTATGATGAATTCAGACTTTGACGAGCATTCGAGTCCCCGACCAAAAAATTAGTTTGGGCGATGATGAGGTTTACATTATGTATTTGGCATTAGGCATTGGCATTGCATTAATTAGTACAACTAGTGTCTTCACAATTATGTATATTTTGCACTTATTTCAATATATTTGGTCAAGGTTTTAAATTACGAAGTATATCACGTAATACGATCGTAACATTTTAATTGCAACGATTGTATTATTGCAATTGTGCTTTGCATTAGCTAACAAAAGTCTGCATTATTCGTAATAGTCACAATGTGATTCTGATTATATGATAATTGTAAGTTAAAATCTTGTATTTAATTATTGAAATTTGAAAGATGTAGTATCTGAATAAAGAGTTAGACGAAATGACAACAAATCCTATTACAAGTGAACGCGTATGGGAGGAGTTTCATTGTTAACGTCTCTAGGTCTGAGTTGTTATTTGTTAATATATTATTATTATTATCATTATTATCATCATCATTATTATTTTATTATTATTATTAACTATAAATTATTATTATTATTATTAAAAAACACAAGATAAAACATAAACTCCAAGGTAAATCATTATTATTATTATTATTAAATAATAAGAAAACACAAAATCCAAGGTAGAAAAATTAAGATTTAATTTTGATTTAATAGTAATATAAAATTTTTTATATTATTATCTAATCACATATTATTAAGTATTTAATTATTTAAGTAATTATTATCTTAGTTAAATTTTTTAATTATTTGATAATATTTGATTAAATGATAGTATAAATTTTTTTATATTAACAATAAATTAAAATTAAAACTAAATAATTAATACTATATTAATAAATATATTTTTTTAATTATTTAATATTAAAATATAATTAAATATAAATATAATTCTAATTATACTTTAAAAACGTATAATAATTTCTCCCCTAATAAACATGCGAGTCTCCCACATAAATATCCTCCGAATAAAGCAAATTGACATTAATGATCACACCGCCACCACCGCTACTTGGCCAACCGCCAATCCATTTATTGCACCACCAAACACAAACACAACTAAATTTGCGAGAGATTATCGAGAAAGAAAAAACTTTGATGTTACTTAATTCTTGCGTTTTTAATTATTTGTTGTTTTAGAAAAAAATTTATTTTGTTTTATTTATAATTTTAAAATATTAATAAAATATTAATTATTTTTTTAACTTTATATTTAGTGAAGTGAGATAAGGTTAATGTAGTGAGTAATAATAATATTTTGAATATTTCAATAAAAAAATAATTCAATAAGTACATTCTTGTAAATAAAGTTATTTAATTTTTTTTTAATTCATGTACAACAACTATAAACGATAGATTAAAAGAAATAGAGTGAGTAATATTTTTATTTAGTATCTCTTGGTGATTAACACTTTTTTTGTTTTAAATATATCTCTTAGTTACTCAAAAAATTTAAAATAAGTTCATTTTAACCAATTGACATAACAATAAGATTAACTTGCATGAAAAAACAATCACATGAAATGAGGCATTTCGACATATCTCCATAAGGCATTTCATCAAACATCTTGGTTCCTTGTATTTTGTTGCCCGTGTTAACATGTGAATTATAGCTGAAGAGATGTTTGCACTCTCTGTCGTAAAACTTAATTTGCTCTTTGAAATTGAATCGAAAACTTCGAGTGCTTCTCTTAATCGCCAGCTACTCAACAACTTTGTTCCTTCGACTTCTCCAGTCCACACGAGACTACAACGTGAGAAGTTGATGGAGAGAACACCAATAATTGATGGAGAGAACAGGAGTACGGGTACAAAGAAAGAAAGACATCTTTGACTCCATTAAAATTGTATGTAATAGTTATGTGACTATTTTCTATCCAAGTTAATAGTATTGTTCTATCAAGTAGTTAAAAAGAGCCTATTTTACCTAAAAGCGATTGGTCCTAATAGAAATATATTATAATTTTAGACGAATTTTATTTATAATATTTAAAATTTTTGAATTTTTAAATTATTATTTTGGAGATGACTTCATCTAACTATTACCTTAATTTAAAAGATTAGTCTTACAACTATATTTAATAAAAAAAACTTATTTTAAAATCTTAAGTATATGAAATAATACAAAGTAAATGTTAATGGTCAAAGGGATACCAAATAAAAAAATTGGTAATCAAAATTTTTTTTTTTCACAATATTTTTAAGCAAATAAGATATAAGACAATTCTTTACACTGTATTGTCAAGTATATGTCATATCAATTAGGTAAGTTATCATTACCTTTCTTTAGCACACTTCTATGAAAACTGTTTTACAATCCAATACATAAGAATCTCTCAATTTTCATTGGATTAGATCAAAATTAATTAAAGCAAATCCATTGTTTGACCATTTTTTTTGGTGGATGTTTGACCATTTAATTTAATCATGAGCTTGAGGTTGAGACAAAGATGCTGTGGCAGCAAGAGGTGGGCCCTGTTTCACCCGTTCTGACAAGAAGGAATAAAAGAGACAACAAGTGAAAGAATGAGATTGGTAAAAAAGTGTTATAATAATAATAATAATAATAATATTAATAATAATAATAATATAGTTGGAGTTAGGCAAGGGTCAAGAAAATTTGAGTATGAGCATTGAGTACGGTATGTGGAAATCTTGGATTACCTTTGAAATTAAACAAATATATTGAGTTGATCATAATAGTTCATTGGATTGGGGCTGTCTAACTTTGGGAAACTGAGACCTATGAATATGAATCAAATAAAACTAATTGGGATTACGTTAGGGACCCATTCTACGTGTCTTTGTAGTTTGTACTCTCATCACACTGTGATTCAAATCTTTCATCTATGATTCACAATATGCCACTATTCGGTGATCTTAATTTTCTTCTTCTTCTTTTTCTTAGGGTTTGACTTGATGTAAGAATGTTCTCCATGAAATTATTTTATGTATAAAGAAAAAAATCGTAAAAGAAAAACAAATTTTGGATTTTTTTTTTGTTTTTTTGTGATGCACGAGAGATTTTTAAGTACTCAAAGAGTAAAATATTTTTTTATTTTATATCATTTAATGATAATTATATTAGTTTTATGAGTTGTTATTGTCTGCTTAAATTAAAATTTTTTAAAAATAACAATAGCTCCATAAAATTGATATAGTTATTATTTAATGATATAAAGTAAGAGATATGTCTTATTCCTTAAACACCAATTTTTTTTTTCTGTGATATACTTATTACTTGTAGCTCAATTGGAGGTTTCTATTTGGCTCACTCATTTCTATTTCAAAAAAACAAAAGGCAAAAGGCTATTGGGCATTGGCATAGCTTACCTAGTTAGTCACCCAATATTCAAGATATACATGCTAAAAAGGGTATTAAGATAAGATTAGTTGGAAACTTGGAATGTGTATAGTATAGTGTTTGTTTCTTCTAAGATAATCCGAATTGATTTTTATTTTTTTTATTTACTAAAATGAAATTAATTAATTAATTAATTAAGCACCTATCAAAATCCCGTTTGGTATTGGTATAGTATAGGCCATGACAGCCGGAAGCAAGAGTTGACCTAGGGAGTTGAATCAGTCATTTGATTATTCCAAGAATTTACAAAAAGAAAAAAAAATAAATTGTGTGACTTTATAATTTATATAATATTTAAAAGAAAGAAGTTAATTGATATTGGGGAAATAATGCCAAGAGCTTTTCAAATATAACAACCTATATTATCAACGGATGCTCGTTCGAATAAAAAGGGTTTAAATTTTTTTAAGAATTAATTTTAATAATAAAGATTTAATTTTATATAAAATAAATATTATTGAAAAGGGTTTCCATTTCGATGCCTCATTACATTCTAAGAAATTAATTTTTTATTTAATAAATAAAAAGATATTCTAAACAGCCAAAAAATATAACAACCTATAATTGTCCATTTTAATACACACTATGCAGAAGATGGAGGAAGAGACCAAAGAGACCTCTTGGAAGTCTCATTGTGGCATATGTGTACGTTCAAACATGTGTGGCAATTAATCAAACTATAATGGCAAAAAAAAAAATTATTTATCTAAAAAAGTTTGGATAAAATAACCCAAACATTATGTATTTTTTTAATAAAAAAGAAAATAAAAGCTAAAGCCTCTGAAAAAAAAAAGGTAACAGAAGAACTAGTAGAAAGAAGAAAAATGCCTGAATTCCTCAAAGGTCCAAACCATCCCGAGAATTATGCCAAAAAAAAAAGATATATCATTTCGGGTCCATTATATTTTACTAACAAGAATTGGATATGATAATAAGTAAAACAGTTCTAATTTGTTGAGAAGTCCTACTCATCAAAGATAAAATATAAAAGCTTTACTATGTTTTACAAAGAAGATATGTCCTGTCTAAGATAGAGCATGTGTTTAGAAATGCTTTTTTTTTGTGATAAAAAGCTATTTTTCTTTTTTTTAATCCATGTATGGTATTAATTATATGAAATAAATTATAATCTTTAATTATTTTGGATACATTAAAAATAAATTTTTTTAAAGCTCATGCTTTAGCATTTTGGATTATAATTCATCTAATTATTTTAATAGTTGGCCAAAATTTATCATATTCACTCAGCCATTAAATATTATATTAATTTAAACAAATTATTTTATATCTTTTTTAGTAATTTATTATATAAAAATAATTTTTTATATGATCCAAATAAAATATATTATCTTAAAATTATTTTTTAGTTAACATATTTAAACATAAATCAGATTTTATCATAATCAATTTTTTAAAAAAATGATTATACATATAATTAATTATTAAAATAACATTTTTTTTAGTTAAACACACACAGATTATGAAGATTATATTTTGGGAAGGATTATGAAGCTCGAGACTTCTTTCTAATTACAATAAACGCTGCAAAAAACCTTAACTAACAGTTGTAAAATTTATATTAAAAAAAGGAATGCATACAAAAGCTTAATCATTTAGTAATTGTATAATAAAATATTAATAAATAAATTATTTTTACTCGATTCATGATTATGCTCTGACCAATGTTCTGAAAACCGAACCGGACCGGCCGGTTCAACCAGTTAGACAGGGAACCGGTCCCCTCACCGGTTCGGGCGGCTCCAAAAAATCGGTGAGGTCAAAAACCGGTAAACCGATCAAACCGATACCTGTCCGTACGGTTACTAGTTGTAAACTTTTTTTTTTGAAATTTCTTTAAGCAAAACGACGTCGTTTTGCTCTTAATTTTACAAAAAAAAAAAATAGAAACGGCGTCGTTTCTGGACCATCTCCCCCCTCCTTGCAGAAAGGAGAAACAGATGCCTCGTCGCGCGTCGTTTCCGGAGGGGGTTGAAAACCCTCGGCCCGGTCTGCCTCCTCCTCGCGGAACGTATGCATCGTTGCCGCAGGCGGCTCCGTCCCGTAACCCCCTTTGACCCAGTCTGCCTCCGCACTCCGTAGAACGAACGCATAGCAACCGCCTCCGTCTTGTGTCATGGACAGCAGCTGCCTCCGAATCGCATTGCGAACCCCAGCCGCCTCCTTCTCTCATCGTGCACCCCAACCAGCCAGCACCGTCCGCTCCACCTCTACAGTCCACACCGCAGCATCCGCCACTCCGCCTCCGCACCGCAGCTCCAGGTTGAAGCCTTACAGTTTTGTTGTTGTTCTAGGTAGATTACTTTATTAATTCTTGTATCTGTTACTCATTTATGCTCAATGTGTGTGTGTATGTGTGAAATTGTGTCTTGGCCAGTCGTCAGAAGACGTTATATAAAACGGAAGTGAAAGTGAGGTCACATTGTGATTCTGTGAACACGTATTAGGCACAAAATTTGTGAAAACTGATATAAGTTATCAAAATTGACAAGTTTTGAAATTGAAGTAAACAACTCTCGTGATTGAAGATCCCATCCAGTAATTGAATTTTGTATGTGTAGCTTGCAGCTGTTAAAGAAAAATCTTAGACAATATGTAAGAGTCAGTTCAGAATATTTGTTGTATTACTTATATGAATAAAATATTTTTTTTATTTTATGGTATCATTTTTTATGTTTTAAATAATTTTATTATTGATTTATATTATATTTTTTTATTTATGTTATTACTATAATAAATAATCTTATATATATATATATATATATATATATATATTTATATATTTAAATATATTTATATTTATATATAAATATTAATATAAATATATATTTAATTATATTTCGGTTCGACCACGGTTTGACCATTGAACCTTGAATCAGTACCTCGACCGGTTCAGTGACCAATTCGATTTTCAGAACTTTAGCTCTGACCGTATTGACCCTAATCGACATAGACCATAACCCATGATGGGTTAGGTAAAAAAATTCACTTATTATATTTGCTAATGATATATTTGTTTTGTTTTTTTTACAAGATATTTTCACAATCATCGGTGAAACTTTTGTTCTAAAAATATTGCATGACGTAGGGTTTTAACTATTGCTCAAAATAAAAATCAAACAATAGAATTGACGAAGAAGAGGAATGAAATAAAAGGACCACAAAGCATGCTAGGCATGTCCTTAAAGATTTATTTCTGTCCTATCCAAAACAATGCTCGGTGGAAATAGCCTTGATGGGTAACCTTCCAAGATTAGACATTAATCTTTTTCGGAACTCGTCCATACAATGATTCTCATTCTCTGGGCATATATATGTATATATATATAAAAGGGTACTCGTACCCTTCTTTTTATTTATAATTTATTTTATTATTTATTATCATAACCGATTTATTTATTTATTTAATAAATTATATATATTTATTGATATTTATAACCAATAGTATTACATCATATTAGCAGGGGTATCGGTACCTATTTAATAAAAAAGACATAAAAAATCTTTTATATATATATATATATATATATGCTTGTGAAAAGGAAAATAGGATAATGATTCTATTATGCTTGATGAACCAATAGGATAGAGAGTGAAAACCTACGAGAATTTTATCATTAATCAACAGAGAATGACGAAGACGAAGATCCTGATAGGTGGTGGAAATATGTACAAGTCAAAAGTGAATCTTAGAACAATCTGATGGGTTCCCCATTGTAAAACAAAGATAATTACATCATGAAACAACAAGTAGACAATACTATAGTATAAGCAGTAGAATGGGGATGTCGCAGCCGTTTCTAAATGTATGTATGCATCTTGCTCCTCCTTTCTCATTTTCACCAGAAAGGAGGATCCTGCAAATTGATTGGTTTACGGGTTTGGGTTAGGAAACCTTCATGAATAGCATGCCATTTATATTAAATTCACACTTTCTTTTTTCTACTTGTCTGCATGCACTAAGCACTAAGTAACATGCATGCAGAAGATGCCACAACGTTAACTCACCGGCCATTCAAACTAATTCTTTTGTATGTAACAACCCTTTCACACTACGTACAGGAATTATTGGATGATTCACGTTACCTGAGGATAAACAAAGCCTAAATGAATTATTTAGTAATATAATTTATCTAACCTGGCTAGCTTGGTGGGTCTGTGCTAGTAGTAGCCTTTTAAAAATTCCCGGGTGTCTATTTGATAGCTAGACCATTAGGTTCTTGTTGGGCCTTAGTTCAATTACTTATATTTTACCAATTCACTTAAATTATAAAAGTCTCATCTCCGCTATTTATATTCATTATAGAATTTACCTTTAAGTATGTTCTCTTTTAAGTCATATGCTTTGTACCCACCATTCTCATATTAAATTGTCGAAATACCTTTTGCAAGTACTATAACCGTCTCTTATTTGAGGTCTTCTGGCATGAACAGGCTGCAAGCAGACCCCATTGGCATGGAATGAACAATAGCCTATAGATTAGAGGTATAACATTCCTTAATAATTGGTAAGGGTAGGGTATATGCGCGAATTGCAAACATGAAAGGGAGTAGCTAGGACGGGACCTAAAGGCATTATTATACAGAAACCAGCAATATTGGGATATATCTAACACCTAATCTTAACAAAGAAGGGATTGGGGATAATTCATTGGTCACAGCCAAATTGAGTTTACACTTTCTGCAGTTGATAATTGGCAATTTGGCATTAATATTTTCTTAATGAACAACTATGGAATTAAATTATAGATCACATCACATGATGTGATTGTAATATTGCATATGTGAATATTCACTCAATAATTACAAGATATTTTCATTTACACTGCATCAGCTGCAATGAGGCCACAACAGTCGCATCGCAAGTCAACATTGTAGTTTTTATATAATTTTTTAAAAAAATTATTTAATATATTACTTGTCAAAAAAATTTATGGCTGTAACTTGTATTGCAGTAGCCACAATGTCAACAATTACAATAATTGTAATACAACGGTAATTATAATTTAAAACCCTACAAATAACTAATGTAAGAAGGGAGTGGTCCAAACCCAGTTCAAGTTGATTTCTGATTGCCATAAGCAGGCACTAAAGCTTTTCCTTTTTTCTTCTGCTTTTCTTTCGTTGTAAACTTCGGGAAATTACGCTAAAGCATTCCGTGGCTCAGGTAAAAAACTTGCCAATAATTAAAGACTAGTGTTAGTTCTCTAGATAGGCGAAGCTAAACTGCCAAAGTGTCTGGAAATTTTTGTTATTGTTAGAAAAATATTACATCAAACTCATTTGAATTTTAAACATATTGCGCTAACTTGCCCTTTATTTTTCAAAACCTATATAGAAAAAACTTTATTTTTCATATAGCTAGTTTAAAACATGTTATATAAAATATTTTTTTATTAAATTTCATCTTCACTCTTACCTTTTATGGGTAAACTAAATCTAAATTGTATTAAGTGTAGGGTAACTAGGATTTGGGACTCAAAATATAGGTTGATGGCAAGTGAACCTAGTAATGGAGGCCGTAAATCCACTTTTATTTTTTTTTTCCCTGCTCTTCTATTTATCTGCAAATGAAAGTTATCCGGTAATAGATAGAATTAATTTCTCTAAAATTAAAAGCGAAGATAGAATTTGATTGAATTTTTTTGTTTTAGCTAAGGTTTAATAGTATAAAATGAGTTTGATTATAATATAAGATTTTTGAAACTAAATAAGAGATCAGTATAATAAACATAAAATTAAGATGAGGTTAGTGTAAGTTCATAATAATAATAATAATAATAATAATAATAATAATGTTTTTATTATTATTATTTACTAATGTCTTGAGAGGCATATCACCTCTCAATATGCTTTTCTTAATTTTTATTTGAGTTAATATAATGGTTTATAAATTTATTATAAATTAATTAGTTAAATAAAAATAATTTCTTTTAGAAGTGAGATGTATTTGAATTTTTTAAGGCAGTTGTTTTAATTAGGAATCGGAATTCTTTTTAAATGAGAAAGTAAATGTGAGTTTTGTTTGCTATCAAAGTTAAAGCAGTTGTAATTGTTAGGTGTTAAAAAATTAGAATATTGGTAAGGTGCAAGAGTGCATTTTTTATTTTTTTAAATTGAAGTTTTAAATAAACTGTAGTGGTATTTTTAAAAAGTTAAAATTGAATATTGAAGAGAGAAAATTCTTTTATAATAATATAGACAAAGGAGAAAGGTTTTTTATTTTTATTTTGTTCTTTGTTTTTTGGTAGGGAGAGAGAGAATATTTGAAAAGATTCAACATAAATATAATAATTGTCAAAACAACTGAATTATCACTTGACAAAAGACTGAACCATTCATTTTTATTTTGTTAATAACCAAAAAGACAGATCAAAAGCCCCATGTGAGGGCTAGGCAATGATGGGGGACCCAAGTAGGCTGTTGTAGCCCAAATCCCCATAAATAATTTGGGCAGGCTAGGCAATACCAAATGTGACCACATATGGTTTGGGCTGTTTCTATTGATTGAAGCATGGAGGACAATGGTCGGTGCACTCACACTCTCACACTAATTTTTTTTTTTTTTTTTTTTTGGTAAATTGCACTCACACTCCAATTTTGTGGTTGAAGTTTCAACTTTCAATAGATGAAGACACAAAGCAATGCAAGTAACTCATCAGGGAAGTTCAATCCTGAAAGAACCCTACACACTATCAATGCATCCAAGAGGAAAAAGTGAAGAAGTTTTGCTCCATCAGAGAAGACCATATTTAATGGTCTATGGCTTGCCTTGTCACATTTGCTGGAAAAAGGTAGCCGCTTCTTAACCCACCAAGAACCATAGCATCAAGTGTTTTGGAATCATTGAAAAATGGAAATTGATTCCAAACATACTCACTGTGATTGTGATTGAGAATTTAGAATTTAATTATTAATAATTATAGAATTTAAGGCTTAGTTGTTTACTTCTTGAGATATTGTAATTGCATTATGACTTTTTTTTTTCTTTTGCACATTATGACTTTATGAATACTATTATTGTTATAATACTAGTATTTCTTCGTGCTTACCTCCATTGCAATTGTTTGAAGGTGTTAACTTCTCCATTAGTAATTTTTTTTTCAGGATTATTCCAGCATCTTCATAAGTTATGAACCATATATTGATTGCTGGCTATACTTAGTACATGTTTGATATATTTTTTTTTAAGAAAAAAATATTTTTTTAAAAAACTCTCTTAAAAAAATTTTAATCATGAACTTTTTTAATTAAAAAATAAATTAATCCAAACACATACTTAATACACTCTAAACATTTAGAGAATCAGCAACTAATGAATCCTTGACAACTCATCAAATGTAATAGTATCCAAGGAAAAATAAGTTACATAATTCCCAATCTTTTGTAGCAAGTGCAAATACCTGCTATTGAATCTCACCTCCTCCAGAGGAGGAGTAATTTAAGATAAGAAAATATTTACCTTCCGTTATGTAGCCTACATAGATGGACCGAAAGAACGAAAAATCATTTCATCGTTTTGCATACTTTGAATTTGGAACAATCAGTAAGAGGGTTTTCAGCAAGAAAAAGGGTTCATGAACTCACATCAATATTTCCTCTAACGCTTCAATAAGATTTACATCAGATACTAGACAATACCCAATAGTTTTACAAGAGTGTCTGTATAACACAAACCCTTTCTGCATTGTTTCCAGAGGAGCGATAGACAATAATTACATTTCTTAATAACTTGTTCAAGCTAAGCATGTTTCTTCTGTTTCTTCTCCTGCCATTGTTTGATGTCAGCTTCAATCCTTGCCTTCACACTTGAATGAAACCCGGGATATGGTTCATATCCAAATGATGATTGGAGGACCTGCAAATGCCAATAGTATTAAATCTATCTTGTTTCAATTTTCAAAGAGACAGTCCAAATGAATCTGACAAACAATTACCTCAAGCAGCACAAAGAAAGGAGCCATTATGAAAGCTTGAACAAGGTTGTCCAAGAGAGCTGGTGCACGTTTCTAATAGAAAAAGAAACAAGGTTTTAACATATTGAAATACGCAACCAATGCATCATGCTTATCAGTAATAGAATAAATCATTCACCTCAAACACGCCATGACCAATAAACTGTCCAGTCCAACAAAACAGCTGAGCAGCCAACACAACCTGAAAGATTTTTGTCATAAACAAGTTACAATTTAATTCAAACGACAATAAAATAGCTTGCAGTATGCCTCACAGCTTTCTTTATATGGTGGTTTTGTTCTTCTTCCTTATCTTTCTTAAAAAAGAGATAGAAAAAATAAAGAATATGTATTAACAATGAAGAAATTGATGCTAAACTATGTCAAAGTATGGAAATGTATTCCACAATCCCAAGGGGTATTGCAATCAAATTCAGAAGTTACAAATTCCTCATTACCATCGGTAGCATTCCAAATATTGTGCCATCTGTTCCACTATTTGAAGAGAGAGATTTTTAACCACATCTATTCTAAACATTAGAATGAGAAAAGGAGAAAGCAAAAGAAAAAGAAACTGAAATTGTGCTGTTAGCTCTCTAATGTATGAATGTAGCTTCAGATCGCATTTTTCTTGCTTGCATATTTCCCTAGTATGCAAATGAGTTGCCAACATGCCAACATAGAGCAACTAGGATGAACAACAGAAAGCATTGACATAAACACCATAATTCTAACAAACCTTGGTTGGCCAACATCCTGGTCAGTCACTAGCTTTAAAATAAATAATCTTGCAAACAATGTAACTCAAATTTATCTTTATGAGAACAGTTAAACAAGTTAGATGACGGGGTGACTTCACATTGTATATATGATTGTGTGCTTCCCTTTCCAACTAATTCACCCCCACCCTCGGCCCAGCGCCTTTCTGACATGCTATTGTGCAGTTGTGAACTCTGTCTCTTAAGCAAAGAGCAGCAGATGACCATTTAGGAGGCCCACCGGTCTGATATAAGAGACAAGAAACAAATCCATTTTGCTCATTCATAAATTATCTCCTTCTTGGCTCTCGCCAAAAGTACATTTAATTCACTAAAACCTTGTACAAGCAAAAACAGTGCAAGGAAGATATCTGGCAGAGATTCGAGCAAAACAGGCATAATAAGGGAAAACTCAAACAGTGAGGACACAGATTTAGAATTAAAAATCATCCTGTTGAGGACCGCACCTCTGTTTGCGTATGAATCTACAAACAAGATAAGAATTGATAAAATTAAAATGCATAGGTTGAATCCTAAGGCAACAGTAACATCATTTATGAGTTACGGTCCCAAGCATTGACTTTGCTTTTAGCACACAATTGTACACAATTTAATTGTACCCAGTTGTACATGATCCATGGGAATTCCATTATGGATTGGAAGAAGATGAAATAAATTCAGCTCAACTCAGTCTGAAATCAGAATACGCAGGCGTAGCAGCTAATTAATTGATGAAAAGAAGGGACAACAGCACACCTTCCACGCGAGCGGATAGCCGAGGCTACTGGCGAGAAAACTGGCTCCGACCCAACAGAAGAAAGTCAGCAAAGCCGCTAAAGACCCGGCCTTTTTGTCCAAAAGGGCGTAGATCAAGGCGTAGATCGCAGTGAGCAAGAACCCGAAGTTGAATGTAAGGGGAGGAGGGAACCCTATTGCGGGGGCTCCGAGAAGGGGAGGGGTGAAACAGAGGAGGACGAGAGCGGTGAAGACAATCGGCCACACGAACATGATGTGGATCGCAACGTTAACCGGGTTGCTGTGGTAGGCGCCATAAAAGGCGAAGTGCTTCTCCAGATCGAACAAGCCGGTCCTCCCCATCGGATTTTCAGAGACACAAATGGTACCGGATTGACTTTTCAGAGAAACAAAAGTACGAAAGAGAAAGGTAGAATAGGAATTGGAGAATTAATTTGATATAAAACTTGAGAAGAGGACAAGAGTTGATTTGTCCAAAAAAGATGAAGCAGTGTTCGGTGGCACATTGGAAGTTGTTTGTTTCATTCCAGAACAAGAAAACATAACCTCTGCTGACATGGGCACATACGTAAGGTTATCGTAGTGCCAACAGTTTTTGGCTGTTGCCAAAAATCTGAAAACCCCGTTGAGGTTGGCCCATGCAGGTCTCGAACCTGCGACCTTCGCGTTATTAGCACGACGCTCTAAACCAACTGAGCTAATAGGCCAGTTGATAGGGTGGGTCAAAATATAAAATAAGTATCATCTATACTGACCTAATAAGGAAAAAGGAAGATTTTAGAGGTAGTTTGGGGGTTTAAAGTTAAGGATTTCCACCCAAAAAGAAACGAAAGTGTGTGAAACTGTAACATTGGACAAACATGAACATGACTGCCTAGTTAGTTTGAGGGAAAAAACAAAAGACTACGAGTTCTTTGGCTCAAGGTGATAAATAACAATGTACATGCAGTTGACAGAAATTGAAGAACAGAAGAAGTGTTTATAAATGAGGAGGATACAGGGGTCATTTTGATGAAGTATAATGTAGAATTCCACCCAAATCCAATTCGTTAGAAGTACGTAGTTGAAGGGTGGTTCTTCATTGTCCTCTTATCCACTCTATCCCACATATGTAAGGACCAGCATAGCAACCAGCTTCCACTACTGCACTTATCGTTCTAAACCATGGCTGAAGCTATCATAGGTTTCACTATTTTCCAATCACATATTCATAGCTCATGTCTACAAACAAGGAGATTTGAAGCCAACCCGCTCTCAAGATTGGTAAATTGTCCTTTGCTGTTCATTTTCACCATTTCATCTTCTAAGATTCACATGATATATAGTTTCTAGCGCTGAAAATGATGGTGTCTTCCCCTTTTTCAGCCTAAGCAGCATTCAACCTCTACCCTTTTTAAGGTTTCGCAGCAGGTAAGTAGCTCATGTCAAAAGTGAAAATCAAAACCAGATTCAATTTTAAAACTTGATAGCATAAATTGCATCTTACCTATTTGCATACAAGGCCGAAGAGGGCAAGAGCAAAAGAGCTTCTTTGTGTAAGTGAATGGGTTGCCAGATTGGCCCCTGATGGCTGTTCTGGTAGAGCAAATTGAAGGCCAGAGAGATCTTATAACCGAGAAATCAGTTTGGCATCTTAGCGATGGAGCAATCAAGAATGTCTGTAAGTCTCAAATAATACAGCTCCTCCTCAGCCCTTCTTTCCCCCAAACTCTATTCTTCTCTTTTTTTTTTCCCCTAAGAATTTCAATTTGATTTCTTGTTGACTGGTGCCCTTTCTGTTGCAGACTCATGGTACATAATGTTCACTGTTTGGGGATGCTTATTCTTTGGTTCCATGAAGGTAAAGCACTTCTCCTTCCATTCAAATTTTAAACGTATATTTGACATTTCACTTCAATTTTGACTTTAATAGTTTTTTCAATATGATTTAGGACCCTTATTATGACTCAGAAACATATAGGGGAGATGGAGGAGATGGTACTGGAAACTGGATCTATGAGAAGGTAACTTCTTTTAAGACTTTGTTACTCTCACTAGAAGCCCCAAACAGGGTAGAGGACAAATCAAACTTTAGGCAGTAAATAACGTATGTCTAACTAGTCCTACTCCTATGAACCATTCAGTTTCAGTGAGCTGATGAGTGAAATATTCTCATTATGTATCAACATCAGAAAAGGCCAAAACTATATGCTATAGGAGGAATTAACCATTTTCTTTAGAAGGGTTTATTTGAAATCCGCAATAATCAAAAGGGCAACACTGGACGATATGCAGCCAGTAAGTTATAACAGCAAAACAGCACATTCCTGAAAGAGGAGAGTCCAATTCCAAAGAAGGAATTGCATTGTGAATTGTGAGTGTGATGACATTATTATGGCCATGCAGCAAGAAGATATGGAAGCAGAAGCCAGAGAAGCTCTGTGGCGCGAGGAGCTGATTGAGGAGATAGAACAAAAGGTTGGAGGGTTGAGAGAGCTCGAAGAAGCAGGCAAGAAGGAGGAAGAAGATTTTGTTCGGTCATGCATGCATGCATTTGTTTCTCCCTCCATTGAACCAAGCAATCTTTTCATTATTGTATATAATTTCATCATTTTATATTCCTCCAAAGAGCAAATCCTTTATGTTTTATATGTACTGTTAAACCACAGATTATTATTTTGAATATAGGGGTGACAATATAAATCGATGGATGGGATGGATTTTTAAAATCCTATATTATTTGAATATTTATTCAGTACTAATCCATCTTTACTAACTACCAGTTATCTTAAAAAAAATTCGTTTTTTTTTCTTGGTACATCATAAATTTTCGTTTAATTGAAAGTGTGATGATATATTGTAAAAGAAATTAAATACTTGCATATATAAATTAGCTTATTTTATTTTTAAAAAAAGTTTATAATTAAAATGTTTAAGAGAAAAATTTTAATTGAAATGTTTTTAAATGCGAAATAAATTAATTTATTTTATCAATTGTTTCATAACTTGGATTTGTCAATTGTCCTATTCATTTAGTCAAATAAACGTTTGGATTAAATTATTTTATATTTATAATATTTTATAATTAAAATTTTATTAAGATAACTTTTCAAAAGCTTTTGAACAAAGTTTTTTTTTTTTAAATAAGCATTTAGCTAACATATTCTAAGACCCGTACTACTCACTAGCACTGCTGCGGATCAGATCTGGTTGCACCTACACGTTTATTTTGTTTTGGGAAATGCTGACACACACATATAAAAACAAAAAATCATGTCTAGGTCACTAAATCTTTTTAAGATTATACATATATGTTATTTTTTATTGTTCACATAACATTATCTTTTATGTTGATCGTATAATAACCTACTGGATATGGGTTTTTGTTCTTGTCAAAGTAACATTCATTCTATGAAAAAAACAACGAATGCAACACAAAATCGCCGACAATTTTATGGGCGCAACGATTTTGTAATGAGGGAGAGGCAAATGTACCATTTCAGCCCAAGCCCAATGATATGTCCAAGACGTCCTGCAAGCCCAGTTCTGTTGAAAAAAAGAGAAGGCCAGCCAACAAAATATGAGGACCGAAAAAAAAACCAACAAAATAAGAAATATTGTATATCTTTTTGTTGATCAAAAACAAAAAGAAACATGAGATTTAATGATGAAAGCAAAGGACAACAACTGCAGCCCCAAAAGTTAAAAAAAAAAAAGGATTGGTTTGACTGAACGAATATGATTAAACAAAGAATTTCAAAAAGTTTTGATTCAAATTTTGCTAAAATTTTTTATTAATAAATAATTTGTAAGTATTATTATAAATTATCACTAAAAATTATAGTATGCTTTAATCTTGAAATGAGATAACCTTTCCTTTTCTAAACTTTCTTATACAAAAACAAAGAAAAAAAGTTACACCTGTTGAAGAAAGATATGATGTGAATGAACTCATGTATGTGTTCTTAACCCAAAAAACAAAAATCTTGTATGAGTATATATAAAGCATATATAATAAGCGGAGCAAATCTAGTTCATTATATATATATTTTTGAAATTGTTCATTAAATTTTATATTATTCGATTTGGATTAAAAATTATTTAAATAGCATTGCTTAAAAAAGTTATGTACTCTTAAGTTTTAATCACAATTATTCATTTAAGATTTAATAATTAATTTTTATTTATCTCAATCTCATAATGAGCAACTATTATTAATATTTAACCTATTGTAAGTATAAAATTTTTATATTATCATTTAATTATAATTTAATATATCATTAAAAAAATTTAACTTTTTAAATAACTATTATCATTGTCAAATTTTTTTATTACACTCTTGATTTGAGAGGAAGGAAAAAAATGAAAGATTGTGACTCTATATACGAGGGTTAACACGAGGAAAGAAATTTAGAAAGAGTAATGTTATATACTTTTAAAATTTTTACCTAATAATTTTTATAATATTTAATAAAATAAATATTAAATAAAAAATAAATTATTTAATATTTTCAAAATATAAAAATATTAAATATTTACTTAATTTAATAATTAAAAAAATTATTAAAAATATGAGTTATAAATATAAAATTATTCATTGAGAAATGGACGAAAATTTTATCTTATAAGCTGTAACTTTCTGAAGTGAATCGGATACAGTAAACTACATATCTGTACAGAAATTAAGAGACAGGAAACAGAGCAGAATTGGAGTGTTCTTGTTCATACTCAATTACGACCTTGTGAGATGAATGGTGCTCACAATGGTCTGGGCTTGAAATTAATGCCATTAACAATGACCTTCCTTCAGTTCTTAATAAGCTTGTTTACTAATGATAAACAATGGTCTATTTATATTTTGGAAGCATAAAAATGTAACGTTGTTCTCCTCGTAACCTGCAAGCATTAGCCAATTAAAGGCATATAATATTATCTGTTCAGTTTTTAACTGTTTATATAACTTTTTGCGGAAAACTGGGAGAAAAGGTCGCCAGTACCATTTGCTTGTCATAAGATATCTCGCCTGACTTCATCACGATTTCACGTTTCATGATTTCACCTACCCTTTGTTTTTTTTTTTTCTTTCGATTAACGGGTACTTTGAGATACAAGTTAAAAAATTAAAAAAAGAATTTATTATTTATTATTATTAATTAATTAAAAAATCAAATATGTGTTAAATTTTTAAAACATTAAATTTTTTATTTTTTGTCTAATAATTTTTATTTTATATTCTTTAATATAAACATATATTAACAAAACCTTTTTTTTACGCAAAAGTTAAGAAAAGAGAAAATTACCTCGTTTTAAAATCATTGCATATCATAAAAGTTTTTCACTAGTATGAATGAATTTCAAAATATTTAGATAAACAAAATTTGATTATGTCAATTTAGTCATTTTTGATTAAGATAATTTTTTTGATAGATATTATTAAGATAATGTTATTAATTAACTGTTATTTTAATTTCCTATGGCTAAATATTTTTTTGTTCAAGTTAAAATTAATTAATTAATTATATTTACATTTTTCTATTCATATTTTATTATTGAGACTAATTTGAAAAAAATTGAATGCCCATCTTCCGAAGAAAAAATTGAATATCAACAGAATCTGCGACGCGGTTTAGCGGGCATGGGGGCAACTCGATCTTAACACATCGTTTGGATGTGAAGAAACAAACCAGACAGGACAAACCATACAATACATGTCTTTTCCATTTTCTTTTCTTCCAGTTTTGTCCTCAATCCAAACGAAGCCGCCTATATTTTTTTCTGCTCATTTTTATTTGTAATTTTAAATTTTTGTATAATCATTAAAAAATTATTAAATAATTTTAATTATAAAAAATATAAAAAAAATATAATTAAATTATTATTTTTTTCATTTTATTAATATTTTTACTTATTTTATTAATTTTTCTCTATTAAAAATTAAAATAAAATTTAAAATCGTAGTAATTCATTTAAGAGACTCGCACATGGGACAACTCGACGACAAGATGCAGCCACTGCTCAAGCTTGGCGTTAATTATCCTTGATAAATGTAAAAGATATCGTGATTGTGGATATTTTTTTTTTTTTGGTAATTTTCTTTCAGGAAATGAAAATGGATAAGGGTTATTTATTATTTATTTTTCTTTTTGCAAGAAAATGGACAACGTTAGTTAAATCCATCACGGAAGAGTCACCACCGGCCACATTTCTCTGAGTTTTTGGAAGCCACCGTCTCTCTCTGATTCTCTCTCTCTCTCTCTCATCGAACCATTCAAAAGGAAAAGAACATACTTTTTTTTGGTTCAAAGTTCAAAGCTTGCACTTTTTATCCATCGAATAGCAGTAGAGGGGCTTTTGTTTGTTTTCTGCTTCAGAACTTTCGCTCCACAACCCACTCTCTTGAATTGAAAAAAAAAGCTGGGTTTTGATCCAAGAGCCGAAACAAGTACTATTGGATATAGCCAATTCATCTCATGATCTGAGCTCGTTAAGATCTCTGATTTTGACTAATCATGGCTTGTTCCTTGAAGGGTGTTTATTGTGTTCCTGAGTTGAATGAGAATATGCTTAGCTCCAAAACCAAAGGGGTTTTGGGGTTTTGTCCCTCCATTAGTTTCTCAAGGCCTGGTAAAGCAAAATCAAGGGCATCTTCTGTTTCGAGTATTGAGTTCATGGGAAAACCCATCGCCCTTTCAGATGAAAAAGGTTCATCCTGGGATAGCTGTTCGAAAACCTCCAGCAATGTCTCTATTCATGTATGTGGAGCTTTGCCTTTTGGGTTTTAGCGTTTTGCTTCCAAACTATTTTCATTTTTCTTAACATTGAATCTTTTGTTCCAGGTACAGGCAACAGTTTGCGTTAGCCGAGCTTTGCAGTGGTGGAAGAAGACCCTGAAGCCTAATATGATTGAGATCCACTCAGCGCAAGAACTGGTCCATTCTTTGCTCAACGCTGGTGATGCATTGGTTGTGGTGGACTTCTACTCACCCGGTTGTGGAGGTTGCAAAGCCCTCCATCCCAAGGTATGCTTTTGTTGTTTGGAATTAGAAGAGCTTTTATTACCAATCCAATTTTGTTTTGGGGCTTTTAAGGAAATCCTGGTTTTGTCTAGCTGAACTGAACTGAACTATTCTTCAATCTGCAAATTTGTTTCTTTGGGGCAGCAATATTTAACCAAGTTTCCTGTTATCAGATCTGTCAAATCGCGGAATTGTACCCAAATGCAATCTTTGTGCAAGTCAATTACGAGGAGCTGAAAACCATGTGTCACAGTCTGCACATTCATGTGTTACCATTCTTCAGGTTCTACAGAGGCGCAGAGGGTCGAGTTTGTGGCTTCAGCTGTACCAATGCTACTGTAAGAATCTGACTGATACAACCCTACATGCCTTTGAATCTCTGATTTGGCTGGTTATGTCTTTCTCAAATCCTGATTTACTTATATGGATATGTTATACTGCAGATCAAGAAATTTAAGGATGCCTTAGCGAAGCATGGGAATGAGGGCTGTAGTTTAGGCCCAGCAAAAGGGTTGGATGAATCCGAGTTGAAATCTTTGGCGTCAGTTGGTGAAATATCAGTTAATTCTCCATTACTATACCCCAATGAAGAGAAAATGGAGGATTTGGTTCCAAAAACCCATGATTTTTCTGGTGTTTGGAGCAAGGCAAGTAACAGCAGGGGACTTGTGGAGGAGGTTATACGCTGATTGTTTGAACTTTGAAGTAAATTTGCAAGAAGGGCATTTATCTTACCATATCAGAGAATGATTATGAGGCAGCTCCATTCCTATTTTTTTTCCCATTTTTTCATGATGTTTCCTGGATTTTTGTTGTAAATTCTATATTTTTGGGCGAAGGGGATGATGCGGGCTTTTCATTTTTTTTTTGGGGGGTTGAAATTGAGCCCCTGCCATTTAGCAAGTGTTACTGGCATAATTTCTTCTCCCCCGATGTGATATATCTGTGTTCAACTACTTGCCGAAATGTTATAATTTCTAGTCAACTTTCCTAACCCATCCTTTTTCTTCAGTAATATCTTTGATTGTATCTGATTCTCTCGTAAAACCATGTCACTTTTGCTGCAACTCAATGAATCTTTGTAATTGTTGCTAGGCAAAGATTCTATGATCATCTTAAAGAGACGTTCATTAAAATACGATTAATTCTTTTCAACGAGAAATGCATTTGAAATGGAACCATCATAAAGCTAACTCTTTAACGGAGCAATAACTCCACAGTAACTGATCAAGAGAGGTAATTAACAGCCCCAAGTAACTTTCACAAAGGATAAGAGTGGTGAAAAAAAAATTAACTGATGGAGTGGCAGTTGCAGTGCCAGTGGGATGTTCTGAAGTATTTCCACAGTTTTAAACGAAATTTCATTATGAAATCATCAATGTGATTTTTCAAATTTTGAATTGCGAAATAACCTTCATTTAAAGTTGCTTCCTCGATTATGTTGGACAAGATAGCACCATATTGATGAAAACAGATGTCAATCTGCAAAACCCCTTCATGGTCGCAGTTTTGATGGCTAAAAGCCTACAAAACCGTACAAGTCAGAGACATATTGACCCTATGAACGACGAACTAACCCAGTTTTCATGTTCCGAAAGATTGTGACAACAAGTTTTGTTCCCCTTTGATTATGCAAATGATGCAACTTCTCCCCCAACTCATGAGATTTATGGTTTGGAGAATGAAAAAATCAGAGTGTGAGGGGATACAAAGCTCAACAACTATTACACTTCTAATTAAATTAAGCAATCATAACATGACTTTCTGTTTTGATAGTTGAGATTATTGAATTAGTTGAGAATTGAAATTACGAAAATGACTTCTCCATACAAAATAATTAACCTCCAAGGGATGGTTCATGGGTCTGTCAGTTTGTGCATCTTTATTATCATATCTTAGAAGAGTAATGAGACGCCACTTTAATTCCCGGGGGACCAACTCATTATAAAGTACACATGTTGAATAGTTTAGTGACAAAAACTTTTACTAGTTTATAGAATATGACAAATTTAAATCTGTTCTGTCATTGAAAAAAAAAAGAATATGTTATATTATATAGATCTCATATTATATTAAATTAATTATAATTTTTTAATGTTAAAACTTGACATATTTATATAATAACTATACATGTAAATCTATTATAATTTAATATAGATATGATAAGCGATTAAAAATTAGAAAGAAAGGGCACATTGAAGTCCAATTCAAGTGTGGCCAACAGGAATGAGATATGAGAATCTGGAATTGCTAGTTTCGACAATGAACATGTGGGTCCCTGATGCACCTCGATAACAGCTTGCAAACGTGGCGCTGACTTGGATTACTGAAGCATCCTACTCATTGTGGGTCCCTATGAAAATAATGCTAATACATGGAACCTGCGTGAATAAATTATAAATAATATATTTTTTAAAAAAAGTGGACAGGACTGAACTGCAGCTGCTAATCATTATTTCTTTTCATTTCTACGTCGTGTACTTGTATCCATGTCATATCCAGCGGTGAATATGGATAATGATAAACGGATGATTTTGGAATAAATAAAATATAATTAAATCCAACATTACATATATTTATATGTTGTATTTTTTATATTATTTTTTGAATTATCTCTATCGGTTTAGACAGTTTTAAGCAGGGCATGAATTCTTATTTCTCAATCCAAGGTGTGCATTGCGGCGCTGCCAACCAAAGTCATTATTGGAGGCAACTTGGGGAACGTTGTACGTTCAATCTAAAATCTGGACCTTCTGCCGCAGGTTGCTTTCGTGGTCTCCCCAAAGGAAATGAAGCTTTTCTACCAAGTCTGCAAGCACGCGGTTCCTAGTAGCCGCAACAATCCCAGCCCAATTTTTCCTTATAAAATGGAGATTGCTTTGTTACTTTTTCTTTTAATCTCTCAAATAATTGTATTCATTAAAATAATAATAAAAAGCTATAGTAGTAGTTTTATTTAAATTACATTAATGTTTAGTATACTTTAAATCAGAAAAAGAATTTGAAAAAGCGAAACATATGATGAAATATTAATTACTACTTAATAAAGGCAGAGGTATGTGAGAAACTATCCAGGATTTTAATGTAAGATAGTACAGTTACATTTCATATTATTTTTATAAATTATATTTATTTTAAATTAAATAAAATTCAAGGAGTTAAGATATATATAAAAAGAGATTCCTTCGATAAATCGATACCTATGTGTCATAATGATATTAATTTAACCTTAATTTAATTTATTGATAATAACTAACAACATGTAAACAAACCAATTAAAAAATTATAACAAAAAATTTGCATTACTTATCTTTTACTTATTTGATATTTAAATATGTTTATCAATTATATTAACTATAACATTATTCCGTGAACGGCACAGAATGTAAAACCAGTTTTGATAAAGTAACCCATTTTCAAAAGCTATTCTTCAGTTAAAGTCTGAAATATACGATCCAATCACAGTTCACCACGTTATAACAGACAAATGATTTACTTTTGTATGCCACATCTAAGCTTCTGAAACAGGTATGTGCATGTATTCGATGCAGCTTTTGTGAGAAGGAGGATGCAGCTTGTGAGAAGGGAGAAATTTTCTCCTTCCTTCAGAGGGGCATTTCCACGACGCCCAATATGATTCTCAAGCCTAAACATAAAGGATCTAACATTGTCATCCGATCAGCTCCATGTTGCTATTTGAGAACACATCAACATTTGGACTTATATAGGCCACTTTGTTTCGCAATATCACTAGGTTATGACTCAAATGAGTTAAATCCCACAGTTTGTAAGCCTTCATTATGCTAACACATAAATATATATATCACAAGATGCTTTTGGAGATCAAACTCGCATCAGGCTTTATTAGATATAAGATTACGTTGATATGAGAACATCCAAATTCAAACAACTCTAACAGCAGAAGATAGTTACGATAAGATCGGTTCTGCTGAGATCGGTGTAGATAGCTTGTGTATTCTGTTAGCTTAGATAGCTTGTGTTAGTTTTCTATCTGTTTGTTATCTGTTTGATATGTAACTCGTCTATAAAGACGATGTTGCGAGCTCGAGAATGCAAGACAGATTGATGTCATTTCATTATGGTATCAGAGCAATTGATAAGGAATATTTCCGCTGAAAAACTCTAATCGTATCTACTGGTGCGAAGCTGGCCCATATATGTCAAACCATTACGTAATGGTGAAAGAAAGCAACAGCAAACTTAAGGTGACCGATCCAAGATCACCCTTCTACGTTGCTGCTTCCGATAACCTTAGCATCATGCTGACAAACGTGATGTTGAGAGGAGAAGGAAACTACGATAGTTGGGCCAAAGCCATGAAAAACGCACTCAAGGCGAAGAACAAACTCGAGTTTGTCACTGGTTCGATCCAGAAGCCGAAAGATGATGAATCAGACGAGGGTTACGCGTGGGTGGTCTGCAACTCCATGATCAATGGATGGATCCACAACACAATCGACCCCCAACTACAACCTTTCATCCAATATTTCAACCATGTAAAGGATCTCTGGGACGATCTCAAAGAACGATATTCCGTGGAGAACATTCCGCGATTGTATCAGCTTAAGGCGAGTCTGATGAACATTAAACAGCAGGGTACCAATGTTGAAAATTATTATACAAGACTCAGAGCTGTTTGGGATGAGATTGAGGAGAGCAAAACTTTGCATGTCTGTCCCAGTGGAAACAATTGTCCAGCATCTAAGCATATAAGTGACGAAGCAGAGAAGGACCGCGTGTATCTGCTCCTTATGGGTTTGGACGATGCGGTATTTAGAAATCTACGCACTCAGATCCTTAACACAACACCATTGCCCTCAATCAGCAAAATTTATGCGATGGTGACACAAGAAGAAACTCACCGATCCATTGCTCGCGCTCAGAACGACAGAATAGAAGCTATTGGATATGCAGCACAAATGGTTCCAAAGCAAAACCTCACGCCAGTTGCACCAACAGTGCCTGAAAAATTCGCAAATCACGTGCCATGTATACATTGCGGTAAGACCAATCATGAATTCTCAAAATGTTGGCAGGTTCATAGTTACCCTAATCGAAGCAGCGGAAGGGGGCGTAGTAGAGGCAGATCGCATGGGGGACGTTCCAATATGGCCACAGCAAACGCAGTGCAATCCAGTGAACCGCAGGAACATGCTTCGGATTTCTCTGCACTCACTCCAGAAGTAATTGAATGATTGCTATCATTGGTAGATCAGCCTCAAACGAAGGACAAATTATCTGGTAATACCATCATTTCCCCTCAATGGTTAGTTGACAAGGGTGCATCCCAACATATGATAGGTACCCTTGCATTGCTGAGCAATGTGGAAAATATCAGACCCTTGGCAGTTAAATTACCAAATGGAAATGTCATATATGCAGTCAAACGAGGAATCGTTACCCTTGAACCAAATTTATGCATAACAGATGTGCTATTTGTGCCTAACCTGCAGTGCAACTTGATTTCAGTTGCACAACTTGTTCGGATGAACAACAACAATGTGAAATTCACTAACAACAATTGTATTTTGCAGAACCCAACCTTGCAGATGGGGACTGGATTGGGTGAGCAGCATGAAGGTGTTTATGTGTACAGCCCGAAGCAAGGTCGAGCACATGCAGTTCGATCAAGCGATTCTATGGAACTGTGGCATCAACGACTCGGGCACCCTTCGCATCAAATTCTCTCTTTACTTCCGGAACTTACTCAATTTAGGGGTAGACATGTAAGTCACGGTGCATGTGATGTATGTCACCATGCGAAACAAACAAGAAATGTGTTTTCAATAAGTGATCATCATAGTAAAGATTGTTTCGAACTTGTCCATGGAGATATATGGGGACCGTATAGAACTTCCTTCTTTTCCGGTGCTCACTATTTTTTAACCATGGTTGATGATTTTAGTATAGCTATCTGGGTATTTTTGATAGCTGAGAAAAGTGAAACGATGGAATGCGCTCGAAGATTTGTTGCACTGGCACAAAACTCAGTTCGGCAAATCAGTAAAAGTCTTCAGAACCAATAACGGGACTGAATTTAAATCAGGAACTTTGCTTAAGTTTTACAACGATAATGGAATAATCCATCAGACATCATGTGTAGACACCCCACAGCAAAACAGGAGAGTGGAGAGAAAACACAGACACATTCTTAATGTTGACCGAGCACTGTGTTTCCAAGCTTGTGTTCTAGTACGTTTTTGGGGTGAATGTGTCACCACTGTAGCACATTTGATCAATCGAACTCCGTCTAGGTTGCTTGCTGGAAAGACACCATATGAGATACTTTTCGGTGTTCAGCCACAATATGATCATTTACGCGTCTTTGGGTGTCTGTGCTATGCACATCCAAGGCCAAAGCCACGGGATAAGTTTGCTGGTCGATTAAGGAGATGCATGTTCATTGGCTACCTGACAAGAAAGAAAGGGTGGAAGTTATACGATCTTGAATCACAGGAAATTTTTGTATCTAGAGATGTACAGTTCCATGAGGATGTGTTTCCTTTTCCTCATCAAGGATCATCACGATCTGCACAATCCCAAAACACAATGCCGTCTATTATTCCCCTTGCTGATCACGACCCACTGGCACATGAATCAGATGCAGATGACGGACACCAGAACACACAAGACAATGTGGGAGAAGCTGGCTATTCCACCAATCATAACCAGGCCGAAGTCACCTCCACACCTCCACAACGCATAGACCTGGACACCATAGCAGACAGGGGGAGTAATACTAATGATCAAATAGTTGACGCCTCTCCTTGCACCGATCTGGCATCACGACGCAGTCATCATGAGCGCAAGGCCCCCTGCCTACCTAACAGATTATCAGTGCAACGTGGCTAGTACATACACATCTTCTGAGGATCTCACCCAAGCTAGTTCACTCACAGGTACCCCCTATCCCATCTCCAATTATGTTACTTATTCTAAATTCTCCATGCCGCATCGTGCCTTTCTAGCGGCCATAACTGCGGACACAGAACCAACCAGTCTCAAGTAAACCATTACCGATGCACGATGGGTAGACGCCATGCAGAAAGAGCTCCATGCATTAGAAGAAAACCGTACGTGGGAGATTACATATTTGCCTCGCGGAAAGTGAGCTTTACCATGCAAGTGGGTGTACAAAATTAAATATAACTCCGATGGGTCAGTATAACGCTATAAAGTGCGCTTGGTCATAGCTGGCAACAACTAGGTAGAAGGTGAGGACTATACGGAGACGCTTGCACCCGTTGCGAAAATGGTGAGTGTTCGAACACTCTTTGCAGTGGCTGCAGCAAAGCAATGGGAACTTCATCAGCTTGATGTCCATAATGCCTTTCTCCATGGAGACCTTCACGAAGAAGTATACATGCGGTTCTCTCCGGGCTTTACCAACGGAGACGCCCATAAAGTGTGTCGACTGCGCAAATCATTGTATGGACTACGCCAATCTCCTCGGAACTGGTTCGTAAAACTCAGTAATTCCTTGGAAGCTTATGGCTTTGTTCAGTCGCAGGCAGACCATACGCTGTTCACTCTACAACGTGAGGATATCTTCCTTGCTTTGCTCATCTATGTGGACGACATTGTCCTCATCGGCAACAACTCCAAAACATGTCAGAGGTGAAAGATTATCTCAATTCCTGCTTCAAAATCAAAGACCTAGGATCACTGAAATACTTTATGGGCATCGAGATCGCTCGGGGCCACATGGTCTGTTTCTCTCACAGCGAAAATATGCATTGGATATCCTATCTGAATCGGGTTTGCTGGGCTGTAAACCGGCAGCTTCTCCCTTGGAACAGAATCATAAACTTGCACTTGCTACTGCCCAGACTTTGAAGACCCTGCTCGATATAGGCGTCTCATAGGATGCTTAGTTTATCCAACGATCACTTAGCCCGATCTGTGTTATGCAGTACATGTCCTCTCCCAATTCATGCAATCTCCTAAACAACAGCACTTTGATGCCGTGCTTCGAGTCCTTCGTTATGTAAAATCAAATCCGGGACAAGGAATCTTGTTGAAGACCGACTGTGATTTGTAGATCTCTGCCTACTGTGATGCCGACTGGGCGAGTTGTCCCATTACCTGCCGATCTGTTACGGGTTACTTTATACTGTTAGGCGATTCACCAGTTTCATGGAAGACGAAGAAGCAAGTTACTGTTTCACGCTCATCTGCAGAGGCCGAGTACCGATTAATGGCTACCACTACCTTTGAATTAATCTGGCTAAAATCTTATTTGGCTTCTCTCGGTGTTGCTCACACCAAACCTATGCACTTGTTGTGCAACAACCACGCAGCCCTGCATATTGTTGCCAACCCCGTATTTCACGAACGCACAAAGCATATTGAATTGGATTGTCACTTCGTGCGCCAACATCTGCTGTCCAAAACCATTTGTACGTCCTATGTCTGATCTCAATCTCAACTGGCTGACATTTTTACCAAAGCCCTCGGGAAGACATTATTCCATTTGATCCTCGGCAAGTTGGGCACTAGTTACCACATGCTCCAACTTGAGGGGGAGTATTAGAGATAAGATTACGTTGATATGAGAACATCCAAATTCAAACAACTCCAACAGCAGAAGATGATTACGATAAGATCGGTTCTGCTGGTTACGATAAGATCGGTGTAGATAGCTTGTGTAGATAGCTTCTGTTAGCTTAGATAGCTTGTGTAGATAGCTTCTGTTAGTTTTCTATCTGTTTGTTATGTAACTCGTCTATAAAGACAATGCTGCGAGCTCGAGAATGCAAGATAGATTGATGCCATTTCATTAGGCTTCAACAAAAAGCAACCTTCAAATCTCCGTTCTTAGTGACAATCATCATCAGGCTTGTCTCATACTGGCACCTCTGCTTTATTTATTATCTTCAGAGGCCAGCGTTCTACAAAGCTCCAAAAAATGTTTGGAGAATGGATCCTCCATTTTCTTACCTGCTATGATAGGTTATTCCAGTTTATGCTTATTTAATATTTTACCCCTAACTTTCTGTTTATTGCATTTAAGCCCTTTATTAACTCTTACCCTCTTATTCCCAAATCCAACATATAGATCCAGACACCACTGCTACTTGTGTTTTGTTTATTGCTGCTGTCGTTGATCTTCTAGGTGTGGATGGCAGCCATGTCTCCACGAATCCACAAAGGACTCTGTGGTATTGTGTTGATTGAGTTAATAACCTTTTTGCCAGCAGTTGATATAATCAGGGATAAGGATGAAGCTTCGTTGGAGCACTAATGGTGGTTTTCCGCCATGGTTGCATTGCTGGAGCAGAAGAGGACTTGGCCCCCAGCCGCAAGGCCCACGCGCGCCCGAGCGTGTGCATATTCTAAACCTTTTTTTCCTTATTTTTTTTGTCATAATTATTATTTTACTTAAAAATAATTTTTAATTATTTGTGTGATATTTTTGTTGGGTCAAATATTTATTTTAAAATATTTTTAATTATTTAATATTTTTTTTGAAATGATTTTGGATAAAAAAAATTTTAAAATTAGTAAAGCTTGTTTAGACGATAATAGTATTTGACCTCTTAAGAAGTTTTTGTATTACATTTTTTGAAAAATATGTTATTTTAGGGAATGTTTTACATAACCATTACTCCGATCTAAAGGATTAATCTTATAATAATACCTATAGGGATATCCTAACCAAAGACAAAAAAAGCCTTTCTCAAGTGATATTTCATATAATTTATAAAATATTTGATTAAACAAACTAAAATTCTTTACAAAAAAATTAACATAAGAAAAAGTAGTCCTAGTTTGTTTGTGTCATAATTATTGTTTTGTTTAAAAATAATTTTTTAATTTTTTGTGTAATGTTTTCATTATGTCAAATATTTATTTTAGAATATTTTTTATTATTTAATATTCTTAACAATTTTTTAAAAATAATTTTTGATCAAAAAATATCTAATAATAATAAAACGTACTTAGACGAGAATAGTATTATAAATGATGACCTCCTAAGAAGCCCTTGTATTACATTTTTTAAAAAAACATGTCATTTTAGAGAAAATTTTACCTAATCACTACTCTCGACTCAAATGGTTAGTCTTATAGTAATGCCTGTGAGGATAATCTAGGCAAAGACAAAAAAAAAATTTTCAAGCGATATTTTATATAATTTATACAATCATCGATGAAATTAATTAAAATTTTTTATAAAAAATTAATATAAGAAAAATTATATTTTATTTTTTTATTTTTTTGTCATAATTATTATTTTACTTAAAAATAATTTTCTAAATTTTTTGGTAATATTTTCTTTATGTCAAATATTTATTTTAGAATATTCTTCATTATTTGGTATTCTTGATAATTTTCTAAAAATAATTTTAGACAAAAAATTGTCTAAATTTAGTAAAGTGTGCTTAGATAAGCGTAGTATTACAACTGATGACCTCCTAAGAAACCTTTATATTATACTTCTTTAAAAATATACCATTTTAAAGAAGACTTTACCTATCTACTACTCCCAATTCGAAGGGTTAGATATACAATAATACTTGTGGGAATACCCTAGTCAAAGGCAAAAAAATCTTTTCCAAGTGATATTTCATATAATTTATATAATCATTGATGAAATAAACTAAAGTTTTTTATAAATAATTAATTTAAGAAAAATTAAATTCTAATTTTTTGTAATAATTCTTATTGTGTTTAAAAATAATTTTATAATTGTTGTGTAATATTTTCATTGTGCCTAATATTTATTTTAGAACATTCTTAATTATTTGATAATTTTGATAATTTTTTGAAAATAATTTTGGACTAAAAGTTGTTTAAAATTGGTAATGCATGAGAGTATTCTTAGAACTTATGATTTCTTAAGAAATCCTAGTATTAAACTTGTTTAAAAAAGTCTTAATTTAGAGAATACTTTATTTAACCGCTACTTCTGATGTGAAGTGTTAATCTTACAAATACTTGTGGGAATATTTTGGTCAAAGATACAAAAAAAAATATCATTGATTGATATTTCATATAATTGATATAGGAGTGTTAATAGCCCACTTTTTTTAAAAAAAATTTTGTGTAGTATTTTTGTTATCAAAATATTTATTTTAAAAAATTTTTGATAATTTTTTTGAAAATAATTTTGGTCAAAAATTGTCTAAAATTAATAAAATGTACTTGGACGAGAATGATATTAAAACTAATAACCTCATGAGAAGTTTATGTATTACATTTTTTTAAAAATAAGTTATTTTAAAAAAGACTTTACATAACCACTACTTCCAGCCCGAATGATTAATCTTACAATAATGTCTGTAAAAATACCTTGATTAAAGATAAAAAAATCTTTTTTAAGTTATATTTTATATAATTTATATAATCATTAATGAAACAAATTCAAATTTTTTTAAAATATTTAATATAAGAAATTCAATTCTAATTTTTTGTGTCATAATTATTATTTTGTTTAAAAATAATTTTTTAAATTTTTGTGTTATATTTTCGTGTCAAATATTTATTTTAAAATATTTTTAATTATTTAATATTTTTGACAATTTTATAAAAATAATTTTAGATAAAAAATTATTTAAAATTAATAAAACATGCTTAGACAAAAATAATATTAAAATTAATAATCTCTTGATAAATTTTTATATTACACTTCTTTAAATATGTACGTATTATACTTATTTAAAAATATATCATTTTAAAATATTATTAGTCTTACAATAATGTCTTTTAAAATACCTTAATTAAAGATAAGAAGAAAATAAAAATCCTTTATCAAGTAATATTTTATAAAATTTATGCATCAACAAATTTAAATTATTTATAAATAATTAATATAAAAAACTAAATTTTAATTTTTTTAATTTTTGTATTATAATTATTATTTTATTTAAAAATAATTTTTTAATTTTTTGTATTATATTTTTATTGTGTCACATACTTATTTTAAAATATTTTTAATTATTTAATATTTTTAATAATTTTTTAAAAATAATTTTAAATAAAAAATTATTTAAAATTAATAAAATATACTTAAATGAGAATAATATTATAACTAATAACTTCATAAAAAATCTATGTATTATACTTATTTAAAAATATATTATTTTAAAAAAAACTTTACCTATCCACTATCTACTATTTGATCCAAGAATTAGTTTTATAATAATATTTGAGATATTCTGATTAAAAAAAAAATCCTATTTCATATAATTTGGTTTCGCCTTGTAAATCAGCATTATACGCAGGACCATCTTTGCAATGATTCATCTTGATAATTATTGACTTTGGATGGATCACTTTGTAATTACATTAATCTCCTTTTCACCAGCTTACCAGGTTACAAGTAACACATTCTATCCTTTGATTTTTTTTTTTTTCACTCTATCAAAGGCTCAGATTGGTCCGTGCATCCATGCACCGAAAACTTTCAGGTGCATCGAAGACGTCGCCCTTTTCAAGTGCTGCTTAACAAAGGCAAGGGGGAACGAAACACAAAGACAAGCCAGAACCACTCACATTGCCATATTTTACCAGTAAAATCAGAATACAGGACATGGGGAAGCAAGAAACACGAGCCCCAGATTTAGGTTTCTTTTCAAGGCTGCAACTCATAGTATATTTAAAGCAATCAACGGCACACCTAAATCACGTCCAAATGTATCACATTCAGAGAAATTCCTAAAATGTGGTAAACTATTAAACTGTATTAGCTTAACAAGGCCTACTGCAAATTTTCAGATTCCATCGATAACAAAAAGAAATGAAACTGTTAACCCAGTATACATATAGTTAAAATAATGATAAATTGATCGATTAACCACATACTGCACTTGTAAAAGGCAATCCCAGCCAAATTATCTCCCACGAAAATACGACAAGCAATACCACTTCCCAATCAAGCCCATCTTGCGAAGAAAAAATTGGGGGCAAGAAAACATTACTCATGCACACCTTGTACAACAGAAGGATAAAGCAGTGCAGACAGACAGACACAACAGACATACATATACAATATTAGAATAGCTACTAGATATTCACAACAAGATATGGCCTCAGAGGTAGTGACAATTAAGATATCATCATAAGCACATCTGATAATACGTGCAATTGAGTGCATCATTGGCCCAGATATTACTAAAGTGTCTTACGAAATCATCACTGCAGGTCAGTCACTGTTTGGCAAGCTGCTTTCCAACATTCTGTTCTTCACAAGAAAAGAGGAAAGAAAATGAAAGGCAACAAAATTACAGTTTTCAGAAGAAATCAGGATCATTAGACCATTGTGGTTTCACAATACTTCAAAACCATGAGAAAGTAAAATTATGCATCAGAGAGATTCCCAAAGACAAATCATCATTCTCTTATAGGAGTGCTGATGTCCCTGTCTGTTATCGTCACTTGCACATTGTATAATAGCTGAAAAATCTCTAATCACAAACAAAACTCAAATAAATTGAAAAAGTGATCATCAAATATCTTTCAATCAGAGCAATTCCATTTGCACACTATTTTTCATACTTCTTTTACAGTTTTCTATACTGGCTAACAAATAAATGTCATGCTGAGTAGCAAGCAGCAACCATAGTTTAAAAGTTATCAAAATTAAAGAAGTTACAACTGCCTAAGAACCTAGCAAGCACGGATGCAAAATAAAAGTAGCGCACAAGACCTCACCCCCCCTCTCAACAAGTCAGGTCTCATACTTCCTTTATAAGGAAAATAAAAAAGTAGTGTGCAAGTTGCATTATCCATATCAAATAGGGTGCCTCTGATATTTATAATCACGGAACAAAGTAATGGGAGTTCTGAAGATAAATTTTAGGGCAATCACAGGCGCCAAAATGGAAAATGTCATCCCAAAAAAAATCTATAAATGCCGCTCACTAAGCTCAGTTAATTCATTGATGGCAATGGCTGATTGACAGGCAAAGAAAATGAAACACAGTCATGATTCCAGCAAAGAATGCAGTAGTTTTTGTATAGACTATCTCTCAGCTCTAAATAAAATATAAACTAAAACCCAATTTTGATCCCGACCAAATGACCTTGTTCTATAGTTCCTAACAGTGAAATTTTTTTTAAAAAGTAAATCTATTCATGTTTGTCCCTATGTCAATCTGCCAGATAATTTGACAAAAATTGTCCATGTGACCTGTTAAATGTGAAATATGAAATGTGATGTTACACCTTTAAGACAACACCCCCATCAAATACACAGTTGTCTAGTTTTTTTATTGTTTGCTTCACTAAACAGTGAGGTTTGAGTCACAAACCCAAAAAAAAAGATGATATCGTTTGTCTAGCACACAACATCTCAGTACAGTTAACAGTCCGGTATTGACGGAGGAACAATTCGAAGCAATAAGGTTTAAGAATAAGATAGAACAGGAACAAAAACTATCAAAGATCAAGAGTCAAAAACTGAATGAATTTGTATGAACGCATCAGAGAGATTCCCATTAGACGAAGTCATCAATCTCCATAGGAGTGCTGATGTCGCTGTCCATGTTGTCGTCATCTGCGTACCACAAGTGCTTTGGCAAGCGAGACGCATGGATTTTGCCTTGGCATAAATTAGAACCCCACACATTATAAATGAAAGGGGTCAATTGCAATTCAAGCAGGAAAATAAAGTAAAAACTATAATAATAAACATAAACAGAGGTAAAAAAGAAGGAAAAAAAAACAAAAAGAAAAAGAAGCTTGATCCCCCAATGTAGTTTATGGGTTTCAAACATAAATTAGTAATAGAAAACTGATAGCAGCACATTCAACGGGGGTTCTATTATTCAAGCAAAGCCCATTTTGGCATTTTAGTAAGCTTATGAACAAGAAAAGAGTAGATAAAGTCGGTGCCTCAGATCAAAATTGATATCACAGAAATAACTCTCAGAGTATATTTAAACCCATCACAGGCACAGGCAGAGGGAATAGCAATTGTGTTTAAAAAAAAAAATTGCTACGAATATGACCCGTATCTTCGTTCTTCACTAACTAAAACTGTAACAAGAGACGAACTTGGAGGGAGAGAATCAGAGGAAGATTCAAAACGAGAGCGAAACTAATCGGAGGAGAAAGAAGAAACCTTAACGGCTTGCACTTCAGCTGTGGAAATTAGGGTTTAAGATTAAGGACGTTATATATAAAGAGCGACATACAGAGAAATTGACAGAGGGTAGGGCGTAATCGGGTCGGATAGCTCAGGTTTAAGGAAAACAATGATAATCCAATCAAAGTTGGTCGAATCAGGTCAAGTTGAAAAAATTAAATAAGTTTCTTTTAAATTAGTTTATTTTATAATTAAAATAATTTATAATTAAAATTTATTTTTTAAAAAATTATTAAAAAATATATTTGTTTACAAATTAAATTATTCTTAAACATATTAATGTTATAAAAACTAGAAATATAATGAGATTATGATTTAGAATTAATTAATTTAACTGTTTAAATTAACTTATTTATTTTAGTAACGTTGGTCTATTCATATAATTTTGACTAAGTCTAAATAATTTAACTATAAATTTGAATAGAAAATTATACTAATAAGCGATTGAGTATTCAGTTTACTGGCCAGATTGTTCGCATGTTGTGTATTATATATTTTAGCTGAGAGCCCAATCAGCCCATGGTGTTGAAATATTGTATATTGATTATTCTAAATATGCTGTTTGGCCCAAATTGGGATAGAACTTTGGTCCTAAAATTAATGTGCTGGGCTGCCTGCGACCACATTCACACAACTCACTGGGTTAGGTCTGAGATTCGAGAATTTAACGAAATACAAACATTATCTATATTTTTGGTAGGCACAAACATTATCTATATGAACAATATAATTTGCGCAAGGGTGAATCCAAAATTTTTATTTTCAAAAGAGTCGAAGATTGATTTTATTTTTTTAAAAATAAAATATAAAATTAACATGAAAAAATTTCAAATACTTAAAAGAGTGTTTGGAGAGTTGAGTATCGTAAGCTTAGCTTCAGCTCCAGCATGTGAGGATGACAGAAATCCACGTAAATATAGGTATTTGTGAAAATTATCTGTAATAAAACAGAAGAGGGATACCCATTTAATAAAAGAGGTGAGAGTAGGGATTATGATATTCGCGGGAATTATTATACTTACATTTTTTCTCTTTTTTTTTTTTAAAGATGAGATGAAAAGTCTAGTTACCACTTAATTATTGCTCAAGTGGTAATCACTAAGTACGTTAATAATAAAAATGTTGTATAATTTATAAAGAGCCTTAAGTTTATATATCGCCATTATATTAAAAAAATGAGAAAAGCTATATATATATATATATATATATATGAATTCAGTTTGTATAATACGTATTAAATTACTTTTGAGATGTTGGTAGCATAGGCAGAGAGGGAAGCGGCCAGTGGGGTGTGGAGGGCGGACCACAGCCCCATCCAACAAATTATTCCGTTTAATTTTTAATTTTTAAATTCATTAAATATAATTTTATATTTGTCCTTTCTTAAAAATAATAATATAAGTCTTTTACTTCCGGTGCTAAACTAATTTGATTGGGGTCAAAAACAAAATTTTCATTGTTGAGGGCTAAAATAAGAAAAAAAAAGATTTATTTAAAAAAATTTATATTAGAAAACGTAGAATTTTAAAAAAAAATCGAGCCCCTCAATATCAGTTAGGCTCTGCCCAGCTGCTAACCAGATACCAATAGGATATATTGGTTTTATAAGAAGATAATATATAGACTCAAATAAAGCTTTTATAACTCGTAAGAGTATAATTTAGTGTTAAATAAGTTAAAATTGTAATAGAATAATCTTTTTATATAATATTAAGAAATTTAAATTTTGTTAAATAATACTTTATTAAAAAGAAGTGAGAATACTTTGTAAGAATAAAAAAAATTTATAAGACTGTCACATAAATATTGATTATGAATAATAATACACAAATTACTTATTTTGCTTTCTTAAAAACTGAGACATTGGACTAACAATTTTAACTCAATTGACATCAAGTTTTTTTTTTTAAAAAAGTATTTAATATCAAGAATGAATTTCACCAAGCCTGTCTTGCATTTTAATTTATACTTTTTCTTTTGAATCTTCACGCTAAGTCGTAGATCTTAAATTTTTATGCTCATTCTCAAAGATTTTTTTAGTTAAAGCAATTAATACTATCAATTTGCTTTGAATTTGTTATATTACGTAGATTATTAATCAATATCATAAAATGGATTAGATAGAAATGGTTGACAACAAAAATCTAAATTGTACAAGACAAGAGAAGTGTCTCGTTATAGATAGGATTTAATTGTAACTTATTTGTTAGTATAAATTTTTGTATATTATCATTTAATTATATATTATATAATATTTTATTTTTTACGAAGTTATTAATTATGTGTATATTAAGTACCTGACAGTGTGTATGCACGCTATATTTTGACGAATATGATAACTCGGTCGCCTTTATTTTTCACTCGCCATGGTGAGCCACAGTTTGCGACGTTAACTGACAAGAAGGTGATTAAGATTAGACATACATTGTCTCTTCTCTGTGTTGCAATTTTGCTATCAACATGTACACTAGTGTCAGTTAGTTTCCCAAATATTTTAATATGTCATTCTTCATAATTGAATGGCCAAAGGTAGCTAGAAAATTACATCATCTTTTTTTATTAAATGATAATTATTTGACATAAAAATTTGTATATATTATTTATTTAAACTTAATTCACAAGAAGAAAAGCTCCAGATCGATTGAGTAATGCTTTAATTTATTTATACGAGGGTTTAGAATTTCATATAAATAGTAGAGGTATTTATTTGTGATTCCCACAGTGTTTTGTTTGCATTTGAAAATTGGATAGAATAAAACAAGGAGCACCGATAGCTCCAGCTAGCTAGCATTACTAGAATTTTTGGTCTGTATGCACGTATATGACTGGTTCTTTTTTTCTGGCCAATAAATGGGCGTACATTCCTTATCCCTTGTTTAACTTATTGAGGTGCCAGTAATTATAGAGGTACTTTTATATATGACTCATCAACATACAAATTTAAAAATTCAACTTAAGTTATAGTGAATCATAATTATGGATAAAATGTTGACTAAGTAAATTAATTCTGTTGAATGGTTCATTGACTCCTGATGAGATCAAAGTGACTCCAGACATTATTTTGCTTAGTTTGTGTTATCTCTCTTCATTTGCTGTGAACTTTTGAATGCTATGTTGTGTCTAAATTGTCGTGTAATAGATAAATCAGCGTCATTGTCACGAAAAATTCTAATATATTTTTAGAATACTATATTTAAAGGCTGAAAATTATTTTAAATTTTATTATTTAATTTTTTATATTCAATTTAATTACTTAAATAATTATATTATTAAAATATTATAATTTTAGTAAACTAAATGTAATACTATTAAAACACTTAAAAACTTATCTACTGTCATGCCCAAGCCAAAAATAAAATAAAAATCCTGGGATTATGTGTAGGTGATACTACATAACTCGGCTGGCTCCATATAAAAATATCTAAACTGAAATACATAATGACTGAGAATTTAATTTTGATTAGTTACTACTATAAATTTTTTTTATATTATTATTTAATTATTTATTATAACATTATTAAAGAATTTGATTATACGACAACACTTATTACATAAAAAGTAAATTTTTTTTAATAATTTATCAATATATAAGCAAGTGATAATATAAAAAATTTTACATTAATAATAAATTAAAATTAAATTTTTTACTTAATTATATTTAAACCTGAACTTAAATAGATAAAAATTTGTGAATATTTAATAATTTTCATTTCAAAATCATGTCCAAATAAACAAGCACAAATTTTTTTACTACCAAAAATATGTATGATTTGATGTAAGTTAGGAAAAGTGATGTCCATATTTAAAAATATAATAAGTTTTTATTTTAAAAAAAAAAGCACAACGTTTTATTTTTTTGAACTCAAGGCAGGGGTTCCCGAGAGATGGAAGATATTTTCAACGTCGCCCGCTGTTGTCAATAAAATGTTCATTATGTTAAATAAATAATTTCTTAACAACAGTTGGGGAGTGGCTCGGATGAATGGTTGTTTTTTTTTTTTTTTCCTCTCTCTCTCCCGGTAACACTGTCTTTTGCTTGGACTATGGAGAGAGAATCCATATTGATCGTGAAAGTGCTTGTCTTTTAATCCGTCCAAGTGAAAAAGTACTATTTCAGCAAGAATTTATCGTTGCTATTTGTACTACGTGCAAACCCACAAGGCACTCTCCCAAGTAGCTTTTCATCATTTGAGCCCAGCAGTGAGACCAAAGTGCTGCTACATGCATTGCCAATTTACCGTATATACACCTCCTTTCACTTCCTTTCCACCTCTATACACTATATATATAGCCCAACACTTCCATCAACCTCTCACTGTGTTGTCTACTGCGTTTTCCGCCCCAAGCTTACTCCTTTTTTACCGCCATATATCACGTCTTCATATCACAGTTCTCAGCATGTTTCACTAAATATTAAACAGAACCACAACATGTGCCATGATGCTCTTTTACATCCGCGTGCGCATTCTTGTCCTCGTACACTTTTTCCCCATTCAACTTCTACTCTTATCCCTCATATCTTAGTGGGAAAGCTAACAAAGAAAAAAGAGCTTATAAACTATTTCATTCAAATTGTATCTTTGTAAGTAAGGAACATACTTTATCTTGTCAACATTTTAATATTTTCAGAACCATATAAGTATTGAGCAGAAAAATATATTCCAATATACTGCCGAGCTCATCAGAAGAGAATTCCAATGCAAACAACTAAAGTTTTCAATAGGGAGTTAGAAAGATGATGAGTTAAAGTGGCAGGTATGGAGTATATATAAAATACAACAAGAAGATAACGCGCACATGGGGAAGGAATCGTTTCTTGCTTTTTAAATTAAAAACTAATTACGGATATTTTCCACATGCCACTGCAACTTTATCTCCGAGCTGTGAATTCATCTTTTAAAAGAAAGTAAGAACCAATTGGCAATGAATGAAATATAAGTAACAAATGAGATGGGGCTGCGTTTTTGGTCTTCTGAATGCAAAACTTCACTCTACATGACCGAACGAACATCACCCACTGCGTCACCCACGTGCTGCGTTGCAGTTCTCCTCAACCACCACCCTTTTCATTTTACTGTTTAAAGTGTCTGGAAGCAAGGAACTGTTTTTTGTAGTTTGCATGCCAACACCATGATATAACATTAATTGATTGAGTTGTGAGGACTGAGGAAGTTGTCGTGGTTTTCTCTACGTCCAGCCCTAGCCTAACATCATAAAATATGACTGAAATTCAAAGCTTGCTAGTAAAACAATGTGTGAATGTAAAAATGCAAGACCCATATCTTGGCTAGTATGTACTTTGAATTTTGTACACTGCTTTTTTGGTACCAGGAGTATGTTTAATTCATTTAAACTATTCGTAAGTTTAATTTTTTTAATTAAAAATAATAATAATATATCTTTTTTATAAGATATGATTCTTTCATACTTAAAAATATAGTTCACATTTATTACACTAATATTTCATGAGTTGAATTTTGTACACTTTGATTATGCTTCTGGAGGGGCCATGTATGATGAGACTGATAGGGATTAATTGTTGCTTTTATACCACAATCAAATTTACTTAACCTCACTTCGTCCTCTCTTATCTTGTAGTAAAAAACTATGGAAATGGATGCCCATACTAATTAGATATAAGCAGATTAAACGTATATAACATCATTTCAATGCATTAATGTAAAGTCTATTTTGAGAGCTCTTTCGGTTGGCGTGGCTAATTAGATAATTTTTCTTTGAATAAGAGAAAGGTATGGCCGTTTTCTCGGTATTAGTAGTTTAATTTTAAAACCGTTCACTAGGCATCTTTTGTTTCATTATTTATCTTGGAAAACAAGCAATCCTACTTTTTTATATATTTGCCATATACTCTGAAATGCGTGTAGGTTCATCCATCCAGTTGAAATGTTTCAGAAGAAGAGTCTAAATTCACTCACTCTGGTTATTCACTAATTGACCAAATTTAGAGAGTGAGAAAACAGAATTTATGACAGCAGGCTAGATGACGGTCGAATAGCTATGGTAACTAGTGACATGTAGGAGAAACTATCTTTGGCTCCTTGCCTACTGGTGGCGGTGGCAGTGACAGTTTTCATTTCACATCAGCAAACTCTTAACTCTTTTGATTTTTTTATATATATTTAAATCCTTTAAAATGTAAGTACACTTGTAAAGTGTAAGAAGTTATTATTCATAAAAAAAATGAATAATTTCTAACAAGTTTATCTATGTTCCAAGTTACATGCACTTTATAACATCTTGATGTTTTTTTGGTACTAACACGCGCAGAAAGAGCTCCAAACTACGTGGTTTCAGGAAAAGTGCCCTGTCCCACCAGAAAAATGAAACATTTGCACTTGCGGTTTGGGGTCCCCACAACTCACAAATGTGTCAGTTCGTTGGTATAGCCTTGGCTAAGCAATGCAAAAGCCCCTTCGCTCCCCCGCAACATCTATTTAATCCCCACCTATGCCCCTCTGCTTTTCCTCATAACCTCTCCGTCTCTGTTTAAAGTTGGGAGCTAGTATTGATATTTCTGAAGACTCACTACTACTGTCTACGGGAAAGATGGGGCTTTTGGGGCTTCTCTTGGTGGGGTTTCTCTCCGTGGGATCATATGTATATGCGTTCGGTGATGGTTGGATGGATGCCCATGCAACCTTCTATGAAGGGGGTGATGCCTCTGGCACAATGGGTAAGTAACAGTTTACTGTTATGGCCCACACAATATGTAGGTTCAACAATTCTTTCACACTCTAGTTTTTATATCATCTTTTACAGAAATTCACACACAATGAGTCTCATGTTCAAGGATTGAAATGGTTAAGTTTTGGTAGCGTGATTTGGGCTTTGTGTCAGGTGGAGCTTGTGGATATGGGAACTTGTATAGCCAGGGCTATGGGACTAACACGGCTGCTCTGAGCACGGCCTTGTTCAACAATGGTTTAAGCTGTGGGGCTTGCTTCGAGATTAGGTGCGTCAATGACCAAAGGTGGTGCCTTCGGGGCTCAATTGTGGTCACTGCCACCAATTTCTGCCCACCAAACAATGCCCTCCCAAATAATGCAGGTGGCTGGTGCAACCCTCCCCTTCACCATTTTGATCTCTCTCAGCCTGTCTTCCAGCAAATAGCTCAATACAGAGCTGGCATAGTACCCGTGGCTTACAGAAGGTAGTTGATTTTTGTCTTATTTTTTGTCTTATTCTCGGGGTTTGTTTTGGAATTTTATAGAATGATTCACGTCACGTCTGCACTCCTCTCGTCATCTAATGCCTTGTAAAACAAAATCTGGTAGGTGTCATTTTTGACACATCCGGGCACTGTTCCCCATGGCAGAAGCATAGTTTAGAATCTTTTTCCACTGTTCTCATTAAGGTTTCTAAGGCTTTTTCTTGCCTAGTAATGTTAGGTTCACATGAAGTCGATCATATATAGACAAATATAATTATCATCTGCAGATTATTGATGCGATTTTGTTTTTTATTCCATAATTGTGACTAGAGCATTACTTTTTCTTGTTCTTTTTGTTAGAAGGTTTTTCTTTCGTGACTGATGCGTTGTGAACTAAGAATACAGAATAGAATTCACATGGAACCTATTATGCGGCAAGATTTAAGTATTTCCTAACCAAGAATGTCACTTAAAAGTTGGAGGGTAAAGATCTGAAGGCGAGTTGGTAGAGGGAATTCTCTAGTGCAGCCTTCAAGGGCTTTTCCATCCAAAAAGTTCAATTGTTCTTAGGATTCTCAGATTCTTCTTTTCTCAAAAGAATCTTCAAATTTCAGATAAATGGACCGTATATATTTTGTGGGAATATATTCATCTGGAAAGAGAACCGCACCCCTTTTTATCTTGATAGTTGATACCTTAGTATGCCTGGGTTGTCCTTGTTTTTGCCAAGCATTGATTCTCCTTTCATACTTTTGTGTGTGCGTATTTGATAACGTAGGGTCCCTTGCCGAAAGAGAGGAGGCATCAGATTCACCATCAGTGGCCATTCTTACTTCAACCTAGTCCTAATCACCAACGTTGGCGGTGCTGGTGATGTTCAAGCAGTTTCCATCAAAGGTTCAAGAACTAATTGGCAACCAATGTCCAGGAACTGGGGTCAGAACTGGCAAAGCAACGCTTACCTCAATGGACAAAGCCTCTCCTTTAAGGTTACCGCAAGCGACGGGCGCACCTCGGTCTCTTACAACGTTGTCCCTGCTGGCTGGTCCTTTGGCCAGACCTTCACAGGCCATCAATTCCCATGAGAAACAAAGAAGGGCATAAACCCTTTACAACTAGTCATTGGAAAGTGTTGGAACTTAAAATTACTGTATTAGTTATAGTTACTAGTATAAGATATGTAATGCGAGTGTAGTATAATAGAAGAGCAACATGATATTGGAGTGAGTCATTAGTGGGTTTTAGGAGCAAATGAAAGGAGCTTATTTTAAGATGGTCCTAGTCATTTGAATTGTGTTGTAAGGGATTCTGTTTTGCAGAGCTATTGAAAAATGCAGAGACAGTTTAGATGGCAGGGGTGGGTGTTTGGCACCCGCCAGTTTCCGTTTATTGTACGGTTCGTCAACTTTTAATTTTTGTTATGTTTCATCCACAAAATGAAAATGAAAAGCGTGGTATTATTGTTTGCTAGCTTAGCAAAAAGGAATAGATTGAAAACAAAAGAAAGGAGCATTTTTGCTTCCATATGAAGTCATTGTCTTAATTCAACTTTAAGTAGCTGAGTGTGTGTAAGAATGAATATATGACATGGATCAAGGATGAATAAAAGTACGTTCCTTTTTGGTTCAAAGTGTTTCTCAACCTCAGCCAGTCAGCCCCCTGCCCCAACTCTGTGTTTTGCGATTAATTACTTTTTTTTTAGTTTTGCCCTTGTTTCAGACAAAAGTTATTGACTTATAGTACTTTTTCTTTGTTTCAAAAATTCTTTCTGTTCAAAGTTTTCTTTAATGCCAGAAAAGTGGAAATCAGAATGTCAAATATATTTTTCGTGTTATACAACTTCTACCCAAGTTGATGGAAGCAGAGTGAGAAGAAATCGAATTAGATAGAGGAGATGGCTTAACACTACTTTAGATTTTCTGTCAGCTTATATTTCTTTTTCAAAGAAATATGTTAGTTTGACTGTTGGAAAGGTGATGAAACGAGGGGAGTGTCATTTGCTTAAAGCTGATGCATATATATTATATGGGCAACTCTATGAGATTTAAAATATGAAAAAGGTAAATGTTTTTAATAGTTAAGAAATATTAGGGACAGCTTTACCCACAAAAAGTGTAACTTAATGATAAATAAATTAAAAACTTATAAAGATGAGTTTTACTTACAATATTAATAATTTTAATATTCTAACTGAAATTACATCTTATAATATAAAAATACCTTTAAACTATAAAATCTCTAAGAAAGTTATACTTTATACGCGGAAGATTTTATGTTTACTTTAGCTTTTAATTACATTATATGATAAAATAATTTTTTATTTTAATACTCATTAAAAAAATCAATTTTTAAAATTTTGTTTGTAATAATTCTTTTTGGCTAGAATAAGTTAGATGATTTTTTTTAATGGTAATCAGTTTTTTTTTTTTAAACTAATGGTAATCAGTTATATGATATTCTCCACTTCTGGACCTGATATTGACTCTAATGAACTAGGGCCAATGGCTATGGTACTGAAATCTAGGAGTCCAGTACTAACTTTCTTGGTACCCAAAACAAAGTTCGGTAGTGTCTTGCGGAGCTAAAGCTACATCGTTCACTATTATTCAAATAACGAAGATATTTGGCAGGTTTAAGTTTCGTTTTTAGATTTTATTTTTCGTTTTAAAGTAGTATCAAATCCAAAAAATAAGAAAGTTAGCTATGCAGTATTATGTTAGAGACATTTCTTTATATATACCATTTTTAAAGTTGAATTAAGAGCTATTTTGGAGTTTACTGTTGGCTTTTTTCTGTTATATAATAAATGATATTTTTACCCTAATTTTTACACCAATCAAAATTAAGGTCTTATTTTAAATAATTTTAAAAGTATTAATCACATTTATTTAGCATCTTTAAAAAAATTAATTTTCTTAAATAATGATGTAATATCTCAATCCCTTGGATGCATGTTAAATTATATTAATGGTGTATAGTTTGTTTGTTTTATCCTTAAAAAAAGTGAAATTAATAGCATTACTATTCACCTGATGAGAGAGAATTCATTCAAACCTTACTCAATATACATATTTTTTAATTAATCCGAATTTATTTCATCATACAATGCGAGTTTTGAGTCTTTTGGCAAAAGAATATGAAATAGCACAATTAAGTTGTTCCCAAAAGAAATTTAAATAGCTGTTTCATCCCAAAAGAATAAAACACTGGTTTGGCAAACATTAGAATCGCGTACATTATTACTATGGTTTGGACACGTGATTGGAAGAGTGGATATCTTAGCTAGAATGGAATACAAAGGTTAGCCGGCCAGGTGTCTACCAATGATTGGGTGACGATGATATTACAACCTCCGTCGTTGATAATGCGACGTGGCACAGTGTGACCCCACAGTATCTTTACCCAGCCAACAACAACGAAGATATAGATTTGTGGATATGACTGAGATAAAAGGATAAGCCAAAACGCATGTGGACCGTCCGATCCCAAATATCGCGGGAACCAACGGTGAACCAGACGTAAGGCACAAGAACCACATGAATGCCTCCGAAAGGAAATACAAATTCGCTAAACAAAACCACATTTTCATCTTCCCACCGCTACTTCCCCTGCCTCTGCCACTGTCAGTCACCTGCTGCTAAACATGGCCACCGTCACAACACAGGCTTCTGCCGCCGTTTTCCGGCCATGTACTTCTTCTAAATCGAGGTTCCTCACCGGCTCTTCCGGTAAACTGAACAGGGAAGTGGCTGTTAGACCCGTGGGGTGCCCTTCATCTTCCTCTTTCAAGGTTCAAGCCCAGAAAGGAGAGTGGTTACCAGGCTTGGCCTCCCCAGCTTACCTCAATGGCAGGTAACATTATATATATATATATATATATATATATATATATATATATATTCTTTCTTGTTTCCTCAAACTTGATCCAACTATTAATTATTTTCTGAAAACTGAAAACGAAATACCATTCTCTGTAATGATGAACATGCTAATATGTTCTATGTCTGTTTTATGCTGCAATTAGTCTTCCTGGTGACAATGGGTTTGATCCTCTGGGGCTTGCCGAGGACCCAGAGAACTTGAGGTGGTATGTCCAAGCTGAGCTTGTGAATTCACGTTGGGCCATGTTGGGTGTTTTCGGGAATGTTGCTTCCAGAAGTCTTCACCAAGATTGGGATCATCAATGTCCCTAAATGGTATGATGCTGGGAAAGAGGAATACTTCGCATCATCGTCAACCCTCTTTGTGATTGAGTTCATCTTGTTCCATTACGTCGAGATCAGAAGATGGCAGGACATTAAGAACCCTGGATGTGTCAACCAAGACCCCATCTTCAAGCAATACAGCTTACCCCCCAATGAGTGTGGATACCCTGGTGGCATCTTTAATCCCCTGAATTTTGCACCAACTCTGGAGGCCAAGGAGAAGGAACTTGCCAATGGTAAGTGCTTTATTCTCCATGCTACATCTTCACTGCACAAGTCTTTTTTGTTTGTGAATTTGAGCTAACCTTGTCTGTTTGGATTATCTCTATGCTGTGCTTGCAGGGAGACTGGCTATGTTGGCATTCTTGGGATTTTTGGTTCAACACAGCGTGACAGGCCAAGGACCCTTTGACAACCTCTTGCAGCACCTCTCGGACCCATGGCACAACACCATCATCCAAACACTGAGGGGCAACTAAGTTTGTAACCATGGACGTGAAAAGCGTGTCATTCTCGTGTGTAATCCCGAGTAGATGAATTTTGGGAGATTTGGGCAATGATTGTAAAGAACCAACTATTTTCATGTACAGAGGAACTAAGATGGTTTTATGTTGTTATTTAGATTCAAGCCCTTTAATTAGCAATTAAACATGATACTTCAAGAAACATTTTTCTAGTACAACCACACTCGAGTCCCAGAGTATGTAAAATTACGTTCATTTTCTACAAAATTCAAATTTACAACTTGGATCACTGAATCAAATTTCAAAACTCTGACCAGTAAACAAGTCAGCCAAGATAACTAAAATATTTATGTGTGGACAAACTGCAATCCTATAAGTCTTGTACAATATATACAGCTTAACACATCTGGTGGCTAAAGCCCACCAATATGAGCTCCGTTGACCTCATAGGTGGAGAAGACACCGAATCTGGTTTTTGTGAGAAGCTCATTTGCAAGCATTGGTCAGTGGTCACCTCCTTTCGGTAAACATCTTTCTCAATTGGCAAAAGCTAGCATGGTTGGTGAAAGCCAATCAGTTACTGCAAAATGCAGGCAATTAGAAACCAACCAAATCCAACTTGAACTAGAGACCAAAAACCAGAACGAAAAATTAGCACATGGCGAATATCTCCTGCTCCCAGCCCCCTTTTGAGCAATTTTAGCAAATTCAAAAATTACCCTGGACTATGAACTAATCTAAATATAATAAAGGAGTGCTTACCCTATGGTAGCCATTCTCATTATACATGGCAATGCCACAAGGCCCAGACGCAGGATTCCAGAACTGATGTCCAGTTTCAAATAGTGATCTAGGTAGATCAAAGCCGTTATGAACTTGGTAATCCACAGGGTTTGGTTTACTGTTCATCGCAGGGTGATGCTTCACTTCCACATTATCTGGTGGAGGAGGGTATGCAAACTGTTCACAGTGTTGTACATTTAGGCAAGCAGCTCCATTTAACTCGTTAAAGGCACCACCACCCAGACACAAAGTAGCAGCTTGAGGAGATGCACCAACCTCAAGTTTGCTATTGCCAATATAACCAGAATAGCCTGACAGTGAAACATCAGTGGAGCACTCAGCATCTCTATTGGGACTATCACTGTATGTTAGACAATCTAGTCAGTAATTAAATTAGAAAAGGAAACACAAGGCGATAAATACAGTTTTAAAAAGAAAATTTGACTAGTCATTAGTCTAATGGAACTTAATATTAATTAGAATGCACAGGTAATAGATGGTTACAAAGCAGAATTTTCATGGCAAGAGTGCAATTCAACTTCTGTTAGCACTAAAGTAGAACAAAGCTCTGCAAAATTAAGAATGCAAGATGCATAATGGCAGTTAACCCACCCAAATGGCAGAAATTTTGGTTCACTGGGTAACATCAACTGATGGTTATCATTATTCAAAATCCAAGACAGGGGTTGGGATTCTTGCAGACCAGCCATCATCAGGGGTAAATTCATCCCTTCCTGTAACTAAGAAGAAAAAATATCCTAAATAAGATTTATGCTGAAAGGGAAAGAGATATTGAGAGAGAGAAGCATTTACTACCTGGCTAGCACATTCAAGTGAAATTAGTTGGTGTTTTCCTAAATTTTCCTGCCAGTGAAAACAATTTGTCAACAGCAAGGTACACCAGTTCACAACTCTTAATGTAGTGAGGATACTCTATGGCATGTAGACATGCTAAAATACCAACCTAATATTTCAATAGTTATTTAATGGACTGGTACATCAGGAACTTGAAGATGACAGAATGATATGGCTACTTGACATGAAACAAAATCATACCTTCTGTAGACACACTTGATTGATTGACTCCCTGAGTGACTCTTCCATTTGCCTAAGATCTTCTAAATTATTGATCTTCTCTAGATTATTCCAATAACTGAAAAAAAAAATGCAAATGTAACATAAGATTACTCCATGATGGCCACTCAGACTTTCATCACCACCAGTACTTGCATCTGAGTTTTATCTAGTGTTATGGGCGTGTTGCGATTATGTTAATTTTGGTAAAGAGAAAGTCAGGCGGAAGTTCGGTGAAATTTAATGCACAGGAACTGTTCAAATGCATAAAGAAAACTCCTATCCAATTGCTCAGGGGACTGTTTATACAACTGTGAATATCTGAACATTTCAGAAAAGTCAACTAGTCTGATGGTTTACATATGCATGGATAGCCTTGCTGAGAGCCCAAGTTGTGACAGAAACTGATGTGTATCCAAATTCATGAATGGTAGAATATATATGATACAAAAGGTGCAGGCTTCTTCTCAGTCATCACTTATGAACTGCACAGTACATAATGTATACACAGCTCCCTCCCATTTGTAAGACTATAAACCAATTTATAGTATCCTCTACTAGACTACTACTAGCAAAACATAACAACTAATACCAATTGCAACAGCTTCATTTTACATAGAAAGACTACTGTGCACACAGACGTGAAAAATTGAACATGTAATTTACAATTCAATATGTATACTTATCGTCTCCATAAGGTTTCAATGCTCGCATACCTTAAACCAAAGTGGTTGTTGGACCAAAAAATGTAATATAAATGCCCCAACACATAACAGGATACAAATCTTATAATATAGATGAATCAAAACCATGATTCCTGACAGATAAGAAGATGATCTACAGGAATACTTGAATTACTTGATCAATAGCCACGGAAGGAGATGGTCAAAAAATTGGACGCAACTAAAAGCAAGAATGTATCTAGAGAGAAGCTCTACATCTGTGCTTTCCCTTCAGAATCTGAAACAGCAGATAACCTATAGGACATATTAAGCTGTGAATGGTGTTTTTTTTTTTTTTTTTTTTTTGGGTTGTGTAGTGGGCGCCAGGGGGGAGCAACCTTTGTAGTATAATATTTCTCTTTATCTCTTCTGAAGATGAAAATGATCATATAACTTCTTTAATAAATCACTTTATATGGAGAAAACTTATCTGTCAAATATATTCCAAAAGCATCCATAATGCCCATAACTAGCAGCAGGCATATAAAGAACATCTCTCAAATAAAATTATGTTCAATCCAGTCATGTTTTGTGTGCTTGGGAAATGTCACATACTATTATATATGCAATAAATATTTGATATCATGAATGAGGATATGTAGCATTCATGCTAGGGCACAATGGAATTTGACAAAATTCAAATACAAGGAAAGATACACATTCATATGGCATATTGGGGCATAAAAAATAAGTCAATGGTTGCAAAGCACTAAACCTGAAAGCCTGAGGCTAATTGAATAATAGTTGAATTTATAAGACAAGAGAGAAATAAAATAACACCAAAAAGAAAAAGCAATACTTTAACAACCAAAAGCTCCAAAGGTGCACCTCAGTCTCTGATGTACTTCTGTAAGCTGAGCTTGTAGAACCCTCATTTGATGAGTCAATTCCTGCACATGGCAATTCAGCACAGAACATTTTGGTTGTTTAACTACCAACATAAGATTCTTAAATTATAATCCACCATGACGATGTCTATGAATAAATTGTACCTCCACTGTTTGACTGCTGCAAGATGAAATGAGGAAAACTCAGACCCTTTAAAAGCTCTTATTAAAAAATTTGACAATTTTGACAATCACTTACTTACCTTGAACCCAAGAAATCTTGTATTTTTACATCATGATCCAACTTCTTGAAGGTCTTCTTCAGTGCCTATATTTTAAACAAAACCAGAATTTTAAGCACCACCTGAAGTTGAGAGTCAACATCCAATATTCACTTGATGCAACAAAAGCAGTATATGTAAAAGGCATATATCAGAAGAACAAAGTCATCTTACTTCAAGGCTTTCCAATTTCCTGCTCAATTAAAATGAGAAAGCAATTAACTCTTTTATCATCAAACAAATGAAAAATAAAAACCATAAAACTTATGCAAAAATTTTGGCAAACCTTTTGGCCCTTTCTTGTGGGCTAAGTTGAGCAAATTTTGCTATGACCTCCTCAATATTACTGAAAATAATAACCAATACAAAGAATTATTAGAAATTTGACATGGGATTAATATTTTCTTTTGAATTTTAAACATTTTTAAGATAAATTTTGTATTACATTCTACAAATAAACATGATTCAAGGAAGTTCGCCTCTTCAACATTTATTAAAAAAAAAAAATAACACATCTATTCGAACTTCCAAGACAGTTTCTAGCTTGAGAGAAAAATAAAATAATGAACATAAACATTGAGTTTAAAAGGGTGTTTAAAAATCCAAACCAAACTAGTCAAACCAGTTAAACTGAGATTTGGTTCAGTTTCTTTAAGTACTGATAGATTCACGGTTTAGGGGATTAAACTAAACTAAACTGTGCATACATATATTACACATTATATCAGAGTTGTTGACTTGTTATTTTACTTTTCTACTATTTGATTATAGCACTTTTTTTGTTGTTATTTTATTTTACTGATGTTACTTCCTATTCGCCAAGACTTCTAGAATGTAGAAAGTTAAGCATTGACGGGGTACTAGCTGTACTTAAAACACCAATAAACTGTAATTTGGAACTGAACCAAACCGTGAATGGGAGTTTTGTTTGGTTTTTGAAAGCTGTAAACCACAGACTGGACCATGGACACCCTATTGACAAGTAACTGCAGAACCAGCTTGTCCAATAGTCCTAGATGGATAAGGTTAGGCTATGAATAGATATTGTCGAACTGTCAAAAGTTATTTAACTTATGAATTTACACATACATGGTTTTTTTAAACCCATAGCAATAAGAAGCTAACACAGAAGATTCAATGCCATGATCTAGGTATGAGATATTCTAACACATTACATGATCTAACAGCCAAATTCAATTCAACAAAGCCCTACGAGGAAGAATTCCAAACACGGATGGATTGGTTGTGATGTTATAAACCTTAATTACCATAATGAAAAATAATATATTTACTTCATGTCCTTGATTTGTCTGACTCTTAACAGCTTCCTCAAATGCAGAACAAATATGCAATATATAATATTGATAATTTCATATATACCTTTTCTTTTTGTCCTACAGTGTTCACTTCATGATTATTATATAGAATTTCAACTAAGCAAGTTACATAAGTTTTTGCTCATGCGCAGAGTTCCTTGTTCCTGAAATAATACTTAAATAGACTCGCATGCACGTGTCATGAGAGATATATAAAATTAAAAACAATATATCAGTTCTAAAAGATGGTTTGCATGTTTCTTGAAACAACAAAGGCCTACACTACAACATAATTTCAACACAAGAAAACACAAAAGTTGGCTTAAGTTATATGCCAACCCATGCCCGGTATACCGATCAATCATCATTGTTTTGTAGAAAGGCCTGCAACTTATAATAGGGTTTCTGGACTGTACTTCCTCTAAGGCATAAATGTTCAACTCACTACCTACAATTTCCCACTTAATAGTACACAGAATGACTTATCATTGTTATTACCTGCGCTCTCCTTGTAGTAATGTAGGCTTTCCTGTTGGAGAAAACATGAGAAGGGCAATATCTATATCACATAATATTGATAACTCCTTGGCTTTCTTTAATATTCCACTTTTCCGCTTCGAATAAGTCACATGTCGGTTGCTTGTGCTCTCTAATCTCTTTATCTTTAGTTTCACTCTTCCCATGCTGCATATTTAGGAGTAAACATCTTAAGTATCATGTTAATCATCCCATTATCCATAAACAATGAAGAGAAACACGATTCATTTAACAAAACTTTGGTGAATACTTTTGGAAAAATATATCAACTCACTTAAAATTATACAATTACGGGCCTCCCAGATTGAAGCAATGGACAACCATATGGGATATTTTCAAAGTTTCTATTCCAAGCCCTCAAAAGAGAAACTGTGTTTAAAACCGCTAGTAGTGGAGTCTAGGACATCAAAAGTAGAAAACCAAGGGAAAATAAAAACCCACAATACTATATTCCAAGATAAAAACGACGGGAAACCCAAATTGCTAGACACCCACTTGCAGAAAATGAACCTTGTTGAGATACTGAAGACGTTATATGGGGTCTTTTCAATGCCACCCAGTTTATATCAACAAATCAAAATTTGAAACACCGAAAGCAGATCAACAAAGGCAAGAAGAAAACAGAATGGAAAAGTTGGAAACAGAGGGGGACAACGGAAGAAAGGAGGAGGAGGAACCAAAGGAAGAGCGAGCTGGGAAGACATAGAGAGTGCAGAAAGAGAGATAGATATGAGCTAACAAATTTTGCAGGACGACGGGTGTAGCTGTGATTTCGGGCGAAAAATTTTGGGGAACCAGCCAAGGTGAAATTTTTGTTTACGAAATCTGAAATGGACGGTGAGATTGTGAGAACCCAATTGTTGGCAGCGTTTGCAAAGAGCTTCTCTGCCATGAAAGCCTCTCGCCCTGTTCCATTCCATTTTCCATTCAGCTTCTGTTTGACACGTTTTGTTCAGTGCTGAGCTCATACTCAAAAGGACCAAAACATGACACCTTTTACCTCTGATCCTCCAAACATACTTTTGTTTCTCCCACTTTCGCTTGTATGATATATAACCCGTCACAAGTTTTGCAACTCTATTGTGTGTGTGTGTGTGTGTGTTTTTTTTTTTCAAAGGTGCAACTCTTTATTGCTTTAAGGTATTGGATAAAATATATATATCTTTTGGTGCTAGATAAAACATATATTTGATGTATATAGTTTATATTTGTTTGTAATTTGATTTATGTGAATTTATATCCGATTGTTCAGTGGGTTCTATTTATACAATAATTTAACTACTACAATAGTAACTAACTTGGTTGATTAATTAATTAAGAAATTACAATTTCCTAGTTATCATTTTATGTAATACACGAGTTTATATATATTTTAATTTATTTAGAGATCATTTAAAATAATTTTAAATATTTCATTGAAAATAATTTTATTTAAATTATATTAATATTCTGTGTATTTATCTTAAAAAGAAATTTAAATAAGTGAAATATGAAAATACTAACTTTATTCGAATCATGTTAATTTAAGATAATGAAATATGATAATTTTAATTTTATCTAAATTGAATTAGTGTTTGATGTATTTTAAGTGATCAATGAGAATAGTAATTTTTATTTAAATCATATTAGTGTTTGATATGCTTATCTTGAAGTTATTAAAAAAAAATTAGTATTCAATCAGGGCAGACCTAGGATTTTAATATTAGGAGTCGAGACTAAAGGCTAGATATATGTCTTCAAATATTTAAGTCAAAGAAACTCTAATTATCATACAATACAAGCATATACAATGAAATAAATTTAATTCATAATCAACGTGCTATAAATTAGAAATATTCATGGTAAAATACAATTGAATATTTATACCCAAAAAAAAACAATTGAATATAAGACAACTATAAATAAATACCTTCACTTTTTAAGATGAAAAAGTCATTTATTATCATATATGTGGTAAACTTTGCAGCAATCTCATTTTCAATGTAAATAATCATGTAATTTGTAGGAAAATCATCTTCCATCTCGTTCCACAGCCTTTTTATAATAATTTTCAAAGCTGAAAATGCACGTTTAGTAGTTGTTATTGATACAGGAAGAGTCAAAACAAGCCGAAGCAAGTTATCAATCAAAGGATAAGCACTTCATTTTCCAATTTCCACCAATCTTTGACATAAGTTAGCAATAGTAGGAAAATTCCAAAATTTTGGATGTTTATGGACATCAAGCTGATAATGTTGCATTTGACATTCCAACTAAATCTTTTCTTGCTCGGGATAAAACTTCTCAACAAGTTTACATATGTCACCAACATTAAATGACTTGTAGTCATCTTTCGGATCAACATGAGGAGCTTTGTCGTGTTCACTGAATCTATTATTCAATTATTTCAATTGATAATCTATCTTAGTTGTAAATATATCCACATGACTATGATGTTCAACTGTCACATTATCCTTTTGACGATGAGACCGAATTATGTCAGAGAAAAAAGCACTCATATTAATAAGTTGAATGGCTTAATTCTTACAAAAGGAATTAACTTTCTCTTAAAGACTATTCCAAACCACAATCTCTTAACTTCCGAATCAATCACGTCAAAAAAAAAAACTTCTGAATAAATGATTTTGTGCTAGATATCAAATGCATAGCATTTAAAATAACTTCAGATTTTTGAAGGTAATGTTATATCTTTCTAAAATGTCTTTCTACTAATTGTCCTAATATCTTGAAAACATAAAAAGATATCTAATACTTACTTTATTTAGTAATTAGAAAAATTATGAGGAAAATGATTTAGGAGAATATAAAACTATTTTAAAATCAAATTACATTAATTAATGACTTAAGAGTATAAGTAGCAATTCCCCTTGCTTTTATATATATATATATATATATATATATATATATATATATATATATAACTTTTTATGTTATTTTTTATTAATTACCTTTTATCTTAAGTGAGAATTAGTTGGAATTTCCATTTAACTAAAGGCGTCATGGCCATATGGAAATTATGCTATGTTTAGGGGAACCACCAACTTAGATAATAAGTATATATATGGAAAAATTTGGAAGTTGGGAGGACCACAGCTCCCCTAAGAACCCCTTTTAGTAATGTACATGCATGTAGAAAAAAATTGATGAACTGCTTCTATTATAGCTAGCAAAAATACGACATCATACAAACGTATGAAATCATTTTTATAAAATGTAACAGTTGAATTATGGGGTTTGTTCGGGTGCATTGTCTAAAAATAACGCGTCAATGTATTACTCAGTAAAATTACAACAATTTTTAATAAAGTTATAAATATTTTAAATAAAGTTATAATATTTTAAAATTTAAAATTTACAACATAGTTTTAAAAAGTTTAAAACCATATTGTCATTTAAAACTCTTTAAAATAGAACTTTTAAAAACATGATATATTTTTATTTTAAAATGTTATAACTTTATTTAAAATGTTTGTAACTTTATTAATGAATAATTGAGTATTGTTGTAACTTTACTGTTTGAGTTAGAACCAGCAACTTGTAGGAGCAAATGAGATAAGTAATGTAAAACATTTATAAGTATGTAATTATAACAATATATATGTATAATTACATAAGTTTGGTTTGGTTAAGTTTTATAAATGAAAATCGAAAACCAAACCAAATCATTCAATTTGTATAAAAAGAGAACTAAATAAAACTAATCAATTTCAATTTTGTTCGGTTTTTAATTATTTCAATTTATATTAGTTTGGTTTGGTTTGATTATAAACATAAATATAATAAGTTGGTCTCTCACTTCAAGTATCCTTTCATTAAAAGCCTCTAAAATGTTGCTCATCAACATATCACACTTTTCATATTCATTAAAGTATGATTTAATCCACAGCTTAGAAGGGGTTTCCATTAACTAGTCATGTGTGTCTTTCGAAACAACATTTAACTCTTTTGTTCTTCTCACCCAACTAGCATGATATGTAACTTTGCAAGTTGCAAGCATCCTATCTCTTAAATTAATCCCTCCATCATAATGCTTCTTCATATTTGCATATAAGTATCTGACATAAGTCCTGTGCTCTACTACTTCAAGTAAACTTTCAAGAGTTGGCACTAAACCCTAAACAAAAACAAACATGAATGCAAGGTAAGAAACAAGATAAGTATCTTAATTTATGAAATTATTTAAGCAACTCAACTGCATACTTTTTGTTGATCCAATATGAAAACTCATCTTTTATCATGTTTAATATCATCTGGCAGCCTAATAAAAAACCATTGCATTGAATCCTTATTCTCACTCTCCATAACTGTTGTAGTAAAGAAAAAATGTTGATCATTAGAGTCTTGAGCTATTGCCACCAAATGGGCTCTTCAAAAAAATCTAACAACCCTTATAATGGGCCTACAAACAACCAAGGGCCTACTCTTGACAGTCAAAAACCCATCAAGCCCTTTGTCTTTATGCTCAACAGTTCTTCATTGTGCTCAACCATTTGCTGTTTTGCATCAATGGGAATCTTCCATTTTTGTCCAATTTGAACAAAATCAGTCTATTATCAGTGAGAGAAAAGAATTAAGTCGCATTCTTCTTGATTGCCTTTTTGTCAAAAAGCAGTATTTCAAGTCCACCCTTTCTTCAATATGCCTTTCTCACTAGCAGTTTTTCCCTTGCCTTCTCTTTTTTGACGCGCTTCCTTTTTAGTGACATGCCTGACATTTTTTTTTCGGGTGAAGTAAAGGGGAAAAGCTCAAGGAAAAGGCAAAACTACAACTTGGCACCTCTGGGAGTAAGGACTCCCATCACGTCACGAGTCAACCGACCAAAGAGATTCGGAAGGGGATTGTCCCAAATTTTCAGATCCTTCTCTTTGGATAAGCTGATTCTAGGCATCAGACCTGCACATTGGTTTCCTTCCCGAAGGGTGTGAAGGATTTTGACTTCCCAGTTTCTTTTCAGGTAGATCCTTATAGTAACAACTAGGCGTCTGGAGGTATGGCTCCCCTCAGCTTGTCCCCTTAACAGATCCACCACAGATTTTGAGTCAAGCTCCAAATAAATCTTTTTAAAGCCCATATCCCAGGCCACTTTCAGACCTTCCATCGCCCCCAACAACTTAGCCTCAGAGGCATTACAGGTTCCCAACTTCCGAGTGTAGCCTTTCACCCATTGGCCCAATGAGTCTCTAATTAAGCCACCGCACCCTGCTACATTTCTGCCAGTGTCAGAGGATCCATCTGAGTTAAGCTTGTACCAATCATCTTCTGGGGGTCTCCAAGCAATCATCAAAATCTTTGGAGTATTATGAGGGGTTACAGGATTAATAAGCTTCTCCTCAGAAAAGAGTTGAAACCAATATTTTATCACCTTGGATGTCTGGAGAGGGCGGTGAAAATTTTCCATGAAAGTCTCCTTGTTCCTCCAACTCCAGAGAAGCCAACACGTGGTTGCCCATAAACACTGCCAGTTATTCCTTTTATCCTTTCCAAGATGATTTTGCAGGTTATTAGAGATCCAAGAGTTTAGATCCTCCAAGTAAAAGGGAATTCTCTTTTGCGGCTTCACCAGAATATTCCACACATTAGAGGCTTAGGGGGCAGTCCCTCATAACATGAATTACCGTCTCAGGCATGTCTTGGCAATATCTACAATAAGGATCAATAGCTCCCCATTTTGCTCGCCTAGCATTGGTATTGAGCCTTCCGTGGGCTAACAACCAAATGAAGCATCTGAGTCTCTCCGGTCCCTTAATCCTCCATATTAATTCCCACTTTTTATCCAGCTCATGAGGATCAGGATTAAGAATGAGATTGTAGGTGCTCTTTACAGTGAAATTACCACTCGTTTCTCCTGCCCAGGAGGGGATATCTTGGCCAAGGTCTCTGTTGGGAGGAAGGAGGGCTTTCATTCTAGAAATGATGTCAGGGGGCAGAATGGAATTAATCAATTCCCAGTTCCAGTTTCCTTCCCTATCGGTAAGGTCAGCAACTTTCCAATGGGTCCAGTTTTGATTGATATCAACCATCTGATCAGAAATCCTGCAATTATTCTCGAGCCAGGTGTCATACCAGAAGTTAGTGTGTTCTGTCCATCTCTGATATCCCAGATAGTGTAGGATTTTAGCCTCTCCCATTGGGAACCTATATCTCGCCAGATCCTAGAATCTGAGGAGCGAATACATAGGGAGGTCTTGATGTCATGGCCCCTCCCATACTTGCCTTCGAGGACCTTAACCCAAAGCTCATTGTTGTTACCACTTCTGATCTTCCAACCCAACTTCATAATGCAAGCCTCATTAAAAAGGTTAAGAATTCTAATTCCAAGCCCAACATTGATTTTCGGTTGACATAAAATATTCCTGCTCGCCAAGTGGGATTTTCTGCAGTTAGGATCATGTCCCCAAATAAAGTTACGCTGCAATTTTTCAATCTCATTCAAGGTATGCTTAGGCAGCTTAGTAGTGCTCTTAGGTTTATTTGTTTAGAGTTTTTTTTTTTATAGGAATTTTAGTTATAACATTCTTTTTCGTAATGTAAATAAATTTATACTCTTACCATTAGTTGTAACTTTTGAGCGTTTAATCCAACAAGTGCAAATTTAATTTTTGTAATTTCTTGGATAAAAGGCATCCAAAATATGTCTCAATTAATTAATTTCATGAAATAAAAAGTAAGCTTTTGACTTTCTTAGTGCTTTAAGTAAATCGTAATTGGATATTAAGGGAGATCTAGAGAACTTTAGGTTGTGTTTGGATAAAGTAATTTCAAATTTTGGAGAATTTCAAATGCAAAGAATTTGAATTGCAGCAATTTAATATCCATTATGTATAAAATTCGTTGTTTGCATAATGATTAGTTAGAACGGACCTGCATTCGAAACGTAAGAATCATAAACTGTTTACAGCCATTGTTGGCGAGCTCTTGATTTGTCAATGGAAGCCGTAAATGATATACTTGACCTTGCGAACTTCGCAAGGTGAACTTGGTTTCAGCCGATTTTGTGAGTAGATCATAGACAAATGAGTATAGAGCAGGAAAGAAAAGCAAGGAATTTTAGAAATTCCACCTAAATTGATGTAATTTGAAATTCTTCATTTTGGATAGAAAAATACCTGCCAGAAATGTTGCAGAATTTTTAAATCTCATCTATTAAATATACAAACAAGACATTACATGCCAAAGAATTTTAAATTCTTTTAAAATTTACATTCCCTTCTTAAAATACACTATCGAAACACAACACTATAAATCGATAAATAATATAGTATAATTAATATTATTCATTTTTATATAATGTTTGTTCAAAACATTAGATAGCATAATATTCGGTCAAAATAATTTGATTTAGTCTTAACGGTATAATAGATAAGAATCAAATTATTTTATGTTATAGTTGGATAAAATTATTTTAACCGGATAAATTGTTACACAGTATCTTGTCCAAACGTGAATAATATTAATTATATTATATTATCAATTTCTTATATAACCTATCAAAAGAGACCTTAATATTTTTGTTACTTAGCAGGGAGAGACATGTTTCACTTATTGAATGGTTGACTTCAAATGTCACTTAATCCCACTGGGAAGGGAAGGAAGATGGAGAGATGAAATAAATCAATGTGCTGGAAGCAAGAAGTTGATACACAATGGGCACGTAGCACATTCAATGTAAATAACAATGTGGTTCAACCACTATATGTTATCTCCAATATCAGAGCAAAAACTAGATTAAGTGTAGGCTAACAGTGGTAAGCTGACTCAGTCCCGATAGAAGCAGCGATTATCCTAGAATTGCTTTTCTAGTGAGTCATCTTTTTATAAGTGGCTATGCTTCCTGAACCGTAATGTGCGACTCAGTGACTCTGCTTTGCTCTTTTCATTGCAGTTATAGTGCAGATGAGGAAAAGTGAGGTGAAAATGGCTGACCCCTGCATTTGTCTAATCTAATGGCGAAGACTAACGAGTATTAAGCACTTTATGCCAATAGAAGAACTCTGGTGGGACCAATTGCTTTGAACCATTGCAGATGGGTGGTCTAAAGCATGAAACACTTTCGCCGTGGTAGGCAATTTTGCCATATATAATTTAACATGATCCAACTCCGGGTGTGATTAAGACATGGCTTTCTATCTTCGTTTCCCCTTTTTACTTTCTTTTTCAACTGAAGCTCACTTTTACGTGTTAAACCGGCAAAAACCCATTATTAGTGAAGGGAAATGTGTACTCTTTTTGCATGGACGCAATTATTCTTTTATCTTTTTTTAATCAGTTTAGATAAAAAAATTTATTTTAGTAATTACAAACTTGATAAATTATACATTTTTTAAAAAATAATTTTATTTAATAAATCGTATTCTCTTTCATCATCAATGTTAATCTATTTCCAAAACTTACTAGATAATAATGATGTTAAATAAAAGAGTAAATATTTATTTTAATACTAAAGATATAAGTGACATTAATTTAATTCTTTATATAAAATTGACATCAATTTAATTATTAAATGATAGAAAATGATGTTCACTTGGTCTTCTAATAAAAGTTAATAATTTAGTCATTCAATCATTGAAAGTGATATTAATTTAGTCTTTTAATTATAAAAAGTTACATCAATTTGATTTTTCAATCAAAGACTCTATTAATGGTATTATCATGGTTGGTAACATAAATAATATTTTGATGTCATTTTCCATTAATGAAAATTAAATTAATATTATTTGTATTTTTGAAATTAAAATAAGTGTTTAATAAAAATTATTTTTTTTAAAGAGTGAAATTTATGAAAATTGTAATTACTAAAATAAACTTTATTATTTTAGTTGATTGAAAAAAGATAAAGGATTATTACGTCTAATTAAAAAAATGTACAATACTAACTTACACAAAAAAACAAAAGAATAGGTTAGCATTCCCCATTAATAAAATATAATTTTGATGGTGGAATTTTTCCGAGTTGTTAGCCTCTCTATCATGGCTGCCAGTTCGTCAAGCACTCTTCTGGTGATATGAGTAATGAACGTGTGGCTATGGGCAGCCAAAATGTTAGGGAATTGAGATAAAATCACAAGATATCAACCAAGACCATGTAAGTGTCCTTTTCCTCTCAGTCTGAAAAAATGGAAACTGAAAACTACAGAATATCCGGAAAATTGCAATGGATTTTGCAGCAAGTTATTTTCAACTAGTGATGGTGAGAAATTGATGATGATGCTTACTTCCAACAAACTATCTCTATGGTTTTAGTTGCCCTAATAATTGAAAAATTGGCATAGGCATATGGAGGAAAAGAAATCAACGGTTGCTTTCTATAAGAAAAGGGGAAGGAAAAGAGAGGAAAAGCCAAAAGTCATAGAAAGTGCCAAGAGGAAGGGGATATCTTCAATACGTGTCTTTTTTGAGCATCTAAGGGTCCCATCCCAAGTCATCTTATTCACCGGGTGTGGCCTGTATTTGATTGAAGCTGAGAAAATATCTGAATGTTTTCTTGTGCCTGATTGATTAAGGACACATGTTGCCATGTTGGGCTGATTTTGATGTATCCACTAAAGTGCTATTGGCTTTATTTCATCGATATCTCTTATTTCTTTTAAAATTAGTGTATCTTTAATAATTGATTAATTTTTAAAAAATTTAAAAAAATTTTGATTATAAATTATTTTAAATATAAAATAAACTAATTTAAACACTAACTTATTTTACATATAGGAAAGCTTAAAAAAAGACTAATAGAGAAGTTATATAAAGAAAAGTTATATCTTAATTAATAATTATAACTTTTAGTTCAGTATAAGGGACTTAATTATGATAAGTAATATTAGATTATTAATTTCATTTAATCAGTATTTTTCTTAAAAAATTTTAGCTTAATTTTTTTTAATGCTTATAATAAGTATAGTCCATTGATATTTAATGTGATTAGAAAAAGCTATAAGAAAACAAACTTACATTCTCATTAAAGATGAAGTTTTTGACACCCTCAATTCTCTATTCACATTCCTATTACCTAAAACATTCACAATAAATGTTCTCTTTTCTCAATTTTTTTTTTGTTTACACTTTTAATTGTTAGTTCAAACATTTTAATTTTAATATTTTTTATCAAATAAATAATTTTAAATGAAACATAATATCAAAATTTGTAATATTCTCATTAACCAATGTATTTTTTTACAGAATCATTGTTAATCACATCAATTAAATATGATTTTAACTTGTTCTCGACATTAAACATTATGTGTTGGTTTAAATTTTTATCGTCAATCTTACATAATTTTATTTTTGTTGTTAATAGAAATAAATTTAACCAAAAATAAGTAATAAAAATAATTTTATTTAATATTACTAAATTTAATTGAATGCCTTTTCTGTTATTTTAAAAAAATCATATCACAAAAAATAAAAAATTGTATATTTGATATTCTTATAAAATTATTTATAAAGTTTGTTATTTAAATTTTATTATTTAATTATTATTTTCTTATTTATTCATAAATAAATATGAATTTAATTAAAATTTAAGAAATAAATGAGTTAGATAATATTAATAATAGATAGACATTAAAGTTAGAAGTGTATATAAATAAGTGTAATAAAATGAAATTTTACTTAAAAGATATTATTTTATTATGAGTATTTAAGAAAATTGTTATTATATAAATAGTGAGGGAAGTACCCATAGACAAACAAGAGTACTAAGAGTTTCACCCTCTAGCCAATAGCTATAACTTATGGGGCATTAGAAGGTGCTTGATCTTGACAAGTGTTGTATAAGGAAAAAAAACAAATTTTTTTCGGTAACATTTGACATATTTTAATGTAATTTGCCTTTTGGGAGCAGATATTTTAAAAATATTTAATATTTTTTCATTTTTATAATATAAAAGTTGTATTATTTTAATTATTTATACAGGACATTCATCATGTGTGAGACATTATACAAAAAATTAATCTCTATAAAAAAAAAGACATATAAAAAATAAAAAAAGAATTGTTTTTGTCACTGAGGAAAGAGACAATTCCGCGTTTTTGTCACTATTCATCTCAAAGTCAAAGGGTTGATATTTGGCATTTGAAGGCATGTTTCTGTCCTCAATCAGCCTTATCTTCTATGTTTTTTTTTTAATTGCCAAGCTTAAAATTTCGGGAGCCAAACCAACATGGTCTAAATAAAAATATCTTGAATTTTTTAAATATTATATCAAAAGTTTAATTTTTGATAATAAAAAAATTAATCTTTCAGTCATATTTTAAATGAGAAAATGCTTTAAGTGCACTAAAAAAAAATTTAAGGAGACATGTCACAAATACTCAGAGTATTTACACATAATTTATTAATAAAAAATTTTCATTGTAATTAAATTTAAGATTTTTAAAAATATCCCAACTCAATTTTATCACTTAAGCCAATCTTCTTTAACCAATTTCTTATATCTTAACAGAGGTAAAATAAATACTTCTATTGTTTACACACAAACATTTAATTTAAACTGGGCAGAAAATTTTCTCATCTTCAAACCATTTCAGTTGTGGTTTTACATTACGTGCACATAGGAATACTGAGTTTCAAATCACACTACTTCATTACAGTAAACTCAATTTTATGTGCATGATCTTGATCATATTAATCTTTAATCTAATATTTATATTAAAACTGAAAGAAATAATAAGTATAAAGGTGAGAAATCATAATACTTTAACGTTTGGTAATTACTTATTTTAAAAAAATTACTTTTTTTTTCTAAAAGTGCTCTCACTCTCTCTCCATAAAATTTTAGTTATAAATTATTTTAAATACAAAATAAATTAATATAAATACATATTTAATAGTTCAGCTTATATGCTGGTTGTTTAAATCCTTAGCTGCAGAACAGGAGAGCTACCGGGCATATTTTAGATGCAAGTTTATCTTCTCGAGTCCCAAAGGAGGACCTGAATGAAAGATCTTCGATATATTTCACTTTTAGCCCAACAATGCCACCCTTCTACTACAGGGCAACTGTGGGAATAACTTTACAATAAAAACAAGCAATAAGTGTATAAAAAATGTTTATTACACATCAATTTATTTATACAATTTTTTACACCTTTTTATTTAAGTAAAAAAGTTAAAAAGAGTGTGTGTTAAAATGTATATTTTTTGTTATAAAAAAATAATATAAGAATGGTGTTATAAAAATGACATACAAATAATATTATAAAAAATATATAATGCTCTTTTTTTTTTTGGTTTTGAATTCAGAAACTTAATGATTATTAAGCATTGTAACAAGGAGAACGAGATATTACCATGACAAGGGAATCCACTCCTTTCACGTTGCGTTGTTTGTATGTTATATTCCTAACTCTACACTTTTTTTTATCTCATCTTTTGATAATGCAGATACCTCTACTGATGTTCAGATACAGAGACATGGAGAACTAGTCATAAAGAAAAGTATTGATTTTTCTACAGGGAGCCGAAATTTGAAAAAGAAAGGAAGAGATATTTTTGTTTCATAAGAAAATACAGTACCCCTGGATTTTTATACATAGTAAAGATCTTTTCCAACTCTAGCCAGTATTTTCACATATATTTATATATGTACATCAACTCAAACACAGCAAACTAAGCACGCAAGGCACCTGTTCGTATTGTCATGAAAAAAGACAAAATTAGTTCCCATCCCACTAAAACTCCTGGTAGATTAGTTCCCCGCCCCCACTTATGCTGAGGAAATCAAAGAGTACCATCCTTTGCTTCTTTCCAAGGTCAATGAGGATAATCAAATGCCCAATGCCGAAAGATAGTCACCGTCTCTTGCTCACTCGAGTAGTGACTAACCTCACTAGTCACTCCTCGGATACAACACAAGTCTAGTGTCTCACTTACAGGGTGCTAATTCAGGACTTTTCATGAAAATTAAGGGATCTGGACAAAGCTGCAGGGTTAGCCCGCAACACTGGAGAGGTTTCAACAACATGATTCTTTTCTTCCTTCTTTGATTGGAAGGCCTTAAACATACCTCCCCCACTGACTGATTCATTCTTAATTCCAAGAGTTGCCCATATTGAACTCTTAGCAACTTCACTCGGGTCATCAATTCTTAAAGTTTTGGGAACCAAAACACTCCCGTTTCTCTGCTTTGATGGTTCTTCTTTGTGCAAATAGTCTTGTTTAATCATGTCATCATCCCTCGAGTGCTTCCCCAGAGTCGGAGAATTTGCACCAGAGCTTGGAGACTTTGGGTTTGGAGCAGTGGAATATGTGGAGAACCAGGGAATTGGAACCCCGCAATTCCAAAAAGCAGCAGGGTAGAATGACAAGGGAAATCCTGGAGGACACAAAGCAGGTGAGGGAACTGGAGAATTCCAGTGATAAGGCCAAGGAACACTAGGAAGGCATGGAACTTGAGGAAGGAAGCCATTGTTTTGAAGCAACGTTTCTTGGGGCGTACTTTTGCCACTTTCCTCCATGGAATTCGAAACCGTAATGGAAGATGCACTTGAGCAGTCATCACCATTTTCCCCACTTTTGCAAGGAACGTGAATTCTTTGGTCCTCAAAGCTATGAAACCCATTTCTTGTGCCATTGAGAACCTTTTTCTCTGCAAGATTCAGGACAGACGCCATGGAATCACAAATTGGTGCATCTAACCCGAAGCTGAGGACTCTACCATTGCTTTTTAACGTGGGAAGATGACTTCCATTGGGAGCATCGATTCTAGCTGCTTGAAGAGCCTCAGAGATGGTGATATGGCGATAATGCGAGGCAGAGTTCTTGTTCTTTCGTCGCCCCGCCCCCACTGGCACATTCCTCATGGTGCCACCTGCAGTCCAGTATCTTTGACAGGCTTTGCAGAAATAACGTGGCTGATTGATGTTGTAATTGTTGTAGTAGCAGAATTTAGTGTCCATGCTGTTGCAGCGGGGACATGGAAGTACTTTATCTGGCTTCTTCAGGGTTTTCTCTTGCGAGTTGGTTGCATCACTTTGCTCGTTCTCTGACTTGCCACTTTTTGATTTTGCAGTTTCTTCGTTTATGGAAGGTGTTTTTGGGTTCACGATAGCCTCAGGCGATGTGCCTGAATTCTTGGTCTCTTCAGCGTTTGGAGGAGGATCACCCTCTTTCTTTTTCTCAGCAACTTTTTCAGCTCGAGGATCCTAACAATTTGACAAAATGTTTTTCTTAATTAATGAAATGCATACCACAGAAATAACACCAAGATACATAAAAAGATTCACAGCTTTATGAGCCGAAATGGCATTATAGTACAACAAGGACAATCAAGAAGAAAGTTGAAGGAAATTAAAAGTATTTTGTTCCAATTTTTTGTTTTATAAATAACAAATAGAAAAACTGATACTTATGTTAATATCTATGTGCAGGGTGTATAACTGTATAGATATTTATACTGGCACAGTGAAAGCTATGTAACTCGAGAAATTGCCAATTAAAACCTCTTACCCTGTTCAATGATAAAAACATATTCTAGAACACAGAACCCAAAAAATATAAAAACAACAATCCCAAGGGTTAAGAAAATGTTTCAGGAACTGAAGGAGCTACGTTGATTATTTAGCTGAGGAAATTAGATCCTCAGAGGCACATAGTAGATTATATAGAGAAAGATTTGGGTTGAAATAGGACTGTACGGACAGAAAATATTGGTCCTAAGCAGGACCAACCAGTTTATAAGTATTGAAATAATAAAATTAATTGATGTAAAACGAAAAAGGCAGGTTCCCGAGGCATATATGAGTGAAATTGTTCAGTAGATTGTTTTAATCAGTACTAGAATGAAAAATTGTTCAACTAAAACTTCAAAAGAAAAATAAACTTTGCTCCTACCCCTGAACAAGGGAAGGAGGTTACAAAACCTGAAAATAGCTAGCTTTTCGAATTTAATGCAAAAAATTAATTCTTTTTTTTTTTTATTAACTCTGCTTCGAACACTCTGTTTCTTAAGTTCCAAACACTGAAACCAATAGATAAGCAACGCTGGATGAAATATGAACCTAAATTTCGCAAGTGGAAAACATAGGTAGTACTGATTTTCAATCGAAGAAAAAAAGAAAAAAGCAGATATGCTTTTTGCATTCGAAAAACAACTTGAATTAGTTAAAACTAAAAAAAGAAAAAATTCAAGAAAAAAACGAAATACAGGAAAAGATTTTGAAAAACCAGATTATTGGTAAAAATTTGGCAGCAGTAGCTTACCATATATGCAATAAAAAGAAAAGCGAAAAGGCAAAACCGACCCATCAGTTGTTTTGGCATTTCAACGAATGGGTCATCCTCAAACTTCAACTTATGTATCACAAAAAACGTTCCTTGTCTCCTACACACTATACCAACTGTACCTTGTCTCCTTTGTCTCTCTCCTCTCCTGGCTCTGGTCGTTCTCCCTCACCCACGTCTCCGTCTTCTTGCTCTTCTTCTTTGTCCACATCCATAGCAGCCGGAGAGGCCGAGTCGTCGCCGGCAATGGCAGGAAGATCGGCTTCCCCGGGCAGGGAAATCTTCTGGCCAAAGAGCTTAATTGCAGGGTCTTTCGTTTCCTGCATTTTCTGGGGACCCAAACAGTGGTGGAAAAGCACGAGATGGTTCTGGTTCTGGTTGCAGTTGCAGTTCGAGGTTGGTTAGCGCAAGCAAATTAGTATTGGTTTTTTTTTTTTTCCTAGTTGGGTTGCTTAGCTTTGGGTTTTGATCTCAGTTGGCAATGGAGGCACGTCCAATAGGATTTTGATCCGTTTAAATCAGTGTTGGGTGCCACGTCAGCCTCGGGTTTCGATTCTCGGCCACATGTTTTTGTGGCCTGTAATAGATTTTCTTTTCTTCTACTGACGTTGGTTCTCTCGGTAGCACACTCCTTCCCTGCATCCATTTGTGTCCGTCCAGGTCACTAGTTTTTTTTTTTTTTCCGAGTCTCTGTCTGCAACTGCAGCTTCTTCGACGAGGGGACCAAAATTTTGGCGACGGCGGATGACGTGGCGGAATGTAATTGGTGACGTTCAAGATAGAATTACTAAATGGACGGCTTTCCTCAACTTATCAGAAAAAAAATACAACATATAAAAAGAAAAACTTTTTGAAAGATTAAAAAAAAAAGCTAAAAAGAAAACCCCTTCATGTCTATTTTTAATTTCTTTTCTTTTGAAATTTTTTTAATTTAATTTTATTTACTATTAACATAAAATTTTTTAATATTATTATTTAATCATATATTATTAAATATTTAATTTTTAAATAATTATTATCTTAATTAAATTTTTATAATAATTTAATAATTTATGATTAAATAATAATATAAATTTTTTTATACAATAATAAAAAAATAAAATTAAACTCTTTTTTAAACTTTTAATATTTTTTAATTTCTAACTAATTTTTAAACAAATTGTCAGTTTGACATGAAAGTAAAAATGACAATAAAAATTCATGAACTAGTTTTACATTTAATTTTATACACAAAATTTATTCAAAAATTTTTTAACTTTATTTTTATCTTTATATCAAACATATAAAAATAAGAAAATAGTGGCACATTCTGCTTGTTCAATACAACCAATCAAGCGAGGTTGGCCGTTAGAAACGAACAAAAAAAAGTTGATTTTAGGCCATTATTTTTTATCATTCTTTTAGGAAGGAATCATAGTGTTGTTCCTTGATATCGAACGAAGCTGCATTCAATTTTGTATTATTCATTGCATGAAACAAAAGGATTCGTGTAATAATTCATTCAGAATAACAAAGATGTTAAAGAAAAATAAGGGTAAAGTATCATTTTAGGACCTAAATGTTTTATATTAAACTAATTAAAAGATTAAACTTTTATTATTATCAATTAAGAAATTGATTAACATCATCGGAAATTCTTTTAATAAAAAATATTGAAAAAATAAAACTATCTAATTTGCATATTAAAACAACTTAAAACATAAGTAAAATATAAGGTTATATATGACCTAACAAATTTTTTTTAATTAATATCTATTACTGAAATATTCTTTTACTAAGTTTATCTTCTCAATTTATAATTTTTAAAGTTGAGATTCTTAATTAATTATCATATTAAAGTTGAAGTTTTTATTAAATAATTTTGTCAAAAAGAAAACAGCATCAACCAATGTCTCTCTGTACTCCAAGCTTTCTTTTCCCATACCCTAAACCCCTTTAATTTATTTAAAAGAAAAAAGTGGCATATACCATCACCTACTGATCACTTTTTTATCTAAATTTCTTATAACTAAAATGATAATGTCTCCTCTTACCTAAAAAAAAAAATGATAATGTCTCCCGCACGGAACAAGTATTCAAAACCTTTAAATTTAATTTAACACTTCCTGTCTAAAAGACTTGAATTCATTATAATTATGTTATACCTTGTAACCCAATTGTTAAATACTTATTAAATTGCTCCTTGTACTTTGTTATAGGTTTTAAATAAAAATATTATATCAATGTTATATATTCATAAACTGACCCTAATTATTAAGTTTTGTACGAAAGATGGGAATTAAATTTCTGAAAACGACAAGACCTAAATAAAAACTCAAACCGACAAGCCTGCTCAATTAGTTTTCAAGGGCTAATAAATGGGTTGATTAATTATTTCTTTACAAAAAAAGTGTGGAAATATAAGACTTTTACGAATGTTCATTTTAAAATTAAATAAATTGAACATTGGAAAGCTATAGGATGATAAAAAACATTGGAAATCAATCTAAGATATAACAATAGGTCGACATATATATTTATTTTAAATAATTTAAAATTATAAAATTTAATTTAATTCAATTTAATTTATAAATTGGTTAAATTCATGATAAATTGGACAACATGATAACAAAATGTTACTCAGGATATATGTTAAAGAATTAAAAATAAAAATTATTAAATAAAAATTAGAAGCATTTATTGTTTTAAAAATTTAAAATATATTTAATATTTTTTTAAATAATTAAGATGATTTAATGAAAGATGATAAATACTATTTTTACTCCTTTCGTCCATTTTTATCTATTGTTTAAGATTTTTTCACATTAAAAAAGTTATTAAATAATTTTAATTACAGATAAATATAGTTTAAAATAATTAAATTATAATTTCTTTTACTTTATTGATATTTTTTTTTCTAATTTTACTTACTCTATTAATTTTCTTTTCATTAGAAAATAAGAATAAAGTTAAAAAAGAATTAATTACTGTTTCCTTAATATTCTCAAATAATAAATATTTTTAGATAAAAAAATTCTCTTACATGACATATAAAAGTAAACGAATAAAGTATTTCTTAACCTGTATTCTTGAGGAATTTTGTTATTCTTATACCTACCTTCTATATTAAATCCCTACACATTTTTCATTAAGAAATAAACACATTTTTTAATATTTACTCTCATTCTTTTATTTTTAATGAAAAAAGTGTATCAACTTAGTATAAAAAAAAAGTATAGAAATAACAAAATTCATTCTTAAGGCATTTGGTAACAAAACCTAACAAAATTCATATACTTTTTTGTTTCTGTCCGGGATTTATATTTCCACGAAATAGCTGTTTTCAGTGCATAGTAATTGATGATGTGTTAATTAATATCGTCTCTTCTTTCAACGAAACTTGCGTGTCTAATTAGATCTCCAAATTGAGTCACAACAACTCACAGACCCGCATTTTGGAACCAAACGGATTTTTGTAAGAAAATTCCAAAAAAAGAGAAAAGAAAGTTTGAAAAGATAAACACACACAAATACAAGATTAAAAAAAAGAAAGCAAACACGAAAATGACAAATGTGACTCGATTAAAACCTAATGCTAGTCTAAAGACAAGGAAAGCATCAAAAAGAAAAAGATTGATGTGTCTTCTCTTGCCACATCAGCTCCATGCATCTTCCATCGGGATCCCCTCTTTTGTAGACTTCGAACAGTATATTGAGGACACGTGTATGGCATGGATGCATGACACAGTAAATTAATATGAAATAAGACTAACACTTGACTAAACTTTCAAGATAAATAAATAAATTCATACTCAAGAGAAAAATATATAATTTTATTAATAAATTTTAAAAAACTTCTTTTTTTTTCAATAACTGAGGTATTTATAATTTAGAAGTAATAATCCTAATCAGATATAAAATCATAATCAAATCTTAATCAAATAAAAATTTTAAAATCAAATAACTAATTAAATATAAAATTTCTAAATATAAGAAAAGATAAAATTATAAAGATAATGAATGACCTCGGAATTCTTAATTATTATAAAATTTTTAAATTATCTAAATAATATCTAAATATAAATTCTTAAATTATTACAATTAAAATTAATATCAATTATCTAATATTACGATGGTGCTTTAAAAATTCTTTGGTTAGATGTCCTGCGTCATTCTCCTTCACTTGAAAGAAACTCATCCTCAAGTTTATCAGAATATCAAAAGAATAATATGGGTAAATATCTGCTACATTAAATGTTTTGAAAATTCTCATAGTATCTTGTAAGTCAAAACATAAGTATCATCATTAATCTTCTTCAGAATCTTACTTTCCTTTGAACTCGTCTTGTATTGAGGCAAGCTTGACAAACTTGTAATTGGAATTAGATCAATATGGTGCTTGATGTCACTCGTGGTAGGCAATTTATCAGATAGATCTTCTGGCATTACCTTATTGAATTTTGATAGCAACAGCTTGACTACTTCTGAAAGTTTTACTTTCTGTTATCCTTCAGCTGTTAACACTTTTTGTTTCACATTCAAAACATGCTCCCCCTTTAACTCTTTATAATGGTCAACATGTGCAAGGGTATCTTGAATTTTACTAAATACTTTATAATTATCCTCATTATAATTCTTGAGGGAATAATCAGATATATTCTTCTCCTACAACATTAGTTCATCCTTTCAAGTAATAATTCGTACCTTTCGTGCCTTAGACAATATCCGCTCTTTATATTCATGTATAGATTTCTGCCTCTGATGACATCTCTGATATCGCTAGAACAAAATCTGTTCATAGTCAAGAGGAAAAAACTCATCCTGCAATAGCTGATTCATTCTGAACCAAGTTTTAACAGGTGCTTTTCTTTTACATTGCCTTCTGGATTGCAACCGTTCCCACCATATTGAAGCTCTACCCTTTAATCTACGTGTAACAAGTCTTACCCTCTTATCCTCTAGAATTTCTATATATTTAAAGAATCGATCTACCTCTGCAATCTAATTCAAAAATTCTTTAATACTTAAAAACCCATTAAAAGAAGGAATGTCTACCTTTAATTGGAATTTATGGCCATCTCAATCACCATAACCATTCCTCCCATGTATAACATTCTTCCTTGTTTCCACCATAAAATCATCCTCTTCATCAAACCCCTCCACATAAACATGATGTCTACGTTTATATGTAGAAATAGGTTTGTCGAAAGGTTGCATGCGAGCAACATCATCTCGGGGTCGTGGCCTATGGTCATTTCGGTTTCTGTTGACATCTAAAGCCAAAGTATTCGGCTGATCTACAATTTCATCAATGTGTCCTTCTAAACGCTATAATCACAGATCCACTTCTTGCTTAAAGGCCTTCAATATCATCCCATGATCTTGCATTGTAGATCGTTAGGTCTCAGTCCTCTGATCTTCATCATGAGAACCGCCGCTCCTTACATCCGTATCACTTGCCATCAGGTTAGCGAGGTTAACTCAATCTGATACTAACTGACATAGCGAGTTAGTGTGAAACAAGGCTAGCATTTGACTAAACTTTCAAGATAAACAAGTAAATCCATAATTTAGAAAAAAGTATGTAATTTTATTGATAAATTTTGAAAAACTTCATTCTTTTTCAATAATTAGGTTATTTATAACCTAGGAGTAGTAATTCTAATTAGATACGAAATCATAATCAAATCCTAATCAAATAAGAAATCCTAAAAATAAATAACTAATTAAATATAAAATTCCTAAATATAAGAAAAGATAAAATCATAAAGATAACAAATGATCTTGAAATTCCTAATTATCATTAAATTCTTAAATTATCTAAATAATATCTAAATATAGATTTCTAAATTATTACAATTAAAATTAATATCAATTATTCTATACCACAACGATGCTTTAGAAATTCTTCGGCTAGATGTCCCGCGTCATTCTCCTCTACTTGAAAAAAATTCATTCTCAAGTTTATCAGAATATCAGAAGAATAATATGGGTAAATATTTATCACATTAAATATTTTAGAAATTCCCATAGTATCTTGTAAGTTCAAAACGTTGAGCTTCAATATGGTAGGAATGGTTACAATCTAGGAGGCAACATGAAAGAAAAGCACCAGTCAGAACCTAGATCAGAATGAAGCAGCTATTGCAGGATGAGTTTCTTCCTCTTGACTATGAACAGATTTTGTTCCAGCTGTATCAGATATGTCATTAGGGGCAGAAATTTATAGGTGAATATAAAAAACGGACATTGTCTGAGGCACGAAAGGTACGAAATATTGCTCGAAAGGATAAACTGATGTTGCAGAAGAAGAACATATGCAATTATTCCCTCAAGAATTATAACGAGGATAATTATAAAGTATCTAGTAAAGTTCAAGATACTCCTGTACATGCTGACCATTATAAAGAGTTAAAGGGAAGCATGTTTTAAATGTGCAACAAGAGGTGTTGACGGATGAAGGAGAACAAAAAATAGCAAGGTTCTGAAAACCGAACCGGTCATGAACCGGTCGAGGTACTGATTCAAAGTTCAATGGTCGAACCGTGGTCGAACCGTGGTCGAACCGTAGTCGAACCGGCCGGTCCGATTTTCAGAACCTTGAAAAATAGAACTTTTAGGAGTAGTCAAGCCGTTGCTATCAGAATTCAATGAGGTAATATCAGAAGATTTATATGATGAATTGCTTACCACAAAGGACATCAATCACCATATTAATTTGATTCCAAGTACAAGTTTGCTAAGCTTGCCTTAATACAAGACGAGTCCAAAGGAGAGTGAGATTGTGAAAAAGATTGATAATGATACTTATGTTTTGGACTTACAAGATACCATGAGAATTTCTAAAACATTTAATTTGGTGGATATTTATCCATATTATTCTTCTAATATTCTGATAAACTCGAGGACGTATATTTTTCAAATGGAGGAGAATGATGCGGGACGTCTAATCGAAGAATCTCTAAAGTATCGTTGTGGTATAGGATAATTGATATTAATTTTAATTGTAATATTTAAAAATTTATATTTATATATTATTTAGATAATTCAAGAATTTTATGATAATTAGGAATATCGAAATTATTCGTTATCTTTATAATTTTATCTTTTCTAATACTTTGTGATTTTATATTTAATTAGTTATTTGTTTTTAAAATTTTTTATTTGATTAGAATTTGATTATAATTTCATATCTGATTAGAATTACTATTCTTAATTTATAAATACTCTAGTTATTGAGAAAGAACGAGATTTTTCAAATTTTATTAATAAAATTACATATTTTTTTTTCAAATATAAATTTATTTATTTATATTAAAAATTTAATCAAATACTAACTTCATTTCATGCAAACTCATTGCATGAGGCTAACCCGTTGCGTCCCGTTAACCGTTGAATTGCTTCAACGAACTACCTTCCGCGAAGGCGACACGTGTCCTTGTGAGCGGGAAATTATTACTATAATAATAATGAAGGAAAACAAAAAACTTAATGGTACACGTAAGGAGGAAAAAGGTCGCGTGGGAGCATAAAGTTGGGAATCTTTCGGCGCAGGGGGGGTCAAACGGTTTCGTATTAGTTTTAATTTAAGGTGAAAGAGAACTTGATTAAAGTAAGATTATCATCATTAATTAATAATTAATTAACAAAAACACGTCCAACTCGGTACCAACTTTTCGCCATTAAAGTTGCTTTTCATAATGCTAGGGGCGGCCGCGTGGACGGTTCTGCCGCGCTTAAATTATGAATCAGCCAAAACTTTGATTGGGACAGACACATTCAACTCTTTAGTGTTAGCATACCCTTATTCATACATAATAACTAGTTATACGGGACTCTAACTTTTTTTTTTAATTAAAAGTATCCTCACAATATTTATTCTGTTTGAATCGCTACATACACTTAATTTGTATGAGTCAAAAATAACAATAATATAACCTTTTTCATAAGTTATAATTTTTAAAAAATAAAATTATAATATTTATATTTAAAAATATAATTTATTTTTATTATATCAATATTTTATATACTAACTTTTTATATAAAAAAAAATAAAAAAATACATAAATATTGAGCCACGTCAAAAAAAATATTTAAGTAATGTTATATGCTCGTATTATTGCATAGCCTTTGCTTGAACATAAATCAATAGTTGAAAATTTTTCATCTATTACTTTACACTTATGGTATGTTTGGTATAAAAATAAATATAAGTAATAAATTTTTATAAATAAACTTTGTATATAAAATTATACTTAAATTTCATTCATAAAAATTTATTTTTTATTTTTACCTTCATATTAAATACACACTTAGTTTAATAATTTACAGTTTCTCATTTCTCTTTTATGTGAGGCCACGAGAGTTATGTAAGACTGTGATATGTGTATATAACATCATTCTTAATTATTTATTATAAAAATTAAAAATAACATTTGTATATAGAAATAAAATACGTGATTCAAATATTATTGACATAATTATGGAAATTTTTTGGTGATGAACTTGAAAAATACTCATTGATAAAATGATATGTACTAACTTTTTATATAAGAGAACGAAAAGATGCATAAATATTGAGTCACGTCAAAAAAAATATTTTAAGTAATGTTATATGCTCGTATTATTGCATAGCCTTTGCTTGAACAGAAATCAACAGTTGAAAATTTTTCATCTATTACTTTACACTTATGGCATGTTTAGTATAGAAGTAAATATAGGTAATAAATTTTTATAAATAAAATTTGTATATAAAATTATACTTAAATCTTATTCATAAAAATTTATTCTTTATTTTTACCTTCAAATCAAATACACATTTAGTTTAAGAATTTACAGTTTCTCATTTCTCTTTATGTGAGGCCACGAGAGTTATGTGAGACTGTGATATGTGTATATAACATCATTCTTAATTATTTATTATAAAAATTAAAAATAACATTTGTATATAGAAATAAAATACGTGATTCAAATATTATTGACATAATTATGGAAATTTTTTGGTGATGAACTTGAAAAATACTCATTGATAAAATGAAAGTACGAAAAATATAAATTATCTTTAAATCTGGTAGAACTTGTTCATTATGATAGTGGAACTCATTTTTGGTGTACTTCAACTTTTATGTATTATTACTGTAATATAAGAGCAAAAACAACATTCAAACTACGTAACTTTCAGATATGACAATCAAATCCACGACAACTATCAATCAATTGATTGATTCTTCCCTTTTCGTTTCTTCTCATGTAGGAAAACCCCCAAAAGGCATGTAGTTTAAGATTACTTCATGTGCATCTTCGCAATAAAAAGCCTAATAAAAGAAAAGCAGAGAGACTGAGAGACGTTTATGAATCATTTCCGAGGCTGGTTTAAATTTGATTTATTTCTATAAATCGATGTATTGTGAACAACTGGATAAGCATCACGATGGGCCATTGCTGCTTAGCCAACATGAAGCATCCATGCTTGGGCTAGGCTCCACCCGTTAAAATGGAAGAAGACCAGAAGGCGGGTATGGTTTGAAAGTATGATCCAACAAGTAGTTGACCCAACCTCGCTGCAAAGCCAACTTCTATTGATAATTGCCCCTAACCTCAGTTCTCTTCTCAAGAATCACCAGCCCATAATTGTCAGATGGATTCGATGTTGTTGTATTGTAGTTGAATTTTGTTATTTGTACATTAAAATTTTATAAATTTTTTTAACAATTTTTAGGTAACAAATTTTTAATCACACTTACTCTTTCTTTTCTTTTTTTTTTTATAGTTAGAAATTAGTCACATCAAATATATAAAAAAAGTTGTAAAATTTTAATGTGCAAATATTATTTTTGATTGCAGTATTCGGCTTTGCTGCTGCCAGTCCCTATCCCTCATGGGAGTTGGTGTTTTCAAACACGAGATGCTAATACAATGCCAACACACAAAAAACAAACACATGATGCTAATAGTAAAAGATGGTTTCGTTATATATGGAGAATTATTTTAATAGTTATCTAATCACAGATTCAATGGCCAAAATAATTAATATGCACATTGGAATACAGACTTTCCATTTTTTTTCAGCTATGCTATTTGGTACGAACGTATTTTCATGAAAATTGATTACGAATTCGGGTGATTGAGCAGAAATAATAAAATAAGGAAAAAAAAAGGTAACTGCCCAGCCTTGATTGTGTTCTTATTAGTTAAGAGCTTTACGTATTTTTAATTCGTAAAAAATTTTCGTAACAACAAGCATTTCTCGACCGCACAAAAATTTAAACTTTTAATGCAGATTACCTAAATTTATTATCAGTACCTCACTCATCCTATAAAAAAAAAAAATTAACCATAAGAAATTAAATATCTATCTTTAAATCACTATATTTTTGATATATCATCAATGTAGATATTTAAATTGTCACTGATTTTACACGACTATTTCGTTAAAATAATTTGTAAAATGTAGAATGTATGATATTGACGAATTCATGTTTTTGGTCGTAAAAAAATAATAAAAATGTATTTTTATAAAATTATTTTCAAATAAGTATTTGAAATTTGTTAATTTTAATATTATAAAAAATAAAACTTAAAAGAAAGAAATTTAATTGATATTACGCATGGTTTACGTTCATTTTCTTAGTAATATTCTTAATTATTAAATAAAAAAATTTTTAAATTTTTTTTATATTTTCATGATATTAAATATTTTATTTTTTATTTAATATTTATTTTATTAAATATTAAGAGAATTATTAGAAGAATGTTTTATGAGAATATATTAAAACTTTATCGACTAAGAAGGTTAGATAAAAGATTTTGGACTAGTGCAAGAAACCTCAAGGAACTCAGAAAACATGAAATCATAACCAAACATAACATGATTTTTGGCTTGGATGAATTGGCACTGAAGTTGATTTGAAAAAGACTACATTTAGGGATCGATTCCTAGCGAAGAACATTCCAAGATTTAACGATTAAATATGCTTAAACTGGTTGAAAGAATTTGAAGAACCTTTTACATTTCTTTATAGTGACACACCAATTTTGAAGACCATACATGAAATAGAAATTGTATACCTTCATTTCTTTTAATTTTTTAAAATATATTTTGTAGGTAAAGGAATGTTCTTATAAGTAGGAAAACACGAGAAGGTATAACTTGTGAGAGAAGTGAAAATGGAATAAAATGAAAAAAATTTATTTCCAATCATAATTGCATAGTAAATAATGAAAAGTTAGGACCAAAATTTGTTAAGTGAAATAAATTTGAGTTGTAAGTTACTCTCAATGTCCCACATTTTTTCAACAAAGTAAAAAAAATAATTTTGATTATAAATTTTTTACAACCTCAGTTTTTACTTTTTAAACCAAGTATATCCTAAATTAGTCAATTAGAACTCCAATATATGTGCAGTAATGCATTTTCACTAATCCCATTGCTCATGATAACAAGTGTATATATGGTTATAAGATTTTAATCATATTTTAAATTTTAAATATACAGTATAAGAATTTGTTAAAAAATAAACGTTATCATAAATTAATTTACACATTAACTATTCACTTTGTCTCCTTCAGATTTTTTGTTCAAGAGCCATCACTGTGTAGGAGTTTAAATTCCGCTTTTGACTAGAAGTTATATTTACTGGTTATCTCTATGTAATCAATAGTTTTAGATAATAGTTGTTATAGATAGAAAACTATTAATGTATTTTTAATTAATAACTTAAACTTTTTAAATAATTAGTTCATAACAATAATATATATAGTATATAGAGATACATAATTTGAGAAATAACTTCTTCCCATATCAGATAGATCCTATTATCAATTGGCTCTACCTATTGGTTGTTTCCATGCAAGAATGAATCATCGCCTTAACATTTAGATGTTGCTCAAACTGTTATCAAAAGTTTAGTGTCTTTATTTTTCTTTTTCTTGAATTCTTTTATCAAAAAATTAACCAATGTCAAAATGTGTATATAACAAATAACAAATTCTTCTTTAGGAAAATATGTTATTTTTACTTATTAATACTTACTTTAGTAAAAATCACATTCAACTTTTTGTCATAGGAAATTTTCCTTCATAAAAATTTCTAACCTTTTTGGAGATTCAACTAAAGGTCTATTTGTTTTGACTTTCTTCCAACATAAACAAGCGTTTTAACTTCTACTAAACTCAAGTTAAGTGTAGGGCTAGAACACCAAAACCCATGTAAAACAAATTAACATGTTGTAAGTTAAATCAAGTAGGATAATTAATTCTATTTTTTCTTTGAAGATTTAAATTTTGACCAGTATTTAAGAAAATTAATTATCTTAAATTCACTAGACAATTACAGGAAGTGTACTTTTAAAATCCTTCGGAGAGACTGAATTTTGGTTGACGCAAGAGCTGGCAAAAAATAACCTTATCTGACAACTAAAAACACAAGTAGGAGCAAAATGGAAAATTCACTTGAAAAAGTATTGTCTAGAACGGTGTATAGTAACATTTTGAGACTATTTGGTTAAAATTTTTAGAATTGATTCTTATTGTGAGAATCAAGTTTTGCAAAGGCGAGATGGAGAGTAGCGTCCTTGGTGAAAAAATAAATTCTGACAGTGAAGTTCCCCCATTCAGTTTAATTTGAAGCTTTGTTTGATGTTAGCTTTCCCATTTAAAAAAAAAAACAATAGTGAATATGAGCACATTCTGCTTGTCCTCTGCTCAGTGTTCACCAATAATTTCCCAAAAGTGAGAATAAATAAAAGCATTAAATTGGGCCTAGTACATAGGCTTTCTTTCTTCAATGTGTTGTTAACTTGCTTTTTGTTGGTGGTGATCACTGATAAATATGACCTCCTGTGAAGATTTGGAGAAGACCTTCGCAAGAAAATTATGTGAAAATAAGAAAATATATATGCAAACTTCTTCAAGGTGTGAAAGTTCACTTTCCTTTACGCTTAATTCGCACTACCAGTTTTTTCAATCACTGGGTGCAAATGAGTCTTGGCAAATTTTCTTCAGGATATAATGAAGATACTTGTGTGTTTTGCATGCACACTATCAAGCCAATGACACCAATGGTATTTTATAGAAGGATATTTCTTATTTTCTTTTTTGTGCATAGAAAGAAACCAAGATGGATTTGAGATCTGGAAACTGGAACGAATGTTGATTGTGGGTGGAGTCAGTCTTTTATAGACTTATTCACATCCCTTCATAATCAGATACAACCCTTGGGATGAAAGGTTTCCATGAACCATTGCACGTTTTCGGAGAAAGCATCGCTTTTGCATTGTTGCAGTGCCCACAGCTATGCGGCACTTTGCCGCACAAAAGCCTGCCCAACTTAAGAAATACATGGCCGTGTACTTTTCTCCACGCCCATGGCATGACCATGTAGGCGTGAGACCATTTGCTCACGCATTTTTGCGTGTAACTGGGCAGCCACTCTACACGGTCGTGTGATTGTGTCATTATCCTAAATAGATACTTGAACAACACGGGCAAGCGGTGTTACAGGCCATGGCTGTGTGGCCTTCAATTCTTTTGCTTTCCTTTTGGAAATTAATTTCAACAATCCCCCACCATTCCCAAAATGAAATTAAATCTTTATCATTGTAGAAATCTTATACTTTAGATAAAGGTATCTTGCGATTTGAATATTTACTTAGTAAGCCATAGGATCCACTCATCTGAATTGAATGGTAAACTAGTTTTGAACCATTTAATCCATATGAACAAGTGTGCACAGCTTACACATAAGATATCTGTACCATTGAATGTCTTATTTATCAATGACACATTTAACGTGACCTTGTGTCTTGTATCCTTTTCATGAGTGCTTTAAGAGTCAAGCCCTCTAACTCTAAGAAGCGGCCTTACTTCATACTCATATAGGTAGACTCTATTAAAAGTTTTCCATGATAAATACTTCAGCAAATATATGCTATAGGTCTATTAAGAGCAAAAACTCAACCTTCCCTTATTTGCTCATGATACCAAGTACTTTATACCTTGGGATGGATAGAATTTGTAAGTACTTACAACCACTCTAATAATGTACTTCACTCATTGAACTCAAGACTTGATTTTACTCAAGTGTGAGTTAAAGTTCCATCATTAGTGATTATTTAAATTATAGACTTCAGTCCCATCCCTTTTGATTTTTTTAACACTAAATCCCTTGTCAATCCTTTCATCAAAGGATCTGCAAGATTTAATTCAGTCCTTCTAAAATTAATGGAGATCACTCCATTCACAATTAATTCTTTCACATAGCTTTGATATAGTCCAATGTGCCTGGACTTTCCATTGTACACTTGGCTATAAGCCTTTGACAGTGTAGATTGGCTATCACAATGTATTGGTATTAGTTCCATTGGTCTTGGCCATACCGGTATCTCATGAAGTAGATTTTTTAAGCCATTTTGCTTCCTTGCTCCCTGTAACAAGAGCAATAAACTCTGTAGCCATGGTGAAATCTGCTATACAAATCTATTTTTTTGAATCCCAAGAAACAACACCCCCACCAAAAATGAAGACCCAACCACTTGTTGAAGCATGGTTTTCTGTGTAACTTACCTAACTAGCATATGTGTATCCTTCCAACACTGAAGGATATGTATTATAGTTTAAACTATAATTTATTGTGCCCTTTAAGTATTTCAATACTCTTCGGACATCATGCCAGTGATCTTTACTTGGATTGCTTGTATATTGACTTAGTCTACCTACTGCATAAGCAATATCTGGTCTTATACATGTCTTAGCATACATCAAGCATTCAATTATTTTAGAATATTCAAGTTATGCAACAGAACATACACTATTTGGTACTAATTTTACACTAGAGTCAAAGGGTATAGTAACAAAATTGCAATCAAAGTGATTAAATTTCTTTAACACTTTCTCTATATAATGGGATTGACATAGTCCTAGATTGTTACTATCTCTAACTATTCTCATTCTTAAAATTACATCTGCTACCCTTATGTCTTTTATATCAAAGTTACTAGACAAAAACCTCTTAGTGTTTTCAACTTCTTCTAAACTAGTACTAAATATTAGCATGCCATCAACATATAAATAAATCATGATACCTTTTCTAATATTAAATTTACTACACACACATTTGTCAGATTGATTAATTTTAAATCCATAGGCAAGAATGACTTTATCAAATTTTTGATGTCATTGCTTAGGGACTTGCTTAAGTCTATACAAGGACTTAATTAATTTACCACTTTATGTTCTTGACCAACCACCACAAACCCTTCGGGTAGCTTCATATACACCTCCTCTTCCAATTCCCCATTAAAGAATGCTGTCTTGACATCCATTTGATGAATGACAAGCTTGTAAATTGAAGTAAGTGCTAAAAGCACTCTAATTGTAGCAATTCTTGCTACAGGTGCATATGTATCAAAATAGTCAATCCCTTCTTTTTGTGTAAACCCCTTAACAACTAATCTTTCCTTGAATTTATCAATGGTTCCATCCACTTTCATTTTCTTTTTTGAAAATCCACTTACAGCCAATAGGCTTGTAACTAAGCGAGAGATATACTAATTTTCAAGTTTTATTCCCCATTATTGAGTCCATCTCTTCTTGTATTTCTTCTTTCCAAAAAGATGCATCTTTAGACTTCATAGCTTCTTCAAATGTCTCATAATCACTTTCTGAATTATAACAAAATGGTGCATAGCTTGTAATTGAATCTTTTGTTCCTTCAACAAGGAACATAAAGAAATATGGTCCAAAGGATTTTGCTTTTGAACTCTTTTACTTCTTTTAGGTTCCATGCTTACTAATGCATCTTTATTTGACATATTATATCCTAGATCTTGTTCATCAATATGAACATTGTTTTTGGGCTTAGGAATTGAGTTCAATATTTCCTCTTGAAAAATAGCATCGCTAGACTTAATCACTATGTTAACATGGTATGAGTCATTGGATTCAATGACTTGAAATTTATAAGCCTTGCTATGTTCAGCATAGCCCAAGAAGATACATTCAATTCCTCTTTCTCCCAATTTCTTTCTTTTGGATTCAGGAACCTTTGCTGTAGCCTTACAACCCCAAACTTTGAGATAGTTGAGGTTGGGCTTTCTTTTCTTCCAAAGTTCATAAGGGATGGTTTTGTTCCTTTTATTAGGGACTCTATTTAAAATATAACATACTATTAGCATAGCTTCACGGCAATGCCCATTTGCAAGACTAGAATAGGATATCATACCATTTACCATTTCTTCTAATACCCTATTTTTCCTTTCAACCAGACCATTTTGCTGTGGGGAATATGGTGCAGTGGTTTGATGAATAATACCAGTGGACTCAAAGAAACTTATATTATAATATTATCCTCCTCTATCTGATCTTGGGCTTTTAATGAAAGATTCATATTGAAGTTCTACTTCATTTTTAAAGATTTTAAATTTATCAAGAACTTTATCTTTTGAATGCATTAAATACACATAGCAATATCTAGTGGAATCATCTATAAAGGTCACAAAATATTTCTTTCTACCTATTGTAGGCCATCCATGTAAATCACATACATTAGAGTATATTAATCTAAAATTTTAGAAGTTCTTTCTATTCCTGGAAATGGTAATCTAGTTATCTTAGTTAACATGCACGTAGTAAAATAATTAGAACTTCTATTTGTTTTTGGAATAAGATCTAAATTCATCATATCATGTAATTTTCTAAAATTCACATGTCCTAAATGAATATGCCATAAATCAAAGGACTCAAGAATATAAGCAGAATATAATTATTATTCATTAAATTAAGTTTGAACATATTCTCACAAAGGTAGCCATTTCCACAAACATGCCTCCTTTTAAGAGTATGAATTTGTCTCCCTCAAATATAGACTTATACCCAAACTTATTAAGAATGGGTACAAAGATTAAATTCTTCCTAACTTCTGGGACATAAAATACATCATTTAAAGTGAGAATTTTCCTATAAGTAAACTCAAGTTTCACAATCCCTTTTCCCTTAATTTATACTATTGCAGCATTTCCCATGTACAAAACAGCACCATCTTCCTCTTTGAGAGTCTTGAAAAATTCTTTGTTCTTGCATGCATGGTGGGTGGCTCCAGAATCTATCCACCATACTCCAACATCTTCAACCATGTTGACTTCAGAGATGACAGCAACAAGATTGTTCAAGAATCGACATTGATTCTTGTAGTGTCCAGGCTTGTCACAATGGAAACAACTGATGCGAACCTCGTCTAAAATAACGAGACCTATCAATAACTAAGGTACTATGACCGTTTACAATCAGATTTTTATATGGAAAACCTCGACCCGTCACCTATGCAAAGGTAAGAACCTTGGTATGTTGAAGACGCCACAAACGGTGGTGGAAATTCCGTTTGACAAGTGGAATTGTGAACGCCACGGAATGATTCCGATAAGTTCGAATAGTTCTTCAAAGAACCAAAGAGAAACTCTCAATTTTTGTGAATAAAACTGTGTTGTTTCTTTCATTCATGTACGCCTTTAAATAGGCTGATTACAATAAAGGAAAGTATCTGATTAAATAAATCAGTCCTAACAAATAAAGGAAAGCATATGATTAAATCAATCAGCCCCCAATCATGTAGATTTCCTGCTGCAATTAGATTGGGTTTGAATCACATTGATGCTTCTTTGTTGAAAACATGGGCTATGCTCAATGGGCCGCAAATTTGATTGAGATCAGATTTCTTGAATTAGCCTGCTGAGTGCTTCCTTGAATTTCTTTGCCCGAGCTCTCGTACTTGGACCAACTGGGACTTGGACCGGATCCTTTAATGTCATAACTTTATTTGCATCATTCCCTTCCTCTTAAAAAGGATTTGTCCTCAAATCATCACTTACATCAAAAGGAGTCAAGTCAGTAACATTAAAAGTAGCACTAACATTGTACTCACCCGGTAAATTTAGCTTGTAGGCATTGTCATTGATACGCTCGAGGACTTGAAAAGGACCATCTCCTCTCGGAAGTAGTTTGGAACGCCTTTGAATAGGAAATCTCTCTTTCCGCATGTGCAGTCAAACCCAATCTCCAGGTTCGAAAATCAGCTTATGGCGCCCCTTGTTGGCTTGTTTTGCATATTGCTCCGTTCTCCGCTTGACATTGAGTCTTGCCTTCTCATGGATCTGTTTAAACAAATTTAGCTTTCTTTTCGCCATCTAAATTCACATGCTCAGACAAAGGTGAAGGAGATAAATCCAATGGAGTCAAAGGATTAAATCCATATACAATTTCAAAAGGTGAAAATTTAGTAGTAGAATGAACAGTACGATTGTAAGCAAACTCGACATGCGATAAACACTCTTCCCATGTTTTAATATTTTTCCTAATGATAACCCTCAACAAAGTTGACAAAGTCCTATTTACTACTTCGTTTTGACCATCAGTTTGTGGGTGACACATAGTAGAAAACAAGAGCTTAGTTCCTAACTTGCACCTAAAGTCTTCCAAAAGTAACTCAAGAACTTAGCATCTCTATCCGAAACAATTGTCCTAGGCATACCATGTAATCTCACAACCTCCCTAAAGAACAAATCAGCAACATGTGAAGCATCATTCATTTTGTGACACAGAATAAAATGTGCCATCTTAGATAATCTATCCACAACCACAAATATTGAATCTCTTCCTTGTTTAGACCTAGGCAAACCTAACACAAAATCCATTGAAATATCAATCCCAAGGTTCACTAGGAATTAGCAAAGGAGTATACAAACCGTTGGGCTACATTCTGGACTTAGCTTGCCTACACGTGACACATCTACCACAAATCCTCTCGAACATCTCGTTTAATGTGTGGCCAATAGAAGTGTTCCTACAAAACAGCTAAAGTCTTGGCAATTCCAAAATGTCCCATTAACCCTCCACTATGGGATTCCCTTACCAATAAGTCTCGTAATGAACAATTAGACACACACAATTTATTTTCTCGAAATAAGAAATCTTCATACCTAAAGAACTTTCCCATGCCATTTTCCTCACAATTCCTATATTCCTCACAAAATCTTGGTCAAAAAGGTACAATTTTTTAATGTATTCAAAACCAAGTAATTTTGCGTCAAGAGTAGAGATTAACACGTACCTTCGAGAAAGTGCATCAGCTACCACATTCCTCTTACCTTGTTTATATTGGATGACATATGGGAACATCTCAATGAACTCTACCCATCGAGCATGTCTCCTACTCAACTTGTGTTGGCTCTTCAAATGTTTCAAGGACTCATGATCAGTGTGAATCACAAACTCCTACAAAAGAGAAACAACAGAACTAGGCAAAGCGGGATCAATTTTATTAGTGTTCAAAAATGCCTCTTTGTATAAAAGTATAATCATTGGCTGATTTGTAAACATTGCTCGCTTAATTTCACTCACTTTTGCATAGAAATTCTTTTTTTTTTCTCTCTAATTTTCTCTCAATGGCTGAATTTTGATTTTTTTTTTACTTCCTCATTTTTCTCCGCCTCTCATTGATTTTCACTTTTTTTTCTTTTGTTCACTTTCACTCTTTTTCTTTTGATCACTCTCTCTCTGTAATCTCACTTGATCTTCATAAACTTGCTTCGGTGTCATCGAAACAAGAGTGATGGTTCTCTGATTGAATACAAAAGGGTATTTGTTAGTAAAACCGTCATGCTTAACTTGCCGATCAAATTGCCAAGATCGGCCTAATAACAAGTGTCTAGCTTGCATCGGAACTACATCGCACAAAACTTTATCTTTATATTTTCTAATGCGGAATGACACTAACACCTGTTTAGTCACCCTTAATTCTCCATTATCATTGAGCCATTGTAATTTATAAGGTTGAGGATGTTTAATTGTTGATAGCCCCAATTTTTCCACCAAAGTAGTACTAGCAACATTAGTACAACTACCTATATCAATAATCAGACTACATACCTTGTTTTGCACGTGGCGTCTAGTATGAAAGATGTTTTCTCGCTGCACCTCTTCATCTTCTTTGACCTGCACGCTTAAAGCTCTTCTTGCAACTAACAATCCTCCTTCGGCTGCATATTCTTCGTCATCCGCATCCTCCAATGGTGGCATAGAGTCGGGCTCTGATTCATCGTCGGTTTCAATCTCACCATTATCCCGTATCATCATGACTCTTTTGTTCGGGCATTGGCTTGCTATGTGACCCCTGCCTTGACATTTGAAACACTTAATGTCACGATTTCGAGATGTGAAAGGGTCAGATTTACCTTGAGAACCATGGCTGGTTGTTTCTTATTTTGGCTCAATTTTGGGTTTTACAGCTGGCATTTCTTCTTTCTTTACATAACTCGATTTCCATGGAGAAGAACCCGAATTATGTACTGCACATATACCACCCCTCCTCTTGAACTGTTGCTCTACTTTGATGGCCATGTGCACCATGTCTTCCAACTCCACATAATGCTGCATCTCCACCTTATCATGAATTTCTTTATTTAAGCCATGCAAAAACCTTGCCATAGTAGCCTTTCCGTCTTCTTCTACATTAGCCCGAATCATAGCAATCTCCATATCTGGATAATAATCCTCCACACTCCGGTTACCTTGTCTAAGGCTTTACAGTTTTTGGTACAACCCCCGGTAGTAATGGCTGGGTACAAACCGTCTTCTCATCACTATTTTCATCTCTTCCCACGTTTCAACTGGATGCTCTCTATTCCGCCGCCTGTTCAATACTAACTGATCCCACCAAATAATAGCATAATCAGAAAACTCAACAGTAGCAAGTTTTACCTTCTTTATCTCGGAGTAGTTGTGGCAATCGAACACGAACTCCACCTTATTCTCCAATTCAAAATAGGCCTCCGGGTCATTCTTTCCTTGAAATGAAGGAATTGTCATCTTAATACTGCCCAGATTGTTATCTTCCTGGTTCCTAGCGTCCCTAAACCGTCCATATCTCCTAGGACTACCCACTGAATTTTGATCTTCTTCTTCATCAAAACCAGTCCCATAATACTCGTCATCCTCATCCCTTACTTTCCTCAGTTGAACTCTTTCCCTCCTAAGCACATTATGAACGTTTTGCAGCTGCGTCATACGTTCATTCTCTACGCTATCCAACCATTCATGCACCTTCTCCAATTCACTCCTCATTATTCTTCTGATCTCTTCCACCATAGCCTTCATAAATAACTTCAGATTAGCTACTCCTTGAGTTCTATCACCACTGTTATGTGACATTGTTGATATGCAAAATAAGGTTAGGAACAAAATGCAATGGACCTCATGACACTCCTTCACGTGTTTCACTCAAAGAATGATTCACTCGATTTCACTCGTGTTTCACTCAAAACAATTTGGCTTTTACCCTCTCATATGCTCACCACTCTTACCTCTTTTTATTCGATATTTCTCTTTCAATTCTTTTTAAAATAATCAGACAATATCGAATCACTTGTAACAATTCAAAAGTAAAAACACCAAGAACAGTATAAATACGAAGAAATAACAACTGATGAAATTTTTGGAAATATGAATTTTTTTTTGACGAATTTTTTTTGGATGAATTTTTTTTTGGACAAATTTTTTTTCTTTTTTTTTTGGATCCCTCTCTCTTCTTTTTTTTTTATCCCTTTTTTTTTTGAAAACCCTAGGCAAAAATCAACGGAAAGACGAAAAAAAGGATAGGCAAACCTGATTTAGAACCAAAGATCTGATAACCAAATGATGTGAACCTCGACTAGAATAACGAGACCCGCCAACAACTAAGGTACCACGACCGTCTACAATCAGATTTTTATATGGAAAACCTCGACCCGTTACCTATGCAGAGGTAAGAACCTTGGTATGTTGAAGACGCCACAAATGGTGGTGGAAATTCCGTTTGATAAGTCGAATTGTGAACGTGACAGAATGATTCCAATAAGTTCGAATAGTTCTTCAAAGAACCAAAGAGAAACTCTCAATTTTTGTGAATAAAACTGTGTTGTTTCTTTCATTCATGTATACCTTTAAATAGGCTGATTATAATAAAGGAAAGTATATGATTAAATCAATCAGTCCTAACAAATAAAGAAAAGTATCTGATTAAAATCAATCAGCCCCCAATCATGTAGATTTGCTGCTGTAATTAGATTGGGTTTGAATCACATTGATGCTTCTTTGTTGAAAATATGGGCTATACTCAATGGGCCGTAAATTTGATTGAGACCATATTTCTTGAATCAGCCCGCTGAGTGCTTCCTGAAATTTCTTTGCCCGAGCTCTCGTACCTGGACCAACTGGGACTTGGACCGGATTCTTTAATGTCGTAACTTTATTTGCATCAACAACTCCCCTTTTTCTCTTTTTCTTGTGGTCATTGTTGTTGCTTCTATTGGCTTGGGGTTGTGCAGCATATCTGGCCCTTTTCTTAAAGGACTTGCGGGAGTCCCCTTCTTCCATCACATGGATCTTCCCTTAAGCAATTAATCCTTTGTATCGTCTTGTTTACGATACTTTTCTTCTAAGTGAAGGTAATTTCCTAACTGCTCAAGAAAGAAGTCATCGTTTTTGTGTTTCAGACTTCTTTTGAAGTCTTTCCATGAAGGAGGAAGCTTGTCTATAATGGAGGAGATAACTATGATTTCATCCGTGTGCATGTTGTGTTGTTTGGAATTATTGAGAATACGTTTAATTTTATGCAATTATTTCATGACAGGCCTACCATCTATCATTTTGTAATTATGGAAACGACTGACTAGGAATTTTTTACTAGTTGCATCCTCTAACATGTATCTTGCTTTCAGTTTTTCCCAGAGTTCCTTAGCAGAGCCTGAGTTCTGGCAAACATTGAACAAAGCATCACTCATTCCATTAAGAATGTGTCCAGTGCATAGGTAGTCATCGTTATCCTATTTCTACCTTTCCCTTGTCTATGCTACAGTCTCATCTTCTCTCTCCTCTGGCCTTGGGATGTTAAGCATGTACACAACTTTTAGAGTGGTGAGAAGAAATTGTATCTTTTTCTGCCAACGTAAAAAATTTCCTCCCTCAAATTTATGTAACTTGACAAAGTCAGAAGTCATCTCCCTTAAAGAAGCCATTGTTGATAAAGATGAATTAAGCTTAAAGATTGTTGGTGGTGATCATTGGTGAAGATGGCTTACTGTAAAGATTTGGAAAAGACCTTTGCAAGAAAACTCTGTGAAAACAAAAAAAAAAATATGTGTTCAGACTTCTTCAAGGTGTGAAAGTTCACTTTCCTTTAAGCTTAATTTGCCCTATCAGTTTTCCTAATCACTGGGTGTAAATGGGTCTTGGCGAATTTCCTTCAGTATACAATAAAGACACTTGATATGTTTTGCACACATATTATCAAGCCAATGACACCAATGGTATTTTACAGAAAGATATTTCATGTTTTCTTTCCTACACACAGAAAGAAACTAATATGGATTTGGGATTTGAAAATTGGAATGAATGTTGATTGTGGGTGGAGTCAGTTTTTATAGACTTATTCACATCCTTACATGATCAAATACAACCCTTGGAATGAAAGGTATCCATAAACCATTGCACCTTTTCAGAAAAAGGATCATTTCTGCATTGTTACATTGCCGCATGGCCTGGCCGTGCCGATGGCCATGGCCCTGCGACACTTTGCCGCACGAAAGCCTGCTTAACCTGAGAGGTACACAGCCAGTGGCATGGCTGTATACCTCTTTCCTTGCCCATGGCATGGCCATGTAAGCGTGAGACTGTTTTCTCACACGTGTTTGTACGTAATTGGGCAGCCACTCTACACAGTCGTGTGGCTGTGCCATTATCCCAAATAGATACTGGGAGCAATACGGGCAAGCCGTGTTGCAAACCATAGCCATGTGGCCTTCATTTCTTTTGTTTTCCTTTTGGAAATCAATTACAACAATCCCCCACCATTTCCAAAATGAAATCAAATCCTTATAATTCTGGAAATCTTATACTTTAGATAAAGGTATCTTGCGATTTGAACCTTTACTTAGTAAGCCATGGGATCCACTCATCCGAATGGAATGGTAGACTAGCTTTGAACTATTTAATCCATATCAACAAGTGTACACAGCTTACACATAAGATCTCTGTACCATTGAATGCCATATTTATCAATGACACATTTAATGGGGCCTTGTGCCTTGTATCCTTTTCATTAGTGCTTTAAGAATCAAGACCTTTAACTCCAAGAAGCGGCCCAACTTCACACTCATATAAGTAGACTCTATTAGAAGTGTTCCATGATAAACACTTCAGCAAACATATGCTATAGGTTTATTAAGAGCAAAAGCTCAACCTTCCCTTATTTGCTCATGGTACCAAGTACTTTATACCTTGAGATGGATAGAATTTGTAAGTACTTGCAACTACTCTAATAATGTACTTCACTCATTAAACTTAACACTTGATTTTACTTAAGTGTGAGTTGAGGTTCCATCATTAGTGCTTATTTAAATTATAGGCTTGAGTCTCATCCCCTCTGATGTTTTCAACACTAAATCTCGTCAATCCTTTCGTCAATAGATTTACAAGATTTAATTCAGTCCTTCTAAAATTAATGGAGATCACTCATTTCATAATTAATTCTTTCACATAGCTGTGACGTAGTCTAATGTGCCTGAACTTTCCATTGTACACTTGGTTATAAGCCTTTGACAGTGTAAATTGGCTATCACAATGTATTGGTTTGGTGCCATTAGTTTTGGCCATACTGGTATCTAATGAAGCAAATTTTTAAGCCATTCTGCTTCCTTGCTCCCTGCAGCAAGAGCAACAAACTCTACAACCATGGTGAAATCTGTTAACAAGTCTATTTTTTTGAATCCAAGAAACAGAATCCCCACCAAAAGTGAAGACCCATTTGTTGAAGCATGGTCTTCCGTGTAAATTGTTTTCTTGTTGAAGCACTTTGCCGCACGAAAGCCTGCCCAACCTGAGAGGTACACGGCCAGGCCAACCTTTCTCCACGCCCATGGCACGGCCATGTAGGCGTGAGACCATTTGTTCGCGCGTTTGCCATCATCCCAAATAGATACTGGGAGCAACACGGGCGGGCCATGGCCGTGTGTCCTTCATTTCTTTTGCTTTCCTTTTGGAAAGCAATTCCAACACTTTATTAGGCTTTTAGCCATTTGGGATCCTTTTGCCGTATAAATCCAACCCACAATTCCACATGCATTTATATTATTTGTATCTATGTGGTATTATACTAACACCTTTTCTGTAATGACTTTGTAGAACCTTTCTCTTTTAATGCCTGGTTAATTAATTAAATTAAATTATTCACCATCCAAATCCCAATTTATTAATGCAATGATTCACCATGCTGTGGAACTAACTTTATGTTTTAAAACTCCAACGCAAACTTTAAGAGAGGATGGTTACTGCCATATGCGTCTACTTGAATGGACAGCCTAAAAAAGCAAGCACATGGAAGAAAAAGCAGGGCAAATTATGTTCTGCTTCGCTTAGAGTGAGATGAAAACTTTTGGTTAAAATTTAGCAACTTGATGTTTTCTTCTTGGCCAAGGCCTTTTCTTTCTTGGTTCAATCACAAAGTGCACAAGTCTGTCCCCATCAAGCAATTTGTCAACACACAGTCAGAGACGTGACAAATCTGAATTACTTGCACGTTCTAGTTTTGGAGGGGGAAACTTTGCTTCAGTTGCCTTCGTTCTTTCTCTAACTGCTTGGACTATTTTTTTTTTTTTTTTATCACCAGAGAGCAAAGTTGTCCTATGGCTAGTGTTGTTCTCACTAGCAATATCATGCATGACTGCTGAACTTGAATATTCAAGTTTTTTCAGTTGTTTTTTTTTTTTTGGTAAGTAGTTTTTTCTTTTGGTAAATTGGTAAATAGCTTTTTTAGTTGTTGAACGTGCATGCACTAGGCAGAGGCAGATCAACTAACATTTTTTACTCTCAGGCTGTTATACAATGACCCAGAAAATACCCATCACTTAGAAAATTTGCACTTTAATAAAAAAATTAACCCAACATTTCATGCCTGCCTTCTATTTGACTTATACAGTTATACCTTAGTTGATATTAATAGTAGAACTGAAAAATGCAAATGTAAGTGCTCATAGTATGTATGGACGGAGGAATTTAGAGAAAAAGAAATTGAATGGTTAATTTTTTAATTTTAAATTGAAAAAATTATAAAAATAAAAAATGAAGAAATAGAAAGGTTATTTGATAATTTTCTATTTTATACTTTCATTTTAAAATATTCTTAAATATAAAAAAATTTTAATCAAAATAAAAAATTTATACTCCCTTTCTTTTTTCTTTAAACTCTTGCATCCAAACATACCTTTAAGTGAGTTTCTTGGATGTGTACCTAATATTCTCGAGGTTCATGGCAGTTCACACTAAACATTGACTTGGATTAGTGTACCGGCTTAGGTTTTGCCACCAACATATTTGTGTCATATTTCCACTTCCATAGTGTGTTCCATCTTTTGTTATCATCTCGACTTAAAATAATATACCTTTCATGTCTACCTAACTTATCCCCTGCACCCGAATGCTGCCTTTGGGTTTCGCATCCACAAGACCACACAAGCTGATGAAAGCTTTCCAATGAGTGGAAATGCGGTGATCCTCCCAAAAAATGGTGGGCTGCTACCACCTTTTTGAATTTGGCCATATGATCATTGCTCCTCGATCATCCACTTTCCTCTGTTAAAAAACATCCTGGAGAATCTCATGTACACATGACTACATGTATAAATTGAGAACTATGTTGTATGGGAAGCAACACAACCTTGAGCTTGTCGTTGAGAAGTCTGATACAGGAATGACGGTCACTCTCACTTTCTTTCGTCTATTTGTGATTCTTCTAGGGATCTCTCATCTTTCATGCTTGAAAGCAGTCCCCATTACAAGTAAATTCTACTACAAAATTTTCAATTTTATCCTGTATATAGAGATGTACTTCTTCTTCTTCATCTTCTTCTTCTTCTTCTTTGTCTTTGTCTTCTTTTTCTTCTTCTTCCTCTTCTTCATCTTCTTCTTCTCGTTAAGAATCGCTTGCTTCTATATACAGGAACTGAAAGCCTTATGCATGGTCGCCAAGTTCATCTTGCTCTGACAAACATCCGTAAGGTACAAATTTGATGCCTTAAGACTATTCCTAAGTTGCTTAAGAGACGTAATTATGCAGCGTTTACTAGATATGTTAAGTTAAAGCTTATGTTCCATGTATTCAAATGCAGGTTCTCACTGAGAGAAACTGGCATTTGGAGGAACCAACCATTACTGAGAGGATGGACTTGGCAGTCCATGATTACGCATCATCAGGGGCTAATGGTCGTCACACTCCAAAAGCACCCTATGAGTGATGTTGATTAATTATTAGCTCCTCTAGGTAGCTAGCAGTCGTGCTCTACTTGATATTATATTGTAATGTTTACTATCAGCAACATTTTGCTTGTCAATAACTCGCCCAAGTAGACATGATGGGTGAATTCTAGAAGCTAGAGTTGAATTTAGACTGTTCAGTGTGATTCTGACCCTTGGGTTTATTAAACTTCTGCTTATTTGTTGATAATAAGAACAGACCTAAATAACATCAGTCTTTCCTAAGTTTCAAAAACAATTGTCTTTATATAACAAAGTGAAACTTTTTGGGTTATTTTGTGTAAAGGATTCTCCTTCAGAAAATCTGTGTGGAAAATAAACCAAATTAACCACTAATAAACCTTCCTGGAAAGAAAATCTAATGCATAATAATATAAATGTAACCTCCCCTGGTCATAACCTGGGGGTATGCTGTGATGGGGGGCCATTTCCCTTTAGGTCCTAATAGGGGCCTCCTCAGAAACCCCAAAAAAACAAAAAATCTAATTGCTTTTAACATTTCCAGAAGAAACTCATTCTTCTTCTTATCCACGCCGTTTACTTCTCTATAATTAATATTAGAGTGTTGTTCTCATATCTGGGTCTAGGGACCAATTCCTATACAAAAAATAAGTATATAAAAGATTATGCGAAAGAAGTGTGAAAAGTACGTATTTCACTTAATGTTAGGTCAACAGCACGAATGATCGCAATTAACGGTTGCAAATAAAATTATCGAATCTTATAAGATACGTGTTATTCATGTTCATGGTGACAAAAATCTTCCACCCCTATACATAATTAGTCTTAGAATAAACAAGGGTTAATAAACATAGTTGCTCACGAGATGGGGAAGCGTGGCAATAAACTGACAAATAGCCTTTCCTTTGGAAAAAATATATAAAAGTGAAAAACCATTTGCCCACATCAGGTTGAAAGGCGTTGCATAACCAATTTCTTAGAAAGTGAATTGGGAACTAATCCAAATTGTTTATGTTTATTTTATGTAATCATCTCCTTTAACAACAGAGAAGCACTTGGAAATGTCACACATATCATATTTAATACTAATTTGCTTTTCCGTTCAGTGGAGAAAGTGATCTAAAGATGTGGGCACATGCTTGTCCACTGCTTTCCCCTAAACTACGGCCTTTTCCCAATCTTCTCTTGGAAAAGTTTAAGACATACAATAATATTGAAGAGTGTTCTTGTGAAACAGGAACACATAATATAGTTAAAAAGATCAGAGACCCATGATTGATGAATGTGGATGCTGCACGAAAGCATGGAGATTTAAATTTAATAAGCTGGAGATACACAAAGTAATGCATGCATTATAGTAGTTGTCATGGACACAGTGCACCTGTAGGCATCTAACAACACCTCTTACAAATATCAGATTCTAATTTAGATAGTTACCCTCTCTTTGCAATCCAATCATCATATGGGATTAATTATAAATTAAACAGATCCACATTACAGTTGGGTATTGATTTATATAATAAAAAACTAGAGTGTTGTATTTTTTTAGTGCCAGGAAAGTCTATGTCTAAACTGAGACAAAGGCTAGTAGATCAGTTGCGATGGAACTTGGCACGTTTTTGCAGAATTAAAAACTTTCCAATGAGGGATTTCCTAGAACCTCTTGTCCTTAAAAGAGCGACTCCTATATTTGCATGTTTTCATAATAGAAGTTTCTTTGTTTTAGGACGCAACAGACTTGAGAGCTAAGTAAGGCCAATATTGTAAAATATCAGTATGCTTATATTTTGTTGGTATGTTTGTATTAAATTTCGTAAATTAGATTTTAGATTAAAATGATTTTAGCGAGAAGTAGATTTGAGTGATATGATTTATGATTTGAAAAAAATCACGCTCAATATAAAAATAAAAAATAATTTTTTTAAATCAAACGATGTTTGAGGCCAGTATTATATTTAAAAAATTATATAAATGTCAAAATAAATAAAATATAAACAAATGAAATCTCATCTAAGATTTTAAAAACTCCACACAGCCATGAGCATGTCATATTAGGTATATAGGTGTCTCACTAAATCTATTCCTATTTCACAATAAACTTTTACTTACATTTGAATTCCAACAGTCCCAGCTAGATTTCTGGAAAGGAACTTTGTTATTTCCAAACGTCTAAAGAGAATCCCCAAAAATGAAGTGTACATTCTTGCAATGGCATCCTTCAAGCCCAATTCCAAAAATTGTTACTATAATAACTAGCGCCAGATTGAACTGCGTGTTTTGTCTGGCAAGTGATAATCTTTGTAAGGATATTCTCAAGTTATACCTCTAGCAGAAAGGGACTAATTAATGCTGTAAGCATTTGGATTAGTTTTTTAGTATTAGATAGGAATCTTCAAAACATAGAACGTTCCTCTTTGCATTAAGACGCTTTTATTGGATGTAGTTTCCATGTATTTCAAAGTGTGTTTTGATAGGTAACACCTACATGTTCATTTTGATGCTATGGTTTGCCAAGTGAGGTTAAAAATTCCCGATGACAAAATGGTGTACTACGAGAACCTTGCAGAGATGAAAGTGGGTGACGATGTTTCTCCAGATTTTTATATGTGGGTGTTTCCAAAATGTGACCATGTGGCTGTTGGCACTGGTATGGTGACGCACAAGGGTACATCAAGAAGTTCAAACTGGCAACAAGGAACAAAGCCAAGGACAAGATTTTGGGAGGGAAAATCATCCGAGTGGAGGCACACCGCACACCCTATGCCAGAAGGCATTCTCGGCCATGAAGACTATCAGGGAGAGCAACTCTATGTTAGATTTCCAAGTATAAGCTTAAACTTTTAGAAGAAGTAGTTCTTAACACAGAGGTAGTGCTTCTAGTTGATTAGCTCAGGGAGGCCTTGTTGGGTGTTGTATTGATAAAACTTACACATCTAGGGTTTGTTTTGATAATGAATTGATCTCAATTTTGATTAATTTAATATTTCTTCTTAGCATACTTTTTATTTTTTTTTTGATATTTTTTAGGGTTTAGAAATGTTTTGAGGCAATTATTTTGAAAAAAAGATGGTTGATGGGCTTAGAGTCAAGTTTTGAATATTTAATCTTGTGTGATTTGACCTTTATGGAATAATTTGAAAATTTCTTGAGCTATAGTAGTTCAAATCACATGATTCAAAGCCTATGGTTAGATAAGACATAGGGCTTCAACTTTTGTGTTCAAGTCAAAGTCTAATTCTGCTTCCAGATAGCTATGGAACGAGGAACAAAATTGTACGGCACATGTAATTAGTCAAAAAGGATTTGAATTAGTTTTAAATACTAATTAGGCTGGGCTTTTAGAGTTCTAATGCCTAAACACTCCTAATCCTAGTAGAAGAGACATGCTATAATAAAATACTTACGTTTAAAGAGACTTGAGAGATAATTTAGAGGTCTAAGGAGAGAAGTTGTCAAACATGCAAGTTCAGGAAATTGAAGATTTGAAAATTGAAAATTTTTTCCTCTTTTCTTCTTCTACTCTTTCTTTTTATTTTGTTTTGTTTTTGACAGTGGAACTTACTTGGTTTTTAGTTGTATTTTCTTTTTATTAGTATAAATTAATTTAATTTCCTTTTTCAAGTATTGCAATTGAACCCACATGTAATTTGAATTTTTTGATTTTTTTTCTTTCTTATTTCAATGCTTTTAGTTGTTTATTTCATCTTGATCTTAATGTTTTTAATTGCTTGATCACTAATTAGATTAATTAGGCAAATCTAAATTGAACTTAGGAAAGGGAATTTGGGTTTAAGTCATAGATGAAATAATATATATTCAAGACATTTGGGCATCGAGTTTATTAATTCGATTGTAAGTTAGGAATACACTTTCAAACCATATGTAACCATGTAATGACTTGTTCTTAATGCCTTCTTTTTATATTTGTTCTCATAGGAATATAGGGTATAGAATAAGAAAGATAGTTTTATATGACCATCGGGAGGTGCATATGAAAAACTTAGATCCCTAGATTAACAACTCATAATCATTGGATAAATTAAGAAAAAAAATTAAGAGATTTCAAATGAAGTATTAGGAAAAATTGTAATCCTAGGCTTATTTACATTAATTTGTTAGTTTTAGTTTTGTTTTTATTATTTTCTTACATTTAGTTTTCTTTTTATTTATTTAGTTATTTGCTTTGTTTGGATAAAATTAGGTTGAGATAATTTTAGTACTTAGCATTAATAAATACAATTCTTCGTGAGAATGATCTTTATTCATCACTTTATTATTTGTTATGATAGTGCACTTGCGTGGTTAAATCCAACAACATTGGACCCCTAATTTAAAAAAAAAAGTGACATTTTACATATAAAATTTTTTGTAATTTTTTTAAAAAAAGTTTATAAACATGCCTTCCAAACAATGAAATTTTTTTTCATCTAACTCTACCCTTAGTCCTTAACATAGTATCAAAGTTTTATGACAAGTAGTCACGAGTTTGATTCTTACTATTTCAATCTTCATAATTAAGTTAAATTTGAGTGCAATACAAAATGGGTACAAATGACTCTTGCGTAAAAGGCCATGTTAGATATAAAAACTACTAATAGGCTTCCAACTTAAACTTTTATAATAGTTGGCCCTTGACATGCTAGTGGATGATGCTGCGAGCTATGTAACGAAATGATCTAGTGAAGGCATCAAGTAATTGCAGCACAGAGTGGGAGGATGTGTTGGGAGGCAATCGTACGTATAGGCTCAGAGAATGGGACTTGAGGAAGTACTTGGAGCAGTGGGATATGACTTATTAGCCAACTTATATTACATGGTGTTGGATGTGCGGCAGAAGATGTTTTATAGATCCAATCCTGCGAGAGAAGCGCTTGTAGAGATATGTGCAGAAGATGACCTTCGATAGCTATTTGTACAAGACAGTAGTATTTGGCAATCCACTGGAGGATCTGAAGTTGGCTATTAACACCATTTGGAGTTTAGTGAGGGCCAATTCAATCAAGAGAGAGATGGATAAGCTTGATGTATGACAAGAGACCTATTTTTTATATTTATAATTCTATTTTTGGCTTTGCATTGTGTATTTTGTAGTATACACATGATCTCCTTGTAAGTTAGAAATTAATCCGTGTATACAAACGGATTAAATTTGCACCACACACCCTAGTTGTATTCAAGGGCACAACAGGAGTGTGTTGTATCTTTTCTGAATGCTGGTGCTGCTTGACAGAATGGACATATTAATTTATTTATTTTTTGGATTGCCTTCATATCTCACGATCTAGTTGAAAGGAGGAAGAAAATGTATGATTAACTTGAAACTGAGAATCTTTATTCTCCATGTAGCACCCACTTTCAACTGAGTATTCCTGTATTTCCGCATCCTTAGTTGACAGACACATTATCCGGCTTTGATTGTACTCCACGCTCACAACAATGATTAATCTAATTCATAATGCTACTGTAGGTTCATAGTTTGCTAAATTTCTAGTAATTGGTGGATGAATCTAAAAGAAAGTCTAGCCTTCATTAGGAGAAAAATGCTTAGAAAATGATGAAAGCTATCTACATATTGGCTCAACGACAACCAAGCATTGTCTGGTGGAAGCCTCACGCGGTGCACTCCACTCTAGAGGCCAAAAGAGAGCTTGAGTCTTCGCCCAGGTCTATCTACATGGCTCAAAGGGGGGAAAAAAAAATAACAAAACACCATAGGGGATAGCATCACAACTAGCTAGAACATTGTGTTGCAAGTAGAATTGGGGCCAGGCAATAGAGATTTGATGTCTAGTTCTTCATCAAAATTATCTTCACCCCTTGTGTCAATAGTTCTAGCACGGCCACTGGGAAAAAAAGACTGGTGTTCCATTAATCCCATGACCACGAGCTTCCTTTTCTTGTAGTTGGCCTTGAAACAGGCTTGTCTAAGCCTTTTCGTATTGTCTTCAAGTTGCAAATCCGGCATCTCCTCAATCTGCTTCTTTTCCTTCTCCAATATCTCAATGGCATTCCTTAATTTTTCTTCACTTCCTTGTCCCTCCACCCCTCGCTCCTGCATGACCCACCCAATTAGGAAAAATAGAAAATGCTTCAACTTTATAATCATCATAGCAACTTTATTTAGGGACTGTGTATATTGGCAATTCACACAATGAGAACGTAACGTACCTGTACATTCTTTATAAGGGTTTGGAGGCTCATCAGCTTCCTGTGGGGCCACCTCGTAATTCCCAGCTCTCTGCACCTTCTCTTCAAAAGCGTCACACCCACATTAAGCTCCCTGCCTGCTTGTGTTATAGGCATGTAGAAGTACTGGGAGATGGTCTTCCTCGATAACATTCTGGTGCTGCTACTTCTCTCTTTTGTGCATCGCTTACCCTTCTCATCTTCCATCATTTCCATTCCACTTTCTCCAATGTTGCCAAATGAAAATGCAGGTTTATCTGAATCAAACCCAGCATCAATTTCGTTCCAGACAGAAAGCCCTTTTTTAATATCGTAGAAGTCATAGTCTGCAGTAGCATTGAGAAGATAACCCATATCAGAATAAGGACAAGTACAATGGAGGAGGAGGAGTAGTATAAAGAATTGGGAAACTAATGCTGATAACCTTGTACGGTTGGGGTTGGTTCATTTGCCAGAGTTTGATATAAAGGGTCAGGGTAACACTCCATAGAAGGGATAGCATCAAGATGGATATCTTGTATGGGAAATTCGAATGACCAATCTAGTGCAAGATACCCATTATCATTACCCCTGGAAAAAAGATATTACAATGAGAAATTTGAAAACCCTGATCTTATTTAGTATCTATATTTTCTCAAACGAATCATTAAGTTTTTCACGAGTGGAAAGAGTGTGGCAAAAGGGAAGGAGATAGGAGAAGTTTGATTTAACCTGCAATGATCATATGAAGAAAATTGGCATGTAAGTGGAAATGGATTTTCATCTATTTCATACCAAGACTCCCAATCCATGAGTGGCTGAATCTTCATGATCATGCTCCACAAACACGATGAAGCAGGATTCGTTTAATTTGAATTGTGTGGAGAGTGAAGCTCCAAGTCCTAGTTGATAGCTCAGTGTGTGAAACGGAAAGAAGTTGGCAATATATACGAAATATGAAAATACGATACAATAATGAATGTATGTATCTAGAGGGAGGTAATTATTTTCGGAGAATGTGCGCGCCGCTTTCCATGCATGAATGAGTTTTATGGTTTAACGTGTGCGCTTCTGAGAGTTACAAGATCAATTTATTAATTACCAGGATATCCTATTCATTTTTTTTTTAGTTTAATGTGCATGCATTGTGGAGTTTTAATTCTATATTTACCGCTTTTTTTAATCAATTTTTTTCGCAATTTCCATTTCTATTAACAACATTATTTTTAAAAAAAAATTAGTATTTAGTTTACTAATAAACTAATTAGGAAATAAAAGGTATTTATAAATAAGCATAATGCTGGGCAATTTTGTCGTTAAAGTAAAACAAAATTGATAATCGTAACAAATAAATAATTTTTAAGATGTATTAAATGTTATTTATTTCATTCATAATTTTTAGAAACGATAACTGGTTCTTTAATTAGGGCTTCCCCTCATTTTTTTTTCTTTCTTTCTTCACGAGAGAGATATTGAGAATGAATTGATTAGTGGCTAGCAGATGGTGGCTACTTCCACTACCACTAGATGAGAGATTAGGTTCTTCAAGGTAGCTAGCCTCATAATAAGTCCAGGAAATACTCTATCAGTTATCAATATGCCCAATCAGCTTCACCCAATTTGGTTGGGAATGGCTGATATGATAGGCATGGTAACTATCAAATAGGTCTTCCTGTTCCGGACCATGCAATTGCAAGCACGAGTGTTGATTAGAAAGCTGAACCCATTTGAGCACAAGCGTGAGCCTGCAATGAAGTATAACGCACTAAATCACGATCATTAGCCTTTTCGCCAACTTCCTGGACTCTAGTTAACCTTTGGAGAGAAGCAGATAAGAGAAGGCTACTTGTTCGGCCTTTGGCCCTATGCTTACCCAAAAAAGAAAAGAGAAAGCTACTTATTCTTTTTTAAAAATTATTATTATTATTACATTTCATAATTTCCTTCATTTAAATTTAAAACTGAAGGCAAAGGAAATAGACTCACTATTTCTATCTCCGTGGTGATTCAACGGACTGGTCAAATTCTCTAATATTTTATGTCTTTTTGTTATGAAGAGTTATGTGAGTTACTCAGTTCATGATTGATAGCTTTGCATTTGCCTATTATCGGCTTTCAAGCACAAGTTATTAAAGTAGGATATGTAATCGACTTTGGGAAAAATACTGGCTGAGTAAGTAATTGGCTTTAGACGATTGGATCCATAGAAAAATTATAAAAGTGAAGCAGATTGTAAAGAGTTCGAGGCCATCTGCACAGAGTTGTCAAATTATAGACATGCCTATATGGCAGATTTTAGAACTGGAGCAGATCATAACACTGACAGTAATCAATGGATTTCTTAAGAATAATAATCAATTTAACAAACCTACATTGTATTTACCTGCTCCACATGTCACATTTGAGGAATATGTCTGGCTGGCATATAAAAACATTTGATGAGAAACTGCATAACCACAGTATCCAAGAACCAAGATAAATACAAATCAATCTGCTAACTTTGTAGTACAATACAAAAGAAAGGTCTCAACTGAACTTTGATGGAGTAAGGCATCATTTTGCAAAGAATCAGGACTGAAATCTAAATTACATCAGCATCGAAATCTTAGTCAGGGGGACTGAAAACTGCATTTAACTTGTAAATAACCATATGTAATAAAACATCAAAATCAGAATTATACAGTTATTAGCTGGTAACATGAAATAAGCTGGTGAAGTATACAGAAAACATTTTAGATCTCAGAAAACAACTCGAACCAGTAGTAACTATTGTAATCAATGTCTCCACCTTCCCCCTCTCCCACTGCCACGGCCACCTCCTCTTCCACCTCTCCCACTGCCACCTTTTCCTTCATGACGCTTTCCTTTGCCACCACCACCCAATGCCTTGTTCACATCAGATTTTAATTGCATCTCTTCCGGTAAGGGTAGAATATGATCCACACACTTTCGGAAGCTAAAATCATCAACAGATTCATCCTCCCTGATGAGGAAGAAGCACCTACTTTTCCACATGGGATGATTGCGGACTTGGAAAGCACGGATCCCTCCGCCAATCTTTTTACCAGGCTCTGCATGGCCATTCTTAAGCAATTCCAGTAACATCATATGTTCATACTGCCACATAAAATAAGCCATAGTGAAATCAGTAGGAAATAAATTCAGGTTGTGGCTACTGCAACATCAAGATACATCTCTGAGAACAAACTAAGATAGAATTGTGTTAAATCCCAATTTAAACATTTGGTGGCAATGAATTTGCATGCAGTTCAATCCAGACATGTACACATGAAGAGAAACTCAGTTGTCATATCACATTTTGATGGCAATGAAAAGCAATTCACAAACCCATTCATTAAAACAACTGATCTAATGCAGTTATGAAGCAACAGATTACAGACGAAAGCAGTGGAAGGGGTGCTCAAATTAATTTTCAGTCATATCAATCAAAACCAATATGGATACAAAATATGCTTACAATGCTATTCAGAAGCATTGACAGGAGTTCCTTCTTTTCTTGTACGAAAGACATTTGACAATCTAGCAGCAAATTAAATTTTTGAAGAAATATCTACAAATATATTTAGTGAATATAATAAATACATCAAAATCAAGACAAAAGGCACGCAACACATATAAGAAGTGTTAACATAATGTCTAGACGAAAAAAGTAACTGTGTGGCACAAATCATCAATTGGTGCACTGGTTATACAACACATATAAACAGGGTTTTCATCCTCACCCCTTCCCCACCCCCCACGCACATGTCTTTTATTCTCTGGATATGTGTTTATTAAATCCCAATTATAGAAGATAAATCCATATTAATTCCTGGAAACTAAAAAACAAGGTAGAGCAGTGGGGAGCCATCACAATTTCAATTAATCATCAAAAAGAATCATGCTTGTCATCCAGAAACAGAAATGTAGTCTTATCAGAAAATATCAGTGCTACGCTGTATCAGCATTGGACAAGATAACCACAAAGCACCTGAGGGTGTGTTTGATGGAGGAGTTTCGAGGGGAAGGGAAGGGAGGGGCAATTATCATTTCTAAATTGAGAAAATTATAGGTTACATAATAATATCTCATTTTATTCTTTCATTTAAAAAAATCTCAAATAAAGAGAACGTTTACTCAAAATGAAAAAATTATTCCTCCCCTCCCTTTCCCACCAAACACCAACATCCAAACATACCAATAAGATTTGCTAGGGAGAAGTGAAAGGACATCGATCGATTCCCCCGACCTCACCAAACAAAGCCAAGAGCCAAAGGTAGCACCTTCGTAATCTTCGACCAAGTAGCTTAAATAATTAAATTAAGCAGCATTGCAGCAATAATATCTGATGACATCCATCATATTACATAACATAACATCGGAACATCCAAAAATACTAAACTTGCACTACTGCATCAGTAGTAAGACGCAATTAATGAACTTGATCCGATACCCAACACTGAAATAGTCGTATGACTCATATCATTCAGCCAGTAAAATCACTGCAAATATCTTGCTAATAATTGGAAAAGGAACATAAGATAACTAGATTAACAAAAGAAAAAATAAACAGTTGCATTCTGTCAGAACATACCAACATTCAAACGAAGAAGAAATTTCAATAGATTTCCGTCCGAAATAATGCGCGACAAAAGCAAGAAACGGAACAAGTGTCCCAATACCTTGTTAACATTCAGATAAGGAGGCCAGGCGTGAAGAAAATTGTAAAAGTAATTGAACATCTCCAAGGAAGTACCGAAACTTTTGGAACCCAAGTTCACCGGACCAGATGATTTCTTCTCTTCTTGCCCCTGTTCCTCCAACTTCTCCAGCCGTTCTTCTTCCACGGACTTCTCCTCTTCTACCTTCTGCTTCTTAGAAACGCCATCCTTGGCTTCCTGGGATTCGTCCTCCTCCCTAGCTCGCTTCTGATCGGACTCCGCGTTGGGTTCTGAGTCACCGCTGTCCCCGGCCCCCTGGGCCGATTCAAAGTTTTCGACATCCATGTCCACGTTGGCGGCCGTTGCGTTGGGCTCAACGACTTCGGGTGCGGTTCCTTCCGCCATGGGTGTGAGACTTCGACTGAAGGTTTACCTAAATTCTAAAACCTTCAGATCGTAATCGCCATTTGCTAGTGGGCAGTGCAGTGTGCTTTATCTTTGGAGAGATTACCAATTATTTACTGGTTATAATTTATGAGAAATTCTCTAATATATAAACTTAAGTCAACAGAAAAATTTATAACTTACAAGATAATTTTATTATAATATATTATTAGATGTCTGTCCTGTTAATTATATAAATTTTATTATTACTAGCGTCTTTTATAATTTGTATAATTATTTTATATTTATTATAAATTAATTATTCAAATAAAAATAATTTTATATAAGAGTGAAATGTATTTAAATTTAAAAAATAATAGCATTTTTTATATAAAAAAAAAGTTAATATGAGTTTTATTAGTTATGAAGAAAATTGAAACAATTTTAATGGATAAGTATTAGGAAGTTACAATGTAAATATTAAAAAGTTATTATAGATATTTTTTGAAAGTTAAAAATGAAAACCAAATAGAGAGAATCTCATTTATACTCAATTTACTTTTTTTTTATTTTTTTAAATAATTATTTTATAAATTAGTTAATTATAATTTTATTATAATTATACATTAATTAATTAAATAAAAATAATTTTAAAAAAATAAAATGATAACTCTTTATATTTTAAAGCAGTTAAAATTATAGAATGCAACTATAAAAAAAAGTTTATATTTACAATTTTATCTCTTTTTTTATTTATGTTTCATTAATTATTAATAATTTTTTAGAAAATTAAAAATTTGAGGGTAGAGAGATGAATCTCTTTTATAATAATATAGATTGAACATTTAATTATTAAATTATTTTTTTATTATTAATCATTGTTAATGTAAAAGTTGTATTAGGAAAAATGCCATTTAATTCTAAGCATGTTTCATATGTAATTTAAAAGGAGATTTTGCATATTGTTGCAGACAAAGTGTGAAAGCAAATTCAACAGCAAGTTGGGGATCCTAAATTTTGTATAATTGTTGATGAAGCACACGATGAGTTGAAAAGGAACCAAATGGCTGTTATTTTGATTTTTTTTTTTTTGGTTTTGTTAACATGTGTCCACATGACAGATATTAAGGAATCAAAATAATATTTATTATTTTTTATTAAATTATTTTAATTACTTATATGATTGGATTTTTTGAGTGAGGAAACAGAGAAAGGAAGAGAATGAGAAGAAAATGAAGGAATGGAATAGAACCAGAGTTATTTCTCATTATTTGAATGTATAAGTAAATAAATGAAGGAAAATAAAAAAAATAAAAGTTATTTCTTCTTATTTAATTTAAAATTAAATTTTTTTCCTTCTTGCTCCTCAATTTGAGAGGGAAGAATATTGAGATTTTTAAGGGGGAAAGAGGGGGAAGTCCTTACCCCTCCCTCCCCTTTATTAAAAATTATCTAAATAAAGGTTCAAATTATTTTTTCCTTCCATTTCCTTTCCTTTTCTCTCCTTATTTAACATTTAAACATAAAAAGGAAAAAATATTTAATGTGTTTTGAATTTTCAATATATTAAATGCTTGTAATTTTTATGTAATAATTTCTATTTTTGATTCATTAATTAGGACACATGTTAACAAACTCCTCTTTTTTTTTTTTAACAAAAGTGGCCTTACTATGATCGTGTGCATGTTAAAGACACTACAAATTTGATTCTCAATAAAGAATTATGTGATAGGTTTTCTTGACATTATCTTCATACTTCTAATAGTTGTGGTGCTAGCAATATGAGAGGGGAATAAAATGGATTAAAAGAATTATTTTTGAGTGAATGTCTTTATGCATATTATGTACATTGCTTTGCTAATTGAGTACAACTTGCATTGGTTGCTGCTTTTAGAGAAGTTATTCTAATCCACCAATTTTTCTCAGACTTAATATTCATTGCTAATATTGTTTGTTCATCTCATAAGCATCACGATGAGTTATGAGCTGTAAAATTAGAAAAAAAAAATTACAATTTTGCTTGAAATTTATGAGCTTTAGACTAGAAAAAGAAAAAAAAAATCAAATTGGCATTTTAAAATGAGCAGGAGATATTTGTTAGAGATCACATTTTAATTCTATTTGTAGCTTTATAAATATGTTTAGTGCAACTTGTTTTGTTCTTCAAAACATTATTGTTGATGGATCAACTTATTCTTAACATGGGAATGCTGATGCTACTTGTACTATGTTGGCCTCATTTTGACTTTGTATTCATTTTGCATTTGATAATAGAAGCTTAGGAATAATAGATATTTCCTGTCAAGTTTTGCAGCAATAGTTTATGCATTTAATTCAAACTACAAAATCACTTCTTCAGTAATTGATAACATATGGTTGGGATGACTTCTTGAGAAATGTGATTTTATCTTGTGAATAACATGACATTGATATTTCCAACTTGAGTGCTTCTTATAAAGAATGTCAAGGGTGCTCTTGCCAAAAAAAAGATAACATCACAATGGAATATCATTTTAAAATGAATATATTTTTAGTTACAGTTAAGAAGCAGTTATTAGAATTAAATAACATGTTCAATGAGAAAACAATAAACTTGACTCTAAGCTCAACATTAGTTCCAAAGACTACTTATAGAGCTTTTGATATTGATAAATTTGTACTCATGTAGTTGAACACTGTCCTATGAATTTTAGTGAATAGAAGAAAATTAGTTTGAGATATCAGTTGCATGCTTTTGTTCTTTATGTGCACAATCATCCATTTGAAGAATTTTTCAAACTATACATGAATTGCGTTAAGATTGGGTATAAATAGAGAAGTTAGAAATTTAGTACATACTTAGATTGATGGGTTGATCCCTCTCATCTTAACTCTTCCAATTTTTACAACTAAAACAGGGCAAATATTTTTTAACCATGAAAATAATTAAAATAAGATTGTGCAATAAGATGAAAGGTGAATTTCTTACTGATAATTTGTTGGTTTATATTGAAAGAGAAATAGTTGAAAGGTTAACATCAAATTCAATTATTGATGACGAAGTTTTTGAATGACTAAAAAGCAGCACTTTGAGTAAAGATCATTTCTAACCATTTATTTACACAGTTAATTTTGTTGAAGTAAGTTGTTCAAAATATAATTCATTTAAAATTTTACTTTGCATATAATTATGTTGCAAATCATTTAATTAATTTTTTGGCCTCCAAAATTTCAAGTCAAATTCTGCCACACAAATGATGTCATATGTCAAAATTTTATAAGTTGTAATTATTTTGTTATATTATTATATTGATATATTGATTGATGTTGATGATTGATATATTAATTAATATTGCTGTTAATATTGATGCTAATTGATGGTTGATAGAAGTAAAAATAGGTTAGGTTATGATTTTTGTTAAATATGTCAAGCCTATTTACTTAGGTTTTTTTTTTCTTTTTGACTTGGTTTGACTTTTTTTTTGAAAATACAAAGTATAGTATGACCTATAAGTTTATTTAAAATTTTACATTATATAAAAACTTTTAAATAGGCTAACAAACTTAAGTTTTAAAATCTCAAATAAGCCCAAATCATTAAGCAAAATTACTAAATCATGTATAAAATCAATAAATTACATAAATACATAATAATGAACTATACAAAATATTATAATTATTTACTTATATATATAAAATAAATAAATAAGTCAGTCTATTAAGATAATTTTAATAGACATGTTTAAAAGTTTAGATTCGGCCTTATTAGTTAAAAAAGTCTTTTTAAAAAATTTAAATTGGACTTGTATAATAAATAAATTAAGTTTAGTAAGGTCAAAAATAAACTAAAGCATATAAGTATATGATAAGTCACCTAACTTATTCCTATCCTTAATTATTGATGTTGATTTCATAAATAAAAATAAATTTTGTGTAGCAACTAGAAAGAACCAAGCATTAAAAAAATAATAAAATACATTTTACTCTATGAAATATCACCCTTTCACAACTTTTGTATATGAAACTTTTTTTTTTTATCACTTTAACTCCTAAAATTTGATTTTAAGTGAAAGGGTTAGTTTTATCATTAAATCAAACGAAACTTAATGCACCTGCAGAGCACCCTATTTGAAGTTAAAGAATTTACCTTTTACCCTTTGAATTATACACCCATCTCAATTTTCATACACAATATATTTTTTCAAAAGCTCCCTTGAAGTATAATTTTACCTTAAAGCATCTTTTGATTTAATTTCAAAAATAATGTTTTTATTTAAAATTAAACTTTAGGAAATTAAGTTGATAAAAAAATTATGAAAGAAAAGTTTATTTGGGTTATATTTTGTAAATTTAATTTAACATGAACTTAATTTTAATCAAAAATAAATTTGAGTAAACTGATTTATGTTTTGAAATAAAATTATTTTTAATATAAAATTAAAAAAAAATAAAAGATTTAATTTTAATTTACTATTAATATAAAATTTTTTTATACTGTCATTCAATTAAATGTAACTACATTAGTAAAAATATTTAACTTTTTTAGTAAATGTAATTATAATTAAATTTATTTATTAATTTAATAATATATGATTAGTTGATAGTATAAAATTTTGTACACTAACAATAAATTAAAATTAGACTCAAAAATAAATACTTCAAATCAAATGAATTTTTTAATGAATTAATTTATATTTCAAAAAAATTATATTCAATATAAAAGTAATAAGTAAATATTTTAAATTAAATGAGTTTTTAAAATTAAAATTATATTTCATAAATAATATAAATATTAAAATAAATAAAATAAAAAATAAACAAAACTGCATTTTAGTCCCCGAAACATCCAAGGGCAAGGTGGTAAAATGAATTTTATTCTTTAAAATGACAGCCAGTAACAAATGCAAGTGGTGCTCACTCAGTGCTGGCAGTAACCAAGAAAGAAGAGACAGAGAGGCGCTCACTGTTCAGCGCTCACCAATCACAAGCATATGCAGCTTCTTCTAGGCTTTCGGAGGACGTTACTCTTGCAAATCGAACTTGTCCTCATTTACATTTAAATTATAGTTAACACTTTATTCATAAACTACGCACTCTCCATCGCTTTTCTCACTTCAGTCACATGCGCTACTTCAAGGCTTTGACCTCTATCAAATTTTCCATCTCTAAGCATTTTCAGGTAATTTCTTGTTTTGCTGAGTGTGTTATTTTCCCTTTATTTAATTGTTTTTGGATGAAAGGAAATCAATTTCCTTTCAATCTGATTGTGATTTTTTTTCCACATTTTGGTTCGATTTCGGCTCGATGATTGTTTCTGTTCGTTTTGATTGAAAATTTAGTGACTTTTGAAAGATACATAGCTCCATGAAGCTTTAGTTTGGCTGCATTTGAAAATGAAGGTTTTTTCTGTTAGAATTTCACGTTTGAAGAAAAAGTTTAGAGATTTAATCAATGACCATACATCCATGCAGTAGGGTCTTTCGTTTGAGAAACAATGGGGGACCACCTCGTTTTGTCTGTTGACACCCTTGTAGCACCTGCAAGTTTGCAATCATCGTATGGTGCTGAGGCCGAAAAATCACTCAATGAGGGTTCAAGTTCTAAAATTTCTTATCTACCTGCTACTGCTGTTCATGTCAATGATGTTGGGGAACGCGATACATTGGAAGGAGAAGAAGAACACCTTATTCAGGGAGTAGAATGTCGCATTTGCCAGGAGGAGGATAGCCTTCAAAACTTGGACACTCCCTGTGCTTGCGGCGGCACCTTGAAGGTATTTTCATGCAATGCTTTCCTATGTAAGTTGTTGTTGGCAATATCCGTGGGTTTTATGTCTGCTCGTGTATTTTATATGTCTGTACCTCTTTCTATTTAGCATTATTGGCCTTCTATCAGAATTACACGACCATACTTTTTGGGGGGTCCTTAGATTTCTATAGGGTTCTCTCTTTTGAATAATTCGAAAGATTCTTGCTTGGCGATAAATTGTTTTCTAAATCACTTATGCACGTGAGGATGAGTTATACTAGAACTAAATTCTTCCAGCTAAAAGTACTATCATGATGTGCACAACTGAATTCTGTTGCCTTATTAACATGACGTGTGCAGTGTGCAGTAAAGGAGGCTTTCTTTTTCTTTTTTTTTTCTTTTTTTTTCAATCAATGTTCAGAGTCTTGACTGTTTCTCACAGTTCTCCTGTGTATAGTAGATTCTGGGCCGCTGATGTGTAGTCAGATGCGATAATGGGAGTTGCTATAATTATAGACTTTTCTATAATTAATACCATGAAGCACTGTTTAAAAGTTAAATTGTGGATTTATTATTTGCTTATCAGCTGACTATTGTTTCTTGAGTTATTATTATTAATACCTTTTACAGCTGGGCCCCCTTTCTCCCCTCTCATCATTGTAAACTCTGTCAAAATTTAGATTGGAAAGTTTCATGTTTTTTATGGAAAATATATCATATGACAATTGCAATTATTGTAGTTTCTTTTTATACCAGTTTGCTCATAGGAGATGTGTTCAACTATGGTGCAATGAGAAGGGTGATACAATTTGTGAGATCTGCCATCAGGTAACTAATTTCAATCTTAACATTTTATATTATATATGTAGTGCTAAAAAGAAGATTTAGCATATCTTTTTGACATATAGAATGCTTAGGCATTCTTTATTGTAAGGAGTTCTGTACCGATTTTCCTGCGGCTGTGTTTGGACTGTGAGCATGATAGATACACCAAGCATATATATATTTTGATTTCAGGATTACATAATTGTTCCCTTGTCAAGTGATCTCTGCTTTGAGATATTGTGGGTAAACCAAGATAGACATGAAATTAGTTAGAGTATTGGACTTATTTACATCTTTTAAGTCTGGGTCCATTTTGAAGCTTGGTTTTAGAACTCAGTGCCTGACATCTGAATGGCAATTTTTTGAGGTGTGTATATATCAAAGTTCTTCCCTTCCTGAGTAGGTGCATGATGTGCATATTTAAGTGCCAGGATTATGTGTACGTAGTACACTCATTTTACAGATATAGAGGAATGATGCCCCAGAAGAGAGAAGAAAAAGGAAATAATAGATGGTGGTAATGAGGGTAAAATAGAGAGATGAATGGGTGGGATGTACCAAAGACTGATAAGATAGAAAAAAATCACAATGTCATTTTTTCTTCCTAGAACGGTTAAAGTAGTGCATTTATTAGTTGCAAATTCCAGTTAAATTATAGTTTTTTTATGGAAAATTTTATTTGACCTACAGCCATTTGAACCTGGCTATACTGCTACATCACCTTTATACCATCCTGAAGATACTTCAATTTATATCAATTAAGTTTACCTTTTGGCTGTTGGCTTGATGTCTTTGTCATATGTTTATTCTTTAACAATTTATCAATTATTTACGCAAGTACAACATACACAAGTACATATGTACATGTGTTCATACCTAAGTAGATATGGAGGCAGTTCGAGTGTTCTATACTTCATTAGACTGAATGAGATTAAATGTAAAAAGAGATCTCAGATAAAAAGAATGGAGAGTGATGCTTTTTTAAGCTTACTTATTAGTATGTTTCCCTTTTATGTTAGTCTATGCCCATTTCCTTTTTCTGTTGTTTATACTGATGTAATCTGTATTAAAATACCTCTTGTCTATGACTATACCAGACTCTATCATTCATCTGCCTTGTGTAGATCTATATTTGAACTATGGAAGTGCATCATATAGCATAATCACTTCACGTTCTAGAATTTAACATATGCTTCTGGATATTGGGCAGTGAGGGTTGGACAACCTCTAGTACTCCTTTAGATTTGCATGATCCTGGAGTTTTGGATATTGCAGCCGTGGAGCACCAGGTTCTGGAGCTGAGCATGACGATTATGTTTATACTGGCGTCAGTGGAACTACATTTTGCCAGTCTGCTGCTCTAATTGTAAGGCCCTATAACTGGTTCTTGAAGTTAAACGGTTTGGCTCAGATGTTTTATATTAGAAATGTGAGAATTCAATATTGTTATTCTCCACAGGACCACTGCATGTCTGCACCCTTTCTGATTGTTGTCCTTTAGATATAGTTATGCACATGTATGTGGTACCCACATACTGTTGTTGGAGTGTCTGGTTCCTATATTGCCTTTTTGTAATTGCTTTTCTGGGGTGTATTGCCTGAGGTTGGGCTTTTAGGCATGCTGTTAATTCTCGTCTGGTAGGAAGTCAGTATTTGTGAACTCACATATATTTAAATCATTTTCCTGATCCAATTCCTTATTTGTTGTGTTTGGATCTTACTCTCTTCCAAAATTTGCAGTTAATGGCTCTTTTACTTCTGAGGCATGTTGCACCCCTCTTCAATGCTGATGTGGTGAAAGCTTTAACCTATTTTTCTGTAAGTTAGTAATCAAAGTGATTAGTCATACTGTTTTTTGCATATTTGACTGATTGATCACACAACACTTAATTTTCCAGTTTTTCTTTCTTCATGCTGCTGCTGTTACACTTCCTTTCTATCTTACAGCTCGGATCATTTGCATAATACAGCATGAAAGAAAAAGATGAGTTACTACCCTGTGCTTATTCTATTTTTGAAATATGTCTTATTTTCCTTTCCTTCCTTTTGTTTTTTTTTTTTTTTTTCAAATTTTGATTAATCATATAATGCTGCTTTAGAAGGTCAGTTAAGATGGATACAGATTTAAGTGAGGGTACTAATAGGAATGTCCATACATATATGGCATATGGCATGGTGTTGTCACCACTGGTGAAAAACAATGTCGTGCGTGCTGAACTATTTTGCCCGTCTATTGTCTACTAGAATCCTGGAAAATTGATAGATGATTGCAGACTAAGTTTTATAGTGGGAAATGTTTTTGTCAGGGTTTTCTTCTCAATATTTCCTTATTTTGGTCCATCTTCTCTATGTGCTGTATATTTTGTTTTATAAGCTAACATGTTCATTTATTTATTTTGAATCAGCAAGCAGCTGCAGAACTTGCATTTATGCTACAGGCAGAGCAACAGCAAGGTTAACAGTTTGCAATATCACCAGGGTCTGCTTTTCACTGATTAGTTCCAAAAAATCTTGTAGAATTTGTCACTGATTACAATGGCATTAGAAATTGGAACATTTGAGTTGTTGATCAGTGGTACAGCAGAATAGGATCTGGTGGCTCTGTTTCGCTTCTCAGGTTGTATCTTTCTCTCGCTCTCTCTCTCTCTGTCTCTCTCTCTCTCTTCTGTAAAATGTCAACTGGAGCTGTTCTTCACTGATGAAAATATTTGTATACAAATCTTAACATTTTAATGACATCCTCGATATATTTTCTAAAAGTAGAACAAATTCACCTAACATGTTTTAGAACTTAGTGTGCTGTTTTATTATTATTATGTGCTGACCATTGGGGAAGAAGTATATTCTACATGAACCCTCTCATTAACTATTAGCTGCTATGCAAATGCAAGTACTCTTCTACATCGCTCCAGTTGGTAATTGGGGTTGTATGCCATTTATTTTTATCAACGACTATGGACATGGTCACAAAGCAGCCAAGGGAAATTAAGTAATACTTTGTTATTTTCCATCTTCTAAGAAATTATTTGAATCTGCTAATGTTACCATGCTCTTAAAAGTTCTTAAGGACATGCTTGATGGATCAATGAGGCATGCAGCATGGTAGAATGCAGATGATGATGCTTACAAGTGCCAAATGTCTAACTATAGCAGTTGCTTATTTGTTGAATTTTCTTTCCTGGTTTCTTGCTTCAGCTAGTATTTCACGTTTGACTCACTGGTGATATCATTTTTACTCACCTATTAATCAACTATAAACTATGCTCTGCATTTATTTATTTTTTTCATCTGGTACCCTTTCCATGTGGGTTGTATCTTATCTCGTGGCATTACCTCTGTGCAAACCGTTTGTTTCTTTGCTGTGATTCCGTAGACTGCATTTATACTCTATTTCCCCCTGTGCTCCAGTCTCATGCCCGCTAGGCGATCAACTTGTGCACAAGTGAAGGCCAGTTTTCTTTGCTGTGTAGCCACTTGATCTTTTGCTGTGTTCTGCCCTTCCTTAACATTAAGATATTCAAGTACTAGGTAAATATTGATCCTTGTGAGAGATCTTTCACCTTTCTGTTTTTCAGGATCAATCATTGGAGTCAATGTTACTGACATACTATAACAGGAGACAACAATGGAGACCATTATAAAAGATAACAGATTATACCATTACCCTGATTTGTCCATTAGCAATACGAGCTTACTTTGTGTATTCTTTTTTTTTTTTTTAATTTTAACTTGCACATTAGTTTTGGGATGACAGAATCTCCATATCATACAATTTTTGACAATGGCTTCTTGAAATAGATATGTTGGTTACAGCCTATATTATTCTCAAGATCATAGGGTGGTAAGATAGCTATAAAATAATTGATGTATTTCCTATGGAACAAGAAGAGTATTGTTCACGTATGAAATTCTAGCTGCTTGAGGTCATTGGAAATCTTCTCGCCAGTGAGGTTGGGTACACTCCATTCTCAAATCAGTTTCTAAATGAGGTGGGTTTAAGTGTTTTAAGGTTAGAGAGTGAACATACCTGGCTATGGGAATCCTCCATGCAGTATTATATAGAGATTAGCATATGCCGGTTTAAACTTTAATTGAAAGCAAAATCTTTCGGTCTAGTTCTATTTCTACATGAGAAGCTGGAATCAGTTGAACTCATGCTGATGATGGTTCAGTGCTTATATTACCATTGATGGATCTTAAAAGCTGCATATGATGGTGAAGGATTGTTCTGGAAAGCAACAGGTCATCTATTTCTTTGAATTTTTTTTTCCTTAAAAAAAAGGGTCAGATATTTCTTTTACTTTAATACAGCTCAAAAGTGGTGGGTCAGTAAGAGTATCTCAGTCGTTGGCTACGTTCTTAGAACAAGATTTGTCCCATCCTCATCGATTCACCCCCTGAATCTCTTATAACTTTCATGGTTTATATAACGTGCTGAAACATATGAAATTCAATGGCAAAAAAAAAAACAAAGAAACTCACTTGTTTATTGGAACCATCATAAATTTGAAAAACAAAAAGAGGGCGACAGATAAGAGAACACAGCTAATGAGGATTTTTTCGATTGATATGATTGAACAGCATGTTTTTAAAGGTTTTTAATTTAAATTATATTGAAATTTCTTATTAGAAGGTAATTTATAAGTATCACTCCGAGTCTTCGTCGAAGCTAGTGACATATCTTGGCTTTAGAATGGGACAGTAACGTACTATCTCCACTCTCTAAAGGTGGCAAATGAATGAATTTTAAATTAAATTATTAATGAATAAATAAAAAATAAATTAATAATTTATTTAAGATTTATTAAAAATTATTAAAATTATACCATTTATTCATGATTTATTTTAATAAATAATATTTAATTTATCCATTAATTTATTTAATGGATAGATATTCAATCTATCCATTCTCAGTTAAATATATCTAGACTCTTCTTATATTTAAATATATAATATTAATGGATGATATTTAATCCATCTATTAATCTATTTTAATGGATAGATATTCAATCTATCCATCCTCAACTAAATGTATCTACATTTTTCCTATATCTAAATACATTCTGTTTTCTAAATTTTATATATATATATATATATATATATATATATATATATATTTATATTGGATCCAAGAAATATTTTATTTAGTTTTTTAACCATTCATTAATTAAAATTAATTAAATTCATTTAATCTGTTATTTTAATTAGATCAATTATATTAGATTTAAATATATATAGATTAAATGAGTTATAAATTAATAAATCTGATTGCCACCCCTACCTCTTCCTAAACTTTTTTGTCACAAAAAAAAAAAAAAGAGAATACAAGTCAGAAGAGAGTTGAGGGTGGTTCATCATGGATAAGCGAGGAAATATAAAGGAAGAAGATAGAGACCAGATTTTGGAAGCTAAACAAACGTTTTCTTTAAAACTTTGAACGGAGGATTTGGGGGTTAGGCAATCCAAAGAGAGGTAAGAAAAGCATAAAGGAATTTCCATTAAGCACAAGAAACCAAGACTAAGATTTTATTTGCCTGGAGGGAAGTGCTTGGAATTCTAAAGATTGTTAGCATAAAGAAAGTGCTGAACACAAAAGCCAGTTATTGGTTGGTTTGTTTTTCCGGGAATGGTTGCCATTCCCTACCTTCTCCCAAAATTCTCTACTTTTAATGCCTTCTTGTCTCTGTTGCATTAGCATTCTGAATGAATCACTGACTTCTACCTTTTATTTCTCTGGTGCAGACATGTCACCAAGGTAAATGTGGCCTCTTAGGTAAATAAGAATAATTGCATATTCCCTAAATAATTATATTATTACTTTTCCTAATTATTAGACGAAGAATATATTAAATGCATTTTAAATTATATAGTATTAAATGTTTTTACTTTTTTATTTAATATTTTTTGTGTTAAGTATTAAAAAGATTATTAAGAAAATAATTTAGAAAGATATAATATTAACATATAAAAAAAATTCATAAAGGTGTGGCTCAATGATAAAAAAGTTTAAGGCTCAATAAAATAAGTTTTTACTTATAATGTTAAGAATTTAAAATTTACTAAAAAATACTTTATAGAGACGAACAATCTCGTTAACTCTAAGTAAGGATTAGTTGCAAAGAATGTGAGGATACATCCTTAAGAAAAAAATATATATAGCATTAGTTCATAAATAAAGTAGAAACTAAATACTATAAATTGTCGTTTTTTTCAGAGGAGCATTAGGTTAGCTGGTTTAATGGGGGAAGAAAGATGATTTTTTTTTTTGAATCAAAATCAACCTTCATGTTTTCGTTGCTTCAGGGAATTATTTTAATGGGTTGAGTTTTCAATGGAACATCTCAGAAAAATAAGTTTTCCCAGTAAAATAAACCCAGAAGGCTGCTGCTGGTTCAATTCAGCAATATGCAGAGAATCATTGAGCTCGTTAGCATATGCCTTCAAGATATGGTGCACGGACATGTCAGCAAGGTCAGATGACGTGGCAGATGAATAAAGTGTTCTAGACACTGGGTTTGGTCTTTGTTTGGTAAAAAAGAGCAAGGCAAATGATAGGGAATGTAGGGAACTGAATGAAAAGATACTTGTCTTCCCAAGGATAATGTTCCAATCAACTTTTATTCAAACCTGTCAGAGTCTTCTAATACAGCCTTATATATTGCTTCTAGAGCATGCTTATGATTGAGGTGAATCTAAAACTTCCCTACATGTTCTGGGCTTCTCATGCTTTATGCTTTTAGTCTTCCCAATCCCATAGAAGATAAACTGCAGGCATATTCTTGCAGGCATAAGCAATAAGAAATTGGGGGAGTTGCAGTCTCAGACACACTACCTACTCCTCTTCTTTGCTTCAAACAGAGAAGCTTCTGCTCCTCCAAATTTTCCATAGCAGAAAAATGAGTCTCTTGACTTTCAGAGGATTTTTTGTTTTAGTTTGTGTTGGGATTTTAGCTTCTCAACCATACAAGGTTTCTGGCCTGACAAGCAAAGATCTTGCTCTGAGATGGGACAACGGGCAATTACCATATCTTCAAATTTCTCGCATCCTAAAAGCTGTTGCAATGGAGGATTTGCAATCAAAGCTGGATTTGGCTCCTGCCCCTTCAATGACCTTTGATCCTAATCAGTCAAACAAAAGGACAGTTCGAAAAGGGTCAGACCCAATTCACAACAGATGTTGACATGCTGCGGCTATGTCCTTTACTATGCTTAGAAATGACAAGCGAGTTCCTTAATGCAAAGACAAAACTAATTGTTCTTTGCTTCCTTAACCGTTTCTAAAGGAGGTTGGTTGGTTTTCTATGTTTTTCTTTCTATTTATTTTTTTTGGTTTTATTGAGTCTACAGTCTACTATCTGTCAGCTGAAGAATTGCAGTTGAAACTCATCTTTGAGCCAGCATCATATCTGATAGTGTAGAAAAATCATAGGCATTGACCAATAGCTGGATAGTTTGATGATGTTGTTAGCTCTCAAATACAGAATATAGTGCGTTTTTCTTTCTTTTTTTCTTTTTTCCCCCACATGAAAAGAAGAATATTATATATATATATATATATATATATATATATATATATATATATGATTTGCTCTAATGACGCTTGTACGTGTCTATCTCCCACTAGTTTGTTTATTCTTGTTCCTGCATAATACAGCTGCTAACGTCTTATAAAATCACCTTATTACATAGGCTCATTTCGCTCCTTTACATATTCCATGGTTGCATCTATTAAAATTAAGATGAAGTTCCCAAGTGAAAAGCAGAGATTTCTCTAGATTTTCAGTCTATTCTCGACCTTGGACACTTTGGACATCAACGGTAGTCAAACACTACACCTAAAAAAGGTTTTTTAAAATCAATTAACCACTCAAGTAACTAATTAGGTCAATAAGTGATTTAACTACTTTCTAAACATCGCTAACCAACTAATGATTAGTTGTTCTTAAAATGAAAATATTTTTAATAACAATCATTGTTTGTAATTTTTCCTAAAATTAACATGGCAAAAAGAGAAGGGCAAATTATTGTGGTATACTTGAACTTTTCAACGAACCCATGTGATTTAAAACAAAACTATTCTCTTCTTTTACATCAATGAGATGAGAGATGCACTGAAAAGAAAAAAAAAAAGTGAAAAGGGAGAGGAGGGAGCCAGCTAGTCGAAAATAAATGAAACTAGGCCTGTGTCTCTTCCTTTGATATGTTCAATGAATATGACCAAGGCCAATAGATGGTTCAACCGTAACAAAATCTCAGTATGTCAGTTGGTCTTAACAAGCTGAGATCTCTGGTATCTGTTCTTCCTGTGCAAATTGAACTGCACTGAGGATATCTTATGTGCAACTTCCTCCCAAATCATATTCACTGCATCCCCAGGCTGGGATGGATATTGATACTCAAAGTGATGTGTAATCTCCTTTAATCTTTCCCACATCGTGGTCCACTTCTCCCGCTTGATTGAATGGAGGAGATTCAGCAGGTATCCTTCCAGGACAGCATCAGAGGCACGGACAAATAAGCAAAAATCTGAGTAGTCCAAGACATCTTCAAATGGTAGCTCAATTTCATCACTAATGATCACAGGAACACAGTGGCTCACTATGGCATCAAAGAGGCGATTAGAGGATGGGGTATCTCCAGCAATGTTCAGGCAGAATTTGGATAAGGCCATGCCCTTGCTTGCCTGATTAATCCCATTTCCTTTGATGCTTCCAAATGCAAAATGCACATCTTTCTCATCTTTGAGGAGGTAATAAAGTTCTTGGCGAATAGCTCCTCCCTAGAGTCTCAACATGATAATTTTAATCAATTAAAACAAAGAAAGATTCATCCGGAAGATCTCTAATTAGTGACAATATAATTGACAAGGGAAGTAATATGATGGAAAGGCAAAAGAAATCACGTCACTACAATTATTCTCATAAAAGCAATCCTAGCAGGATGTGTTTTAATATTTCAACAAAGTGATTCTGAATCATATGCCCAATCAATGCCTTTAGACGTCGAAGAAAATAACAATAAAATCATACTGAAAACAATCATCAAAGTGCTTTATGATATTGGCAGCATGAAAATGTAATAATCTCACGCACCACCTCAGATTTGAAGGCTTGTATACAAGCTATAATGGTCCTACCTGTGCTGACTCAAGTTTTAGATGAATGTAAATATTCAACTAATGCATTGTAGGTTAAATGGATTCAGCTCAGTAACAGTGTTGTTCATTTCTAGATTATTTTTTTAAGAAGTCCAGTAAAAATAAATTACCAACAGACAATGGTGAAACCTCATTGGATAATAATATGGTCTACAATCTACATCTAGAAATAATACGAGGTTCACTTAATGCCAAAGAATGTGCAGTGTTATACAATTTTTTTCTTTTCAACAAGTGCATGGCGATTGTTGCTCCAAGAGGTAGCAAAAGGACAGTAACATATTAACGTTTCAGTTCGCTATATATGCTGATATCAAATTTGTTACAACCAAGGAGTTATTAATTCTAAATTCTGACCATTGCCCTCTTAAGAAGCTAAATCACCCTGACATCATGCCAATTGTTAATAAAAGCCAACACAGGCATTTTACCAACCCCAAAATGAGTATAATCAATTGCCAATTAAGGCAGATGAAGTTGCCAGCAAAAAACAGGGTACATAATTGTATCACAAGTCAATACTCGAATTTTTCATAATAAAGAATTAATGCATTAAACATATAACATGAGTGTGGCAGAAACTCACATCTTTCCTGTATATTGCCCCCTGGAAATACACCAGTGTGGAACGTTCATCATATGAAGCTGATTGAGCTCTAGGTATGGTGCCTGCTAGATGCCTATAGGGGGCTATTATATCTTTCTTGATATTTGCTAATTCAACAGGATACCTTCCAAAATCCGCAAGCACAAGCATAGCAGAACCCAACTTTTTTCTTGCATCCAGCAAGCTGTTAGGATGGTGGGCTACAATTAGATGATCCTTCCCTCCGGAACGTTTCCATTCTTTCTGGCCCATTAGGAACTGTACCAATCTGTCTTGCAACATTTTGTTAACGCTAATTTTTTCCTTTACACGAAGCTTGGAATGCCGGTTGTAACTCAGAGATGAGAAAAATGGCACAAAAATTACATCTGCTTGACTTGAATTCTGCACTCTAATTGCAGTGCAAGGTCGGACAACTTTTGCAGTGTTTGACAACAGAAGATCAAGAGTGAGCCAGTACTCCACACTGTGCTGTAAGTTCAGTCCACCAGGATATGGTGGGATATGTTTGGGGTTATCCACCTTTGGCCATGTTTGATTTTCACTTCCCTTCCAACCCAATAACCCAAAGTGAAATTCTGGAGGCAAGTCATACATGTATACTCTCAATAGAGCCCGAGTTGGGTCGGATGCCATATTCCTCTGCTGTCCTACAGAACTTGTTTTCTGGCTTGAATTGGAAACTTGACAGCCAGATTCTCCGGGGCTTTGTGACTGTATTTTTAAATCTTCAGAAGGGAAGGGAGGGATTATAATTTCTTCCCTCTTGAAATTGGGTTTGAAGTAAATTGATGTGTTATTGACAAGAATAAGCTCTAACACTGATCTAGGAATGAAAGAATGATTGCTAAACTGGAGGAGGAAAAGGGAAGACAGGACCAAAAGGAACAAAGAAATGAGCATCACGAAAGATATAAATCTTGAGGGAACCATGCTCTTCTCTGACATTCTTCAAGATCAAGGTCCAAGGAAAGCAAACTTCCGGAGAAAACAGCAGCAAAAAATAGATAGAGCGATTAAAGGGTATTTACTGAAATACACAAAGCAAAGGCCTTGAGGCTATGGTTTTACAATAAGCCCACCTCAATCGCCACCCACAAATACAAACAGCCATACCCACCCATTTATGGCTTCTCAAACCTCTTACACTGTTGGTGAAGCAGATCTCCGACAGTTCATGTACAATGAATTGGCATACACATGGCAGAGGAAAAATTCCCCCTTCTTATAGAAAACATTCACGAGATATATTGTGAACTCTTAACCAAGAAGGACTTTGGAATTCAACCTGTATTGAGGCTCTTTTGGATGGACGGATGAATAATCAAAACCAGTGATAAACAAACACAAAAATGTCTCGGCTTCAGCATTCAGCAAGCACGCATTTCAGATAACCAGCTGAGAAGATGCAATCATAAGAAACCCAAGAAAATGTTTCAGTAGAGGGTAAAAGAGGATTGAACAAAACAAGAATATCCTATGAGAAAAGACAAAGAAAATTAAACAGGAATTGGCATCTGGGTACTCAAGAATCGATGGCGCCGAACGAAATGAAGTGGCTAGGCTCAGCAAGAAAGAGTACCGACGAGCTTCATGCACTCACTCCACCGAGCCGTGTCTTCGCATTCAGACAGCACAGCAGAGGAGGAAAGGAAGAGACATTTTTTGCACAAAGCTTTCGTTTGAGAAGCAGGCCAACAACGTGAAAACGGGATCACATTCATTTGTTTATTGTATTCTTCTGCTTTCTTGAGGGATTCAAAAACCCATTAAAGAAATAAATAATTGAGTCAGTTCTTAAATTTATATACTCTTCCATTTTTGGCGGTTCATAACTCTAAATAAAATAGTATTAATATATTAAGGATTCGGATAAATTTTTTTAAAAAAATATTTTTTATATATTTTATTTTAATACATTTTTTAAAAAAATAATTTTATATTTAAATATAATATTTTTAAATAATAAAAAAATTTAAATTTATTTAGATAAAAAAGAATAAAAATACTTAATTTAATCAAAATTATTCAAAAGACATTCAAATGTAAGATATGATGAGTTATGATATATAAGATATGATTAAATGTGCTAATTATAGAGAAGGTGAGATTTTTAAGTATGTCATGGTAAAGATATCATGAAAAAATGCGACATCAAGATAATAACATGTCTAATTGTGTACCAAAAAGACTTAACAACATATTATTATGTTATTCTATTACTTTATCTAAGAGTATACTATTGAAATTAAAATTTAATTAAGATATTAGGACACAATGATTTTTAAAGTTACGTTATTAAAAATGTAATTCATAAAAATTACTAAAAAAATTTATGTAAATAAGATTTATAAGAAAGAAAAAGAGAGAATATAAATGTAATTTTTAATAAAGATAAAGAATATTTTTATCATAAAATTATATTAAAAATTATTTTTTCTATTTTTTTTAAAAGTTAAAGATTATTGACTTTAAAAAAAAGAGATAAATTAATTTTTTTAATTTTTATATTTTTTAAATATTATATTTAAACACACTTAAAAATATGTTAAAGTATTTTTTTAAAAAAATATTTTTCTAAAAAAAATTTATCAAAACAGACTCTAATTGCTCAAGGGACCTCTCCTTCAGTCTGTTTCTGGCTTTATAATAAGTTAATAATGCACCACATATGTAGTAGTTCAAAAAATCTACTAATTTTGAAGAAGAAAAGATGGGAATTAGGTTTTCTGCCACCAATTAGGAAATGAGAAGAGAAAGAAGTTTGAATTTTGAAAGAGAGGGCGTTGCGTCCAATAATTTTTTGGGGAAAGTCAAAATCTTGGTTTGCGTCAGGATTGTGGAAGATAATCTCACTCAAAAGCCATTGATTGGCCAGTGAGAGAGGCCAAATCGCCAACGGCACAGGGTGACCAAGACTTTTCCGGTTCTGATAAATTTTATTTTATTTTTTCGCTGAGAAATTAAGTAGGTGTGAATCTCATTCTCACCCCAAAAGGAGAAGAAAACAAGCAAAGGGGTTTGAAGATTTGCTTGAACTAATATCTCTTTAGGTTTCTAATGCGGTTGGTTCATGCAGAAAATGGACAACACCCCTGTAAAGTATGCACATTGGAAGGGAAAGAACCTTCTTTTTTCACTTTATGCATCAACTTTTTTTTGTATTATCGATTTATTGAAAGCATGTTTGTGCTTTCTGTATTTATCACACACTCTCTCTATCTGAGAATATAAAATAGAAAATACTATAAAATTAAGGAATGGCAATAATTCTTCAATTTTATTAAAATCACATTGAATAATGAACCAGTAAAAATGTTAATTAAAGTTCAATTGTTTTAACCGTTTAAACTAATTAATTAAATTAAATAATGTTATAAAAAATTTTATATATAATAATATAAAATTTATAAAAACATTGATAAAATATAAAAAAATAATTAATCGAGTATTTGTTTTTCAAATAAATTGTTCAAACTGTCTAGTCTATTTTGATTTTGACAGCACTTACCATTTTGTTTTGCATGTATTCCATACTTGTCTCCACAATGAACTGATGGACCACTTCTTCTACTGAGTTCCAAAGAATTTGCTTTATGCAAAAACAAAACAAAGCTTATTAAGAAACTTTCTCTTGTCAACATTCGTGAGCTGATAAGAAGTTTTCAACCAACGTGATGCCAAGAAGCCTTTCTTGAGAGGAATTTCTTACCTCTTCTTTTTCGGGTCTTGAAATGACAACTTAATCACATTGTCTAATTTACTTATTGGGCAAAACATCATCATAATAACAAATGTTTCATTAGCTTAGTGCGTAAGAAAGGGTGGTCTCCATAGGCATAATTCATTATTCATGAGGAATAACAACGAATCTTTTTCGGTTTTTATGTTTCTTGTTTTTGCGATTAGCTCTTACTCTTTTTCGGTCTGAGCCCAGCAAAAACATTAAGCCTTGAACAGTTAGTGGGCTGCAAATAGTTTCTGTTGTTCGTCATACATAGCCTAAATTATTAGTCTTAACATCTATCGGCCCATACAAAAAAGCATTCGGTAAAGCCCTTCAAAATGTTTTAAAATCTTATGCAAGTTTTTAGTTTTTACCCCCAAAAAATGACTTATGGTCTTTTTTTTTTAAAATTTATTTTTTTTAAAGTGAAGGTTTACTTTAGATAGTAAAATAAATAATATTAATTATTATGAAAAAATTTACAGTTAATATAATAATAAAATATATATATATATGTATAATAAATTATAAAATTATTAAAATATATTTTTTTAATTTTTTTTATTAATAGTTAATACTTTTTATTTTATTTTTTAAAGTGAATCATTTACTTTAGAGGAGTTAAATCTTTTTTTTTTAAATGTTATGTTTCATGAACAAAGAAGAAATATTTTTTTTGGTAAAAAAAATTATATTTGATGCCTTATGATCTACGATTATTTTACGCGTTCGTGTAATTTTCCAATTCCTTTTTATAATTTGTACGTTGAATATTTAATGTTTATAGATAGCAATAAAATATCACTCATCTCTGTTGCACTGTGACACTGCTTTCTGAAGCAGATGCTAGATTCTACACGCAGAAGTATTGGGAAATGAGAAGTTAAAAGCACAGTAAAATTAAGGTCGGATCCACACATCTCCTTAGCTACAAGAGATGTCGTAATTCATGATACCAAATTAAAAGACAATTAACTACTAAATAAGTTTATTATATTAACAATGACGACAACAATTGATTAGATGAAAGCCCTGTCATACTTGCTTTGGGGAGGGGGCAAGGGGTTTCCATTAACAGCCTTAATTATAGGTTCCATGCATGAAATTAATTATTTAATTAATTTCATTTCTGGGAAAATAAGGTTATAGTCTTATAGATGACCCAATGTTAGTAGGTGCTACCCCAAAAAATAACATTGGCTACAGTTGCACTTCTTATAGTTGAGCAACATAAATCTTTAGGAGAAATAATGTTTAATTTCAAGGGCATTTGGGTCCTCCACGCTTGGTCTTCCAGTTGTTGTAGCAGGGGCACACACCCTTGTTCCCATAGAAGCCAGGAGGAACACAGAGGCACTTGGCACAACATTTTTGGCAGAAGAACATGCAGGGCTTGTGGTACTGTGTCTGGCTACATCTTCCTCGAGCATTGAGATGGGCACTCTGGTAAAATCAATTTCAGAAACCAAAACCCATTTTAGATTACATTCAATGCATATAATATCAAACCAACTAAGTTGAAATCAATTGATCATTTGCCAAATCTGCAGCAATTTTCAAGATTCATGACGAACAATTAGTCAATTACAACTTGGTATGCAAAAAGGGAGAGTATGATTACTTACGGTAGCTCTTTAGACTCCCAGATCCATAATTCCCCTGAAAATTAATATGAGAACTTAGTCAAGATATGAATTTCCAGTATTATGACTTACGAGCTTTACAGAAAGCCCACCGAGGGACTGAGAAGGAGGTAGAAAATGCTCAAAACAAAGAGAAGAGATACTCACACTGTCCAAGTGATACTGAGCAGCATCTTTTGCCATAACCTGCAAATATAGAAATTTAAAGCAAGGTTCTTTATTTCAGATTTGGAGCATAGTAGAGCAATGGTATATGAAACTATGTACATAGACATGTCAGCATTATGGAGTATTTTAGGAGGGGACTAACCAGGGTTGAGATCATGGAAATGCCGAGGAGTGCCAGAAGCAGAACAAGGACAAGCTTAGCCATGGCCATTGCAGCAGACAAAAAGGTACAGGACCTCTTGTGGCGAAAGAGCTACAGAAACAGTGAGGTGGGGAAGGGGGTGAGGGGCCTCTGGTTTAAGAGGCCTTAATGGCTTTGGTGCGTTTGGTTTGATTCAGATGCGAAGGTTGTATGGGCTATAAATAGATGCGGTTTGAGTTTGAAGCCAGCAGATTGGATAATTGGAGTTCTGGATTCCGCAATGTATTATTATAGTATATTATATTATGTACCTGTTTCCATCATGACGTGAGCTTGTTGCACTTGCACCAGTGTCTCGCTATCTTACTCTAAATTGATTTTACAAGATAAAATAAAAAATATTAATTATTAATAAAAAAATTGAAATCATAAAAGTGAATTTTTGATATTAAGAGTTAAATTCAACTTTTACATATGCATAGTTGTTATTTATATAATATTATTTAATATGTTTATACAAAACAAATTAAAAAATAATAATTCCATTACAACCTGCCAACTTGAAATAATATCAATCTACTAAACAAGGTCTGAATAAAAAACATTTATTTCAATTTTTTCGTAAGTTTTTCTTTTCTTTCTTCCTCTATTTGTAAGTATTCATTAATAGGTAAGTCTCCTAAAAGAAGTTTTTTTTTCTTTTGATAAACTCCTAAAGGAAGTGTTAATGATATTTCCAACTCAATTAATATGAAGGCATAAGTTAACATTTGCTAGATAATTATAACAAATTTAATTAGAAGAGTCCAAAAACCTCTATTATGAATTCAAGAGTTCTGTCTCAACATTTGTTTTTTATATTGATGATGGAAAAAAAAACAACAAAAATGAATATGAGAAGGAGAAATGATTAGTGAAGAAGAGGGATAAGATAAGAAGGAGAGATTAGTAAATTGAGGATACTAAAGGGTACATGTGAGAGGGAGACGGATCACATGGCAAGTTAGTTAGGACTTAGGAATGGGGCCTGAAAGATGAGACACACAAATTATAATTGAAAGGGAAAGAAAGGGTAAGCCATGTGCCTCCGAGTGCATGCGCACATGACTTCGAAGACTGGCCAAAAAAACGACAGCAATGCGCACGATCCACTGTCTGGCATCCCCAACGCCCCCACCAATGAAGGACTCATCTTTCTTCCTCTGGGCTTTGGGTGGTGGCCCTTCTTCTTACTCTCTCTCTCTTTCTATGGGCTTTCTTTTTATCTGCTAAGGCCATGTTCTCCTAACTTTGCTTTGGCCCACTGCCTCAGCTCTCACTCACCCACACACTTTATTCTTTCTCATTTAATAATTAAAAAAATAGGGATATTCAACTCAGAAAAAAAAAGATATATTAATTGTCTCATTTTTTTGGTAAGCATATTAATTGTACTCTTGTTCAGTCTGATTAAGGTCACGGGAAAAAAAAAAGTTTGATTAAGGGAGTTCTATGATACTCCAGATATGTATATTCATCACCAAATGATTTTATAATAAAAATATAGTGCTATACACACAAAAAAAGAAGCAAGATTTAACGTTATTTTTTGAAAATGATTGTTAAATAAGATAGAAGTGATAAAGATCAATTATATATGTATGAGTTAATAAGTATAATAGTTTGTTTTATCAAACATTATGTCAAAATAATTCTAATTAAATAATAATTTTTTAATAATTTGTTATTGTTAATATTGTTTATACTATTATTTTAATAAAAAATACTTTTTTTTTAAGAACATAACAAGCTAGCCTTAGAAATAGCATAGAATCACTTTTGATTCACATTTTTGTTGTTACCATTCATTCATGAGTGATTCATATAAGTAATCATTAATAAGAATATATTACACATAAGAAGTTGCGAAAGAAAATAAGAGTGTCTTTGATTTGGTTGTTTTTAGTTTTTATTTTCACTAAAAACAAATAATAGGTTTGAAACGTGTTTGATTGTTTTATTGAAAATGCTTCGTAAGAAACATTTCTTAAAATGGGACCAAATTTAAAACCATCAAGTAGCTAGTTATTTTTTATCCTTTTTTGGAAATCAAAACTGAAAATGTGATTACTAGGAGTATTTATTGGATTGAGTCAATTCCCGAACTAATGAGTTTTGATCATATCCAACTCATAATTAATGGATTAGATTGGGTTTGCAGGTTGGATTGAAGGTTAGAAAATTTTTAACCTACTTAACTCAACCTTACCCATTTTTTTAAATAAAAATGATGTCATTTTTTTATATTCAGTATATTAAATCTAATATTTTTTTTTTCTCTCTCAGATATGTAACTAATTATATTTGACTTTAAAGACTTATGTATTAGTACTTATTATGTTTAAGATTAAGACTTGTTATATTATGTTTATAACTTATGATTTATTATATTTAATTTTTAATTTACTTGAGACTTTATATATCATCTTTTATTGAGATTTATTAAGTTATTTATTATGAAGTGTGATAAATTTTTAATTTTGTATCAATTTCAGCATTTATTTTAGCAGGTAATTTTTTTTTAATGTATGTCGAACTCACGAGTTCAATCTAATTCAACCCACCCATGTGCAGGTTGAATTAGTTTGAGTTTTAAAAAAAAATATCTCTTAACCTAATCCAATCCAACCCATTGCTTTGATAAGCAGCTTTTGTACAAAAATATCCCAAACAACCCAACCTAACCCACAAATACCACTAATGATTGTAACTTTATAATTATAATAAAAATTATATCAACTAAATATATTTTTAAAATTTTGAAAATATAAAAATGAAAATTATTTCCAAGAAATGATAATGGAAAAATACATTTCCAAACCAAACAAACCCTAAGTGTTCAAATAGGATTTTCTTGTATTTTTTCTCACATATCTTTTTTTTTTAATCAAAATTAGATATAGTTAGACGAAATGGTTAGAAAAAAAATCTCAAAAATATTGACAGAAGGTTTCTAAGAAAATGGTGTTGTAGCCAACTATTTAACATTATCAATTTTTTAAAAGAAAAAATAAATAAATGAATGAACAAATTATTTGAACTCTTTAAGTTTGAGTCACTTGAGCAGTTCTATGCTCAAATGAAAAATATTAAACAACAATAATTATTTTGACAGGATGTGTGGACATGCTTATTGACTTTTCAATAGATAAGTAATTATTATTATTTTATTTTATCCAATAACTACTCATGAATTTAGGAGAGTTTTGGTTAAATTTTGTTAAAAAATTTTCAACTATGTAGTACTTTTCATTTAATTCTTTAAAAATATGTGACAGCAAATTAGTTATTTAAAAATTTAAAATGACATTAAAATGATCTTTTTAATATATGTAATATCAACTTAGTTATTCAAAAATTTAAAATGACATCAAAATAATCCTCTAAAATGGTCATTTGAAAAGAGCATTTTATGTTACTTTAAATCTTTAAAGGACTAATTTGATATTATATATCTTTTTTTTACTAGATGTTACATATCTTTGAAGAGAATCAAATTGATGTCCAATATCTTTGAAAAATTAAATTGATGTCAAGTGAATTTTTAGAAGATTAAAATGATAATTTAATAAAAAAAAGAAAACTCTTTCAGTTAGAACGTTAATGATGTATTCAGCATTTTTATGATGACCTCCTACTCATAGGTATTAATCTCATGATATTTATATTTGAGTTTAACTTTCATCCGTTATCAATGTAAAAATTTTACATTATCTTCTAATCACATCTTGTTAAATAATTAAAATAATTTGATTAAGATAATAATTACTTAAAAAGTCAAATTTTTTTAATAATTTAAATAAATGTAATTAGGTAATAGTATAAACAAATATTACACTGACACCTAATTAAAATTAAATCTTTTATATTTTATAGAATTAATTTTAATTCAATATTAATATAAAAATTAAGTTTTTCACATGTTAGTATAAAATTTTTTTACACTAACAGTAGATTAAAATTAAATCTTATTTATTACTCACCAATACTATAGAATTCATATAACATTTAAAAAATTTAAAGTGTTGCCCTAATAGTTAAATAGGTGTACTTCCTATATTGATTAGTTGAATTTAAATTTTGGGTAAAAATCTAATAAAATTAATTCTTCTAAATATATTAGACCGATAAAAGAAATGTACCCTTAAGATTGTGTTGAGAGAGATTTAGTCTTGATTGACACGAAAGCTAACTCAAAGATATCTTTATTATATAACATAATTCATATAACATTTGGCAAAATCTCATATGTTAATATTTTTTTATTGTTATAATTTTGTCAAAAAATAAAATTAAAATGCATATTTTCATTTTTTTTTAAGTACATGGAAGGTGCTAGTACTTTGGTAGAAGAAGATGATATGTGAGTTCATACAAGATCGAACATTTGACCATCATATCTTAATTTTAAAAACTCAGTCCGATGCTAATTGAAGTGAAAAACCCACCCGTTGCCTCTTGCTGTCCCCCCGTCCCTTCTATCATAAAGAATTGCTTGAGCATTGTATCTTCAAGTCTGAAAATGTTGATAGTTTTTTGTCACTTTCCGTTTTCTTGTTTCTTTGATGACTATATGTCTGTTCATAACAATAAACGACATTCCTTTACAAAGTTTTGTAGAACTTTATACTATTTGCTTTTATTTGTGTCATCTTATGTGGGATTTACCATGCGTCAATATTTGGGCGCCTGCCACCGGTTTTATTTTACACGTTCTTTACCTTCACCGATTAAGGTTAACGTGGCAAGAGGATAAATATAGAGACAAATTTTTATAAAATAAGTTTTTTATATTTTATATCAAATATATACTTAATAATAGAAGTAGCAATTTCTGCACGTTTTTCTTTATCCCTAACACACAACGGACTTTAAGTATGCGGATACATTGCACGTTATAATAGTTTTTGGCACGGATGACAGACGACATTATGACTTGGTATCCAGGTTATTAAGTAATATTAAATGAGAGGGTACCTTTTCTTCCAGTTGAGCGATATGAAAATGTTAAATAATATTTCTACTTATTTATCACGTCAGAAGAACAATGCCACCTCCAGTAAAAAAAAAAAAAAGAAAGAAAACAATGCCACGCGTCAACTATAGTTTATTTTGAAAATTTTATTCCTTATATTAAATTGACCTTTTTGTTATTTTGTTTTGTTTTATTTTTTTTATCATACTAAACATGCAACAAGTTAAATTACACAAAATTTATTTATAAAAGTTTATTTTTTTATTTTTGTTCTCGTATCAAATTAACTTTTAAAATTAACTCATAATATATTTTTTTTGGTTCATCGGGGGTTAACTCATAGTAAGTGAGTAAATTGTGTAAGGATTGGAGGACTGGGGTTAAGCCGAATAGCAAGACATGGCTAATTTTCGCTAGACTAGATTTGAGCCCAATGAGTCCACAAGATCCAGGTAATACATCATTGTTGTCTTTGCCCCAACTTTTAGCAGTGCGAGAAAAATTATTCCATCCTTAAACTTCCCTAAGGTTAGTTCAGTATGTCTCAAAAAATGAAGGTAAAAATTTTATATATGAAAATTATACTAAAAATTAATTTCTTAAAGTTTCACCCCATTTTTAAGAATATACATGAAATTTAAATATAAAATTTATTATTTATTATTAATAGGATTATATTTAATGTCACATAGCAGTTTCTTATTCTAATTTATTTTTGATTTTTTTGCCTAATTTTTTTGTACATGAATAATTTATTTTTAACACATGATTTAAATAAATTTCATTATAATACTATATAATTTTTATTTTTGTAAAGTTATTTTCTGTGTATGCTTATCAAGTTATTAGCTACTTTTTCTCTAAAAAAATATAATAAAACATATTAACAATAAAAAATAAAAAAATTATGAATTTCACGCAAGCGTAGGTTAATAATTAATAATTTAACATAATATGATACAACAGCAACTGTGCAAGTAAAAATTGCACAACTAGTCAAGAGTAGGATAGCCATTGTATTTAGTTACAAAGGAACTATTAATAGTATAATTCAATTAGAAATAAAAACTTATTTGATGATAAATAAATTAAAATTTTAATAAGACAAATTTTATTTTTAAATTAAAAATTTAAATTATATTAGATAATACTTTATAAAAACAGACAGCTTTAATACTTTGACAAAATTATATTGGGCTTAAAGAAAAATAAGTTCAAATATAAGAAAATTTTAAATTAATAATAATAAAAAATAAGTAAAAATATACGAATTATTAAAATCATAAAATTATTTTTAAATATTTTAATATTCAAAGACTCTGCGAGTGGAGACTGTCCTCGTCCCCAAACTTAAAAGCAGAGATTTTTGGGATGCCTATCTATCTATACCATAATGATTGCTTTTGAGTAATTGGCAATGATGATTTACAAACACCGCTTTAGTAATGCAGTTTAATCCATCCTGAGCTGTTACCACTTTTTGGAGCACAAAAGGAGCAACCCCTTTAAGGCTTTCATCAACTTTTGGGTTGGGCTACGTCCAGGCCTAGGCCTGGTAGGTCATGCTATGGGCCACCATCAAATGATGTGGTCCGCCTGGGCCCACTAACTGTGCATTTTCCGCTAAGGAAACGACATCCGTTTTTGCTGCTGTCATTGGTTTAAACGACATCCCACCGGAACTTCCGCTTGTGATTTGACAGGGCCACTGCCAACGATGTCAATTTTCTTTTACACTTCTCTGGTTCCTAATCCTAAGTGAGAAACAACAAGAAGGAAAATTTGGAGTTAAAAAAGTACACTGTTACAATGGTGAGTTAAAAAAAATCACAAGTACTTTCACAGGCTACTAAATGCATGTTGGGTTCACGTTTGCATCATCCAAATAGATACTTAAAAGTTTATATAAGTATTTATTTATTTTTTATTTTATTTGTTTTAATATTTATATAATTTTTTAAGACATAATTTTGGTTTCAAAACTTGTTTAGTGTCAAATAACTATTTCATAAATTATTACCTTTGAACACACCGATAGAATTTGAAAGGGTACTGGCTGTAGATTTTTTTTTTTAATGACTCCATTCTATCGTACTCAAGCTACTTTGGATGTGAAAAAGCAATACTCATTTTTAGACGACACTTTCTACAAACTTAATTGTGAAAATTGTAGTGATATGTGGCTTCACGTGAGTTTAGACATGATCTGATTCAATTTGTATCCAGCTAAATTTAAAATGGATCCGCACTAATAATATAATTATGCGCAATTATAAATGCTTATGTGGAATATATTAATGCTGATTGGCTTAGTTTTATCGTATTTTCTAATTGTACCTACACTAGACGAATATGATAAGAAGGAACATTTCTCATGCATCTAATTGATTCTGTGAGTTTGGAAAGGTTTGGTTTTATGTGGAGGACAGTGGCGGTCGTGGTTCTGTTTTCTCTTGTCGCAAACATGACATACATGCAGCGCTAGCTGACGTGTATTTCACGCGTTGCCTACTGTGCAACTATCATATGATATATCACTACGCCTCTCTTTCTGTACTTGTTGCCTCTGTGAGCCGACCCATGTGACTTAGAGATGAAGGTCACGTGCCAAGGTGCCCTAGCTACCCAGGTAACCCTCCATTTAAATATGTATTTAAATTAATTTATTTTAGAATAAAAATAATATATAAATAAAAATTTTATTAAAATTTTTTTTAAAAAATAATTTTTTAAAAAATTAATATATTACTAAATATACACTAATTATTTGAGATTTTAGCTTGAGAGAGGATGCAATTTCAACTTATAACGAGTCATATGAATAATCACTTAGATTTGTAGATAATATATTTATCTTGATCATAATTATGATTTGATTTACATTGATCGATTATAGCTTTATAGTATGTGAAAACAGAGTCAATGGTATTATTTTGCCGAATTATGTCGTCAGAGTTGAGAGTACATGTAATTGTACATTGTCCAAAATAGCTAACTTTAGCAAGCCTAGCTATATATCCTGATATTAGTTCGTACAATCATGGTTGATTATTACTTAGTTAGGTAAGTGACAAAGCAATTTTTTGCAAAGTTCTTTCTAATCAATCATCCTTTTCTTAATGGGCTTTATTTGCAAACAAAGATATTAGTCTGATTAGGAAATACCAAAAGCAAAACGGGTTTGATTTGGATTGTCGTAGTGACAGATTTATCAAGTAGTTATTAATGAAGGACAACCCATATCTATGGAGTATTGCCAAATGAGGTAAAGAAAATCAATAGAGGCCTTGGTACTCCATTAGAGACCATATCATGCTCCAATCTTAATCTTAATTTTAAATTACGATCCGTAATCATAATTGTAACTATAATATAATTACTATAAGAGTTTTAACGATGACTATATCAACTATATTTTTTTCATCATTGTACATAATTTTTATAATTACAAGATAACTGTAATCATAATTTAAAGTTATGATATTAATTAATATGAGATGAAGCTTGATGACATGAGTCATGTCTGCTGCTTTGCTTTTTTTGGCTTGACTTACAGTGAGTGCTATGTTTTGCTGACATAGTATTATGGGATCGCCGTACAGCGGCAGCCGATGAGGGAATCAAACAAAATTGGCTTGAAACAGTCCAAATATTGAAACAGGCATCTTCAACGTAGGTCCTATTATGTATATATGACAAACATCCATACAAGGCCCCCTACAGGCACAGATATAAGTTTCCATTCCTCCTTCATTATAATATGCATACTTATATGGCAAGTTTCCCTGTACATATCCAATGTAGCATTTGCATGGTATAACAACATAGAAGAAAAGCAAAACCTCTTCATCATCAATATAGTGCTAATCGTTTTGCATGAGATTAATTGTCAGGTGTTGACAAAAATTCTCTCTTTCTAATTAAACTAAGAACTAAGCTATATAATTGACAGACTTTAGAATGAATCAACTAAATCTATATTCCAAGTTTTCCCTTCTGTTTTCTATCCCATTGAGCATGTTATATTTGAAGACTTTTCGTGCTTCAAACTTCAAAGGCCACGTGACCTACCAGTTTGAAGATAAAGGTCCAGGACCAGTAACATCAAAGTTAAGTTCTCTCATTAATCTTCTCAAGTTAGTGCAGGTCATGCGAGTGATTAGACATGTAACATAAAATAAAAGAAAGCTATGATTGGACTCAATCACTTGTGGTTGTCATTATTTCTTCTCTCTTGATATATTATAGAAGTAGTGGAGGTGGTAGAGCTAGACTCCATCAAGGGATTTTTATGCTTGTCATGAGATTGCATTGCAGAATACATATTCGACAAATTAACAACAGAAAGTGAGAATAAGCAAGGCAAACATGGACATGCACTCTCATCTATCCCCGACAGAGCATAGACATATATTTTAAGGCCAACCATCCATCTATACCTAGTTAGGGGGCTCACATGCATGATTTAATCCTTACTCTTTTGCACAATGGACGATCCCTACAATACCCCATTCGAAGCTTGTGTGACTAACTTAGTGATTGCTCATGAGTTATGACTTATGCCTGCCATCTAATTGGCTACTCCAAATTAGGTTTTTTTTTTTTTTTTTATATAAAACTATTGATGGCCCTCTAAAAGTACTCTCGATATATCCCTAACTGAAAACAACAACAATATCCTACACCACATTGAGTGCTTTTTATTGGCCTTTAGCCAATTTGTTGTATTCAGCAGCACTTTTATCCACCTATAATATAATTAATAATTGCATGCGCTTGGAAACCTGATGATGCAACAAATCAATGCCTTTTGCCTTTTGAGATACTTCCCAACATAATCATAGAATTTCAATTTATCCTGCAAATTGATAATTTTAGACACGTTTCAGATAGCTCTATAAACATGAATTCATCAAGTAATAAATGTTATAAAGAATGCTAGCTTTGATAATTACATGACTTTCTACATTCTGGTTTGCTTATTAATATATTTTTCCCTTCACATTATTACTAGTTAATTAGCTAATGGAACAATTAAAAGCAGCACTCCAGAACTTAAGGGCAGAGTGTGCCAATCTACACTCATATCAAGGCGATAAATTAGGTTCATTCAAAGACAAGAAGCATATACATCCTTCGTTTATTACAAACCATAATAAACAACTGTAGAGCCCATACATCACAAGGCAAAAGATAGAAAGTGCAGCAGCCACTTCCAACTTATTAAAGCTGTACATGGTTTTTGGTTTCTTAATTATTGACCAATTCCACTGACCGCCCAAAAGAGAGGCTGGTCACTTCTCCACGACAATATTAATTGTGCAGCTTAACCTTTAGTCAACTTTAATTAATATATTAATATATAAAAGAAAATATTAAAAGGCATATCCTTAACATGCGTGATTGGATACAAGTGGGCCTTAAGGAATTATAATATTTCAAATGCTAAATGATTGGGACAAAGATAATTTATCATCGTCACATTGACAGTAACCTGTTTTCTTGCCCTGAGGACATGAGAAGGAAGAATACGTAGTTAGCATCTTTTGGCTTTCTCAGCAGAATCTATAACTTTACTCATCTAAGCCTTATGTCATATTGTTATTGATGATGTAGAAACTGGGTGGGGTTGAGAGAAGTCTTCTGACATTCTATTCTTCTATTTGCTATGCCTCTAACTGCTAAGTTAATGTGTTTTTGCCTGTCTCACTCGGGAATCGGAGATGAAGCATGGAAAGCATAGAGTATACCATAAAGAATATTCGAAGTGGTCAGGCACTAGCTAATTGAATAAGTACTTCAATCTCCTGATAAAATAATTGCTCCTTGCAACATATATATTATAATGAAGGGGTAAACCAAAATGCAATTTTGTACTAATTAATTAAATTAGACAGAAACAATTTATATCAGTGTAAATTCTACTGCTGTCAGTCTATGCAAAGCTAGACCAAGTTTGAATGCACAGCTAGCATGGTAAATACTTCACTAATCAGAAAAGCACTTACATAATCAGAAGCAAAATTGGTTAAACAGCTCACTCATTAATTCAGTGCAATACAATAACCAATACAGAAAAGCTTTTGTGCCCAACTCAGTATATATAACGAAGCTCCAAAATTGATATGAAAATCAGGTAACTAGGTTATATAGTAATATATTAATGAAACGCAATATATGATTTCCAATCTCTAGTTCCTCATCAGATAAATTAATTATTCTTCCATCATCTCGCTTGAATTCCTCCTACTTTATTATCTGAGATTCCTATATATAGGAAGAATGATGAAAGATTAGAAAATGACAAAGGAGGAAGAGGAAGAAAAAGAATGGAAGGCGAAAAATAGAAGAGGACACACTTGGGATAATATTCCAAAGCACAAACCCTGAAGTTTAAAATTTTCTTTTACAAGAATAAATGTCTCTCTGTTGGTAATCCACGCTTACAAGAACCCAAAAAACAGAAAAATGGAAAGAAAAATTCAATCAGTTAATTTGAGACACAAAGTCTCCACTCTATTTCTGTTTTCAATTTTCTTTTTAGGGATCGATCAACGACCAGAATTAGGAGGAGAGTACTCACAGACTACCTCAGTTTGCACTTCCCTTCTGTGAAAGTTCCTGTGGCAGCCGCAAGCAGCACATGTAAACGCCCCACTTGTTCCCTCCCCAGCACTAGCCATGAACTCCCTGCAGCCATCAACAGCATACCCTCCAATATTGGCTGCGTGGTTCTTCTGGCACTTCCCATATCGAATATTTGTGACCACTGAAGATGAAGTGTTGGCGACATCTCTTTTCACCACCACCTGTCGCTTCTTCATGCTTACAAAACCCTAATCGATTCCCTCGATCTCAATATTTGATTGGATGTATATGTAGGGATAGCACCTAATTTGGGTTCCAACCAGTCTTTGATTTCACCCAATATAATCCCAGAAAATCAGATAGATAGATGATGATGACTATAGAGATAGCGCTACCTATATATACAAGTCATAGTGCTTGGTGACGAGTGACGACTAACCCTAACCCTAGCCTGTAAATTTGTTAGTGGATTATTAGGGGTAAAGCACTAGGAACAAGAGATGGAAATTAAGATCATGATTCATGAAGTATTGAGCAGCCTTATTTTACCAACTTTTTTGGTGCTCATATATTTCAACCAAGGAGTAATTTAATGAATAAGGACACGCACATAGGAACACTTTCGTCACCAAAGTATTATTGTTTTATCAGCCAATGAAGGCACAACACATCACCAAGCTGAAGGACTGGTGGTTCTTAATTGGTTATGTGCCACAGAAAGGTAGAAGTAGGTTTACAGGTTACACAAATATCACCCGTTTCTTTTGGAAGCATAAGCAAATGCAAGTCTCCATACCTCAATGTGGCGCCCTCTGACTGAGAACCGGACAAGACTTAAAGTGGGAACTCAAGAAGGGAATGCTTGTCCTCACACTAGCCATACAACCCTAGACTTGTCTTTGAGAATTGATGGCTCACCTGTCTCAAAAGGCCTTCTTCAAAAAAAGAAAATGGAAATTGGATAAAAAAAAATAAAGAAGCTTAGCTATGTGTGTTTGTGTGTGTGAGTGGGGGCAGTTAACAAAAATTAATTAAGATGGGAGTGAATTGCTTTTTGGTCAAACTCATTGATTAATTAAAGTATTTAAGCAGAATTTCCAACCAAAGCTAGATGCTAATTTATATCTGCAGTGGGTCCAATTTGATACTTAAAAGGCAGGTGCTATGGTCCTTGCAACTGTGACAACAACTCTTGTCTGATTACCTAAGATTCTAATTATTGTAAGACCATTCCCCACACTGTTATATATGAATGAGGACCCTTTTCTTCTCTCCTTTGGATCAAATCAAGGACAATCATAACTTTTCAAAATTTCAACATCATCGATATGCTCTTGAACTATCTGCCACCATCAAAGCTAGCTAAAACAAAAGTGCACTATATATACATACCAGATTCCTTTTTCTTGTTTTAAGTCATTACGAGAAAAGAAAAAATGGCTCCTAAAACTTCCGATTTCCCATTTGGAGAAGTTGAAAAGTACGTGTCCTTCTCTGCATAGAGCCTGACATATAGTTTTCAACCAGGGGTTTGCAAACATATTTATTGGAGGAACAACAAAATAGAAAGATAAAGAGAGCAAAGAAAAGAAAAGCGGCAGGTTTACGCAAGATCTGCATAATTTTGAAAACTTCCTCTTATTGGACCGGGGAATGGTGGGGGAAGAAGAAGAATAGAAATACCATAGACAAGTTTGATGTTGAAAGGTCTGGATTCTTCAATTAAGCCATGAGTAATATATGCACAAGCAGGCAAGAGGAGCCTCCACCAACACCATATCAAGGTGAAGAACTAGAAAGGGACAAGCACACAATGGGGGCAGTAACATGTGCACATTTGAGAAAGTGGCAAAGGGCAAGGACGCATGTGCTCGTCAATCAGAAGCGTGCACGTAGCTTATGTTACAAATATAAATGATTTGAAAATTCTTCTTTGGCTGATCTCCATTTGGAAAAACATGACACTGATGATCGATCTCTTTGTACTGGAAATTTGGTTTTATTTTAGTAGAGTCCACACAAACACATGTTAATTAATTTGTTGTGAAAAAAATTGAATTTGAAAGATTAAAACTTCTATGAAGAACTCCAACAAAGAAAAAAAAAATCAAGTAGCTTTCTTTCTATCGTCTTTGTGCTAAGTATTATTACACACACACACACACATATATATATGGGGTTGCAAGACAATGGCATAAGTTTGCCAGCGTTGAGATGTGAATTTTGTACAGTTTTCTAGTAGCAGAATTTATGAAGGTGTTGAAACAATGTGCTGTGATGCTTGGCTGTATTCCATTCTGTCCTTTTGGCTAAGGTCAAGTGTACTGATGGAAGTGTGTGGTTGTTTTGTTCTCTTGGAGATCATGTGTAGGGGTCACTACTCCCATATTGTTCTCCATCTGATTATTTCTAGATTAAAAACTCTCTCTTTCTCCCTTTCCCATATTTTGTAGTCGAACTCATATTAAATATTATCTTCTTCACTCACGGGCGAACCACTTGCCCATCTTAATGTCCTGCAGAAGCCATTTCGTAGTCGAATCCTCGGAACGGTTTTTCTGGTTGCACTCTCAATGAGGTCCTTGGACACGATGACTCTGATGCTTACATACTATATATATTGAAAAATTCTCTTAATCATGTGCTCTTAGAATAAGAGAAATTTCTTAATCCATTGCATTGGTTACTAGCTAAGTGTTCAAATGATGTCAGATTTGACGTCATTTTGTAGACTTACACAGTTGACTTTCATCTTATAATTTCATAACGTAAGAAGTGCTTTTTCTAACAACATGAGCTCATGTGATCAAGAGTCTTTCGAATGAAATAGGAGAACTTACCTTGGTGTAAGGGCAGGTCTCCCTCATATTGGCTTTGCCAAGTAACAGTGAAAGGCTTGCCTGGAAAAGGATCCACCTGGCACATCTTTATTGGCACGGGTTATTGGATATGATCTGGCGTCAACAGTACCACAAGATTTGTATAGGATAATCTAACACAATGATTGGCCACTATATATAATAAAGTTCCCTTTCCTCCTCTTCTGACTTACTTTCATTTGATACTAGTTCAGCAAGATCTTTAATTGTAATTGCACATGTAGACAGAAATTCTTTGTGGTGGTTGACAGAAAAAGATATATAGCTTACAGGATCATAGCCTAGCTAATTTTTTTTATTTTTATACTTTCTGGTCAGCTTTTTGTGTTAATTAAAACCAAGTTTCTTTTTGGACAATCTTAAAGACACACCACTTACATTAGGTGCATTTACAAAAATTAATTTCGCTATAGATTATGGCTCAATGTTTGCACCCAATTAGTTAGATATGGAGCAAATCTCCTTAACCGTTAGGCCAATTCCTTATATTTAAACCTAGCTACTTAGGTTAAGTGAAATGGCCCAAATCTACACACATATACACAAAATTGCTAGAGAGCGGGGCTCGAAATTTTAATTTGAGGGGACTAAAGATTAATTTTATTTTTTTTAGGGATTAAATAATATTATAAAAAATTTAAAAAAAATTAAAAGTATAGTTTGGAGGGTTAGAGGTTGTGGCATTGCAGTCAAGTGAGATGACTAATTGGGTTATATTATGAGAGTGAAATAGGCAAATCTTGACCATTAATAGATTTTACTTGAATAAATAGGATTAGAATATATATAAAGTTACGTGACTATTAAGTAAATTTAGAAATTAAAGATTTATTGATCGATCCAAATGTGCTCCTCTCACCTTTTTTTAATTTTTAAAAACATTGCACTTTTATATATATAAAATTTTGCAAAGAAAGGTATAATTGTACATCTATATAAGAAAGTGAAGTGTGACGATTTGCTAGTGCGAATAATGAACATCTATAGCTGTACGTAACCGACTTCAGAACTACATTTAGGGTGGAGACTACAGTTGTTTTTGATTTTGCAATGCAGCAATGATTGTCATATGGGAAGATAATGTGATGAGACCCTTTGCCACTTACCAACCGTACCCAAATTTGTGGTCTATCTGGTATGAAATGTTTGCTCCCTGTGAATCTGAGTTTGTGAACTCCCTTTAGATACTGAAATATATGAATGCTCAGATAAAATTCCAAAGAGCGAGGAAAGCTATCCGTAACCCCAAAGTTCACTTGCAGTACATCGAAGAGGCTATTCTATATTCATCAATACTATTAGCAGCAGCATTCATGAGTAAAAAATAAATTTCATTTAAATGTTTTTAAGAAGATTAAATTAAGGACATAATTCTAGTATATTTTTTATTTTTAAAATGGGTGAAAAACAATAAAAAGCACTAACTATATATATATATATATATATATATATATATATATATATATATATAGTAGCTATAAGTGGATCTATGCATAGAATATGAATGAGAGGATTATTCTATTAATAATTAATTAGTAGGTGAAGGCCTACTAAAATATCTTTCGTTGGATCGAGTATCCAAATTTTTTTAAAAAAATATTAATAAACGTCCCTTTCTTCATGTTATATGAATGAAATCTTATCTTTCTCTGGCAAAAAAAAAAAAAGTCCCTTTCGCCATGTTAGAGCGTCCTTTTCTTCATGTTAGAGCAAGCAAGTGCGTCAAACTCGGGATGGAAAAACAATGAGACGAGTCTCACCTCATTTATTTATTTCGGTTTATTCGAACTACACAGTCATTTGGACCGGGTAACGACTTTGATTCATGTTTCTCACATTCATATGCCTTTTTTTTTTTCCTTAACTATAAATATTTTTTTCTTTACTTGGTATGGTTTTGAATTTAATAGTATTATTGCCTAGTAATCTGCGCATTGTCCCCCAGTGTTTGGTGCTACTCTTTTTCTTTTGATATTACAACGAGGTCAACGGAATTAGGAGAAAAGAAAGGGTCAAAGTGGGAGTTTGAACCTAATACGAAATGTATATAATGGGTTAGTTAGTTAACCAAGTATAAATAGAATTACGTTAGGCTAACTGATTCATTAGATATATTAAGTTAGGCTAACGGATTCATTAGATGATTAATGTTTAGAAGATAACATTAGTGATCATTGAACTATCTCTTGACTTAAATAAAGCATGTTACTTGTATTCATAGATATCTAACTAGTTGTATCTACCATTAAGATAGTTCGAAGATTAGGTCAGTGCCAACTAGAGGTGGGATTAAGTCTGGCAATATATTCAAAACCTATGACTTAGTTTATTTTTTGCCTTATTATGTTTGATCTATTTATTTTTTTAAAAAAAGTCTATTTAATTAAATAAGTCAAGCTTAAACCTTTAAAAATGTTTATTTGGCTTAATAAGTCGGCATATTTATCTATATATATATATTTATATAATTTATTATTATATTTGTATAATTTATTAATTTTATACATAATTTAATAATTTTAATTAAAGACTTGGGACCTATTTGAGGCTTTGAAAAGCTTGTAAACCTAATTCAAAACTTTCATATAATATAGGTATTTAAATAAGCTTGTAGATTATGTCAAACTTTTATATTTTTGTAAAAAAACTAAGTAAAAGAAACACATATTAGGTAATTAATAAGTCGGTCTTAAGCACAATTTTTTATAAAATAAGTTAGGCTTATTTGAAGAAAGCCTAACTTATGTAGTGCTAATTGCCAAGTGAACTTCGGCTTATTAACTCTTTCTCTCTTTCTTTAATCTGTCGAAAGATACACTATGTTAAGTATGCTTCCCAATTTTATTGTTTTGGAAATTTTGGTTTCCTTTAATTTATTGCTTATTTTAATATGTCAATTCTATGCTATATGCTTGCATTACAAAGATAAATGTTTTTCTTTTTTTTTTTGTACACAGGAGGTGTTAACGTATACCTAGGCAAGGAAAGAAGATAGGTGGTTTCATGGAAGATTAAACCTCCAATACCAACACTCTAAGACTATGGCTAGCTAATTGAAGTAAAAGTTCACTGGTTAGTGATAAAGGATTAGTGTTAATGATAAGGATTCACCTAATGTCAAAGAAGAGCATCTTATGTGTGGTTAAGTATATATATCATCATAAGTTTTATTTTCAATTTTGTCAATTTTTGTATTCATGTAGTAAAGAATCTATATGTTTATATTTATGTAATATATTACAGTTGGCTTATGGGGTCTTCTAAGTAGTTGTTTCAAGTAATTTCTCACCGATCCTAATCAATGTTAGATATAAAATCATTTATGTGGCTTTACCCAACAGTTTAAGCTTTTAGGATAGTTAGTTCATAACATAATATCAAAGCCTCCACGAACAAGTGGTTAAGAGTTCGATTCTTACCGCCCCCAATCTTCATAATTAAGTTTAATTTCAGCACAAGGTAAGGTAGGTTTGTGCATATTCGGTAGGATCTACGAGCTCATGGTCATCAGATTGTTCGATGGGTTTGTCAGCAATAGGAGTGTTGATCTTTGAGGCTTCAACCATGTTGGCTTTGGCTAGAAGGTCACGAGCATACTTTGTTTGGGAAATGGTAAGACCACCAAAGAAGTATTTAACTTCCAATCCGAGGAAATAGTGGAGTTGGCCTAAGTCTTTGATAGCAAAGTCCTTGTTAAGACATTGGATAAGACCAAATATAAAGGATGGAATGTTGCCTTTAATGATAACATCATCTACATAAACAAGAAGAAAAGTGAAGTTAGTGTCATGACGATAAATAAAAAGTGATGAATCCGCTTTACTACATATAAATCCAATAGAAATAAGACAAGTAGATAGTCTAGCAAACCAGGCACAAAGTGTCTTGTTTGAGGCCATAAAAGGATTTGTGAAGAAGGCATATGTGATTATGAAATTGTGGATCCACAAAGCCTGGTGGTTGTTCCATGTAAACACGTTCATTGAGTGTGCGATGCAAGAATGCATTCTTAACGTCTAATTGTTTGAGAAGCCACTTGAAATGTGTAGCTAGAGAAAGGATAACCTGAATGGTTGGAGCCTTAACAATTGGGCTGAAAGTTTCGCTAAAGTTGAGGCCAAGAATCTGTGTATATCCTTTAGCGACCAAGCGATTTTGAACCTATCTATGATACCATCTTCTTTAACTTTAGTTCAAAAGATCCATTTAGATCCCACAACATTAACACTAGGTGGGCTTGGAATAAGAGACCAGTACGATTACTATGAAAAGCATCAATTTCATTTTGCATGGTTGTCTTCCAATTGGTGTATTTAAGAGCAGTTTTATATGTTTTGGGCCCTTCAATGGAGATGATAAGGGCATCATAAGATTATGAGGGGTTTTGAAGATGTGAGCAGACATAGTCTTTGAGGTATGATGGAGGGCATTTGTCCCGAATGGGTCTAATAGTCGTACAAGGTGGATCAACTGTTGATGGAGTGGAAAGAGAGGATGGCAAACTTGGATCCACTTCAAAGTTGGAGGGAATGAGGTCTAGATTGGTGGATATTGATGACATAGAGATAGAATTTGGTGTTAGGGGATAGAGTGAATCCAAAAATAGATGTTTAGAAGAGACAGTTGATGAGTCTTTTGGACTTCCTGAAAACTATTCATCAAAATTAGGAAAAGTAGTTATAAATGAATCATAAGAATGTGTAAGTATGGAATTTGATTTAGGTGAATAAGGAAAATAATTTTCATTGAATACTGCATGACGTGAAATACAAACAAGGTGAGTGTGAGGATCTAAGCATTGATATCCTTTATGAAGTGGACTATATCCTAAAAAGACACAAGAAACGGTTTTTCTAGAAAATTTATGTAACCCAAGTGTCTTTAAATAAGGAAAGCATTGACAACCGAAAATTCGCATGCCAGAGTAATCAGGATTTTTACCAAAAAGATTAAAATATGGAGATTCCTTACCAATGGAAGAGAGAGGCAATTGATTAATCAAGTAAACAGTAGTTAAAAAAGCATCAACCCAAAATTTTGAAGGAACTTTAGCTTGGAAAAGTAAAGTTAATCATGTTTTAACGATGTGGTGATGTTTGCGTTCAACGAGTCCATTTTGCTTTGGTGTGTGAGGACAGGAGAGTTGTTGAGCAATGCCACTATAAGCCAAATGATCCGTAAATTCTTTTAAAGTGAATTCACCGCCACCATCACTTTGAAAAATTTTAATCTTCCTATCAAAATGTTTCTCAACAAAAGCTTGAATTTTAAGAAAGCATGTATAAAAATCAAATTTATTTCTTATAGGATATAACCATATGTACTGAGTAAAATCACCTACAAAAGTCGTATAGTATTGAAATTTTTGAGAAGAAAGTGTAGGAGCAGGTCCCTACAAATCACTATGAATTTTTTCTAAAGGAAAACTTGAAACTGAATTAGATTTATTAAAGAAGAGTTTGGGTTCTTCAAAGGACATGGCTTTTGAAGAATTAAGCTCTGATACGATAATGAAGCCAAAAAGCAAGAAACGAAAATAGAGAATTGGCTGAATTATGATATATTATTTCCACCTTGATTGTAATGAGTTGCTGCACACACACACACACACATATACAAGTTCAACGGTAACCTATTTACTTTTGGAAATGACAGCAAACTCTTTATAACAATAACCTGGTTTGATTCCACGAATTAAGGTAATGCATTCATTGAGATTTTCTTCCAATGTTTTGATTGATTCTTCTTGATTGGATGCTGTAATTGAGACATTATTTTTTGGATTTTTTACTGTTAGATATAAAACTATTTATGTGACTTCACCCAAAAGCTTAAGCTATTTAGTGAAATCACATAAATAGTTCTATATCTAACATTCAACTCATCATTCAAATCTCTATCGATTAATAGACATATGAATTTACAAAAATTCTTTTACATATAACTTAGACACGATCAACTACCCTTTATGCTACACAATCATTATAAGAAAACTAATATGCAATTTTTTTTAAAATATTTCCTTCAAATTTAATGCTCTAACTTATTGTTATGTCATTTTATTTCATTTTTAAGGCTATTATACTAAAATTTATATATTTAATTTTACAAAATATTAAACTGAAAACATAAAAATACAAACATCCGTGCAATATGCGTGGTAAACTACTAAGCTGACTAGTTGTTTCATGAATCTTATATATAGTCCCAAATGTATGCGCTTTACTAACCAACTAAAGAGGTGGGTTAGTCAAATTGTGCACAAGCTTACTTAGATTTGTGTGGTACACTATATATAAGAGATACAAAATATATTATAATTAATATTATTTATATTTAATTAAGATACTGTATAATAATTTATCTGGTCAAAATAATTTTATTCAACTTTAATTATATAAGAATATATAAGATAAAATAATTTAATCTCTATTTATTATAAAATCAAAGTTAAATAAAATTATTTTAACAGACACTACAACCAATTTGGCCTATAGCCACACTTATTTTTAGCAACGTTGGAAAAGTGTTGCCTAAAGTCCTTGCAGGGAGCTTCAACAACAGTTTGAAGGCTTCAGCAATAGTTTTAAGGCAACACTTATAAAGTGTGCCCATAAAGCACATAAAGCACGCTTCATAAGGGTTGCCAAATAATATATTGATGGGCATGTTTGAATTTTTCCCTTTATCTTTGGTTGGTTACCGGAGACCAAGTCAAAGGTTTTATCCTCAGTCAGTTATAGAAGATAAGTCAAGAGGTGGTCCACATTTATCCCATATCTTCAGAAACCATATTCAAACAACTGCTTCAGTAAAATACCCACTAAAGGTGCACGTCTATAACCACCTCTGTGATGGACAGAGGTTAATAAATAGGATGTGTGTTCATGGTTTTAGGTCCCTAAGTTTGCTTTCGTATTCAGTCTCAATATACACCATCAAAGTGACGAAAGTAAAAGCTTAGAAATACCACAGAAACTAAAGTTCAGAGCTTTAAAATTATAGCAATGGCGGGAGTATATTCGATCTCTTTATGTTTCCGCATAAATCTAATTAATGTTTATTCGTGTAAAGCATGATTAGATCATTTAGGTTTTGACTATCATTTGGTATCAGAGTTTTCCAATACCTCTGCCTTGTCTTTTTAGTTTTTGGCAATGCTCTGTACATGAAAACTTTTATTTCATGTTTGCAATTTAGACGTTTTTAATAGAAAGTCAGATTGAAAATCATTGAAAAATTGAATTTTTATCGATTCTGTGCTTTGAAACGTATATTTTGGTGTAAAATTAGCTTAGAAACCGTCGGGTTTCATTTCGGGTCAGAACCGGGTCGAAGCGACCCGGCTGGAGGTTAAAGACGACATAAACAACATGTCGTTTTGGACTCAATGTGGTCGACAACAAGTCGTTTTGGCCCTTAGACTGTTGCTGTCAAAAAAAAAAGACAGCATTTTGGTCCTACTGGGTTTTGAACCCAGGATGCTTGGCTAACTGCTTTTGTGCAGGTCCTTTCTGCCAGTTGTGCTGCACCTCTCCTCTACTAATATGTTGCAGCTTCATTTACTTATAACTAATATCTTCGACCTTTGACTTTGGCTTCACAACCTGTATAAATCACGTGGAACCAAAATTAGAGTGCTGAATAATGAAGCTTTAGACTAGACAGAAGATCTATTTATAAAAAAAAAAGGGAATTTGTGTTTAAATTTTATGCGTAATTTATATGTATTCTTTAATTTATTTTAAATATTGATGCATGCAATTTTGTGGATATTTTGTGAATGAAATCAAATGTCTAGTGATCCATATATTTTGATTAATTGGAGATTAGTCACAGCATCTTTAATTAATTAAATTATATATTAAGAATTTCAGGATCACATAGAAAAAAAAGGCATTGCTTGAATTAATATTGTTTATGCTTATTGCAATAATATGAGCCTAAGAATTCATTAATGGTGAGTGATACATATAATTTTAATTAATTAGAGAGTAGCTACAACATCTTTAAATTAGTTGAAATTATATATTATGAGTTCTAGGATCATATAATGACATTACTCGTAGTTGATCATATGTAATATAATAAATTTTATCCCATAGGAATTTTTATTATATTTTGTATGATTAATTATGATAGAATATCAATTATATTCTTAATTTACCCACATGAATTAGGAAATATAATTTGACAGTTTTATCATAAAGTTATGTATGGATCTAATAGAATTAAAAATTTAGCCCACAGACAAGTTTTATGTCAGTAGATCAAATGATTTTTAAGCATGATTTACATGGTAAAATATGGTATATAAATGTGGCCTCAAATATTAATTATAAGTATGTATGTTTTAATATTTTTGTAGTCATACAGCCTGTGAATTTTTCTGATATGAAATGTAATATTCCCGAATTAAGAGGTGATAATTATAAGATCTGGAAGGAAAGAATTCTTCTTCATTTAAGGTGGATGGATATTGACTATGCTATTAGGAAAGACGAACCATGACCTATCACTGAGACCAACACTCCGTATGAGGTTGATCTATATGAAAAGTGGGAGCGATCTAATCGTCTCTTAATTATGTTCATTAAGACTAAGATCTCTGCTGGAATTCGAGGTTCTATCGAGCAATATGATAATGTCAAGTCCACTTCTGAAGGCCATGACGAACAATTTGAATCTTCAGATAAAGCACTGGCCAGCATCCTAATTATGAGATTTTTTCCCTTGAGGCTCACTACTGTGAGAGGTGTGCGTGAGCACATCATGCAATTGAAAGACATTGCGGCTCAATTGAAGACACTTGAGGTGGACATGTCTAAATCTTTCCTTGTGCATTATATCCTCAACACTTTGCCACTGCAATATGCACCCTTCAAGATATTCTATAACATACATAAGGATAAATGGTCAATCAATAAACTTTTGACCATGTGTGTTCAGGAGGAGGGAATATTGCTAATGGAACAGGAGAGAGTTCTTTAATGACAACTGAAAGGAAAGTTCATACCAAAGCCGAGAAGAAGGGGAAAGGTAAAATACCACCCAAGGTGGAATCAATAAGGAATCTTAAGTGTTTCTTCTGTAAGAAGAAGGGGCACATGAAGAAAGATGTCCTAAATTCCAACAATAACTTTGAGAAGAAAGGTATGCCAACCTCATTTGTTCGTTATGAATCTAATATGGTTAATGTTAATTATAACACATGGTGGATTGATTCTGGTTCTACAATCCATGTTTCGAATACATTGCAAGGTATGCAAAACCTAAGGAAGCCAGTGGGAAGTGAACAATGTATCTATTCAGGAAGCAAGATGAGTTCACATATAGAGGCTATAGGGACATGCAGTTTAGTTTTAAGTAGTGGTTTTGTTTTAAATTTGAAAAGACTTTTTATGTTCCAAGTTTCTCTCG